>CM053788.1:223075596-223565596 GCA_028749045.1 Cupressus sempervirens
TTTTTAACTAAAATGCACCCCTTATCAAAAAGGACAATGAATGATAGCCTATGGAAAATTGATTGGTGGTTTAAGAATGTCGTGTTCATTAATTTATATAGAGGAAATAAAAGATTTAATCTATATTCTTACACTACTATAGATCTGATATAATAATAAAATATAATTAATAGTGAATTAGGCACATATAAAATATAGAATTGGAGAAATTAGTGAAAGAATAGAATTTAATTTGATTTAGCTTGGTAGATGGATGAATAGCTAGAGGGATGTAATTAATGGTTTGAAACTGGTTTTTGCATATAGATATGCAATCAAGGCATAAATATGATTATGTATGCGGAAATGCTTCTGAACCCAAGTGGATAATATTGTGCAAAACAAGGTCTTTACAAGAAAAGATAAATAAATATAAATAATATATATCACAATATGAAATTTTATATGGAGAAAACCCTTATGAGAGGTTAAAATCTTATACTCCAAAACTTAAAGCACTTATATATTCTTTTTGACAAAACATATGCTTATAATGCAATGAAGACTATGCCACTTACATGAATATCACCAATACATATACAATTTTTGAATAATGCAACTAGAATAACAATACTTGTAAATTAACCTGAAGGTTATATCTTGAAGCACTAATAGATAACTAGGGTATCATAAGAAGTATGGTGCCCAAAAGCATGGGTCCAAATTCCAATGCTTTGGTTTTGTCCTCTTGGCTAGTTTTATTACATTCTTTACACCATTACATTGTCATAATCCATCATATTTGGCTGCAAAAACTAGGGAACCTAAATTTTTCTTCATTCAAACCATTTAGAGCAACTTCTTTGACAAGTGTTCAATCTTTTCATCATCCTCATCTAGATTCCAATGCAAGCTTGCTCTTGCATATCATAAAAACCAATCATATGTAACTCCTAATATGACGAGTTTACACACATCCTCAACATAAGACACTTACCTCTCCATAAGAAGAAAAAATCAATTAATAGAAAATTTCATATCAGATGCTAGCTCCTACATGAAAATAATTTATATGGAAATATAAAATAGTGAAATACATGTCAAATTATTAAAATTTAAATATTAGGAATGCAAGAATGGAACATAATTTCTGGTAAATTGGAGAACCAGAGATATGATAAATTTCTATCTAATTTGGTTCAATATGTGGTTGACAAGTACACATGTTTTAACTATTTTATTGAAGCTAAGATATGAATATAGATATGTAATCAAGGTTTTGGAAGATTTTGTGAAGAAAGAATATTTTTGTATACTAAGTTGTTCTTGTGAATTAGTCAAGGTGTTACATATCGTATGCTCTTCTTTGGTGATAAAAAATTTTCTAGCTTCACTTGCTTGTGCTTAAGTATATTTATCAACGATTTACTTAAAAATATAATATAAATTACTTCAAGGTGTGGAGGAAATGCTTTTTTCTTCTCTTGATAAGCAAGTCAAAAAAGGAGGAAAATTATGTCATTTAAACACTTCAAAACAAGCTAAAGAAATGTAAGATCTAATAGATTGATGAATTCGTACAATGTTTAAGTAAAGAATTTAACTTTTGAGTACACAGAAATAGAATAATCTTTGTAAACACACTCATTTAGGAACCACCTTAAATGCATATTTATTATTGTTAATTTAAATTTTATGATACATAAATGAGCATTGTACAAGATAACCCTACTTTGAAAAGTAGACAACATTTAAGAAAAAGGAAACCTCACAAACTTATCTGAATGTACATGTTTTAGTCTAACTTGTTCTAGTGTGTTTTTGGATAACTTAACTAAGACATAGCTAATTAGATTGTTTTCTTAATATACAAAATCACAAACAATATCTTGAAAATTTAACTTAAATATAAAGATAATATACTTTTTATAAAAAAACAAATATGCTTAAAAATATTAGACTAGATCCTTCACTATCTATTTATAACTAAGACCTTTTATTCTATTAGAAATTAGATATCCCATTGTACAAAATTAGAATTTATGAAATCTCAAGTGGATCATTTTTCTCCTTAATCTTTATATCATATGCACAAAATAGAATAAAGAGTAGAGTGTGATGCATTTTTATCCAACATGTAAGCATGTTCAATAATGGAAGTAGGTTAAATATTGAGATTGCTGTCTACTTATTGCAATAAACACTAGTTGATGGATTGATTGATTTTCACTATTGAAATCACTATCCATGTGCATTGTGAGTCACATGCACAAAAGTGTGGATCATAATAATTTAAGTTGGAAGGTGCTCACATGGTCTCATCCTCATCTACATTAGGAAGACAACAATCATATCCCCATTATAATTCACCAAAGGAAGAAGCAGCCAAATGCGTGCGCAGAAAACCTCTGCTCCTTGTCTCAACATTATCTCAGGATTCCGTCCTATCCACCCAGATTAACATCCTAACCAAAACGGGTAAACTCTGAATAACATAATAATAAAGCCAGCCTGTCCATTCGCGGGTCCCGCATTAATTATTATTATATTATATCGCCGACCCTCTCAAAATGGTAGCCTTCTTTTTAATTACCTCGCCCTCCCGCCACTTTGTAGCCCTCTATTAATAAACGTGTTAACACCGCCCATCACCAACCCTCGCGCTAACGGCGGTAGGGCAGACCCTATAATGCTCTGCTGAAATTTGACGGTCACCCCTATATCAAAAATATATATGATGGTTTTATAAGATGTTTCTAATAAAACCATCAAAATTTCCGGTCTACTTGTAACGGGGAAGGCATATCCACCGTTAGATTCCCCATCCGTGATGATGGAGGTGGGCCCGGGCAGAGTGGCGCTTAGTTGTCGGCAGCTGTATGGTCGGCAACGTGCGCCGGGTAAGGGCTGGGAAAACTCCAGAATAACATCATCCCAATGCCATCATAAGCATTTAATATAATTTCCTTTTGTCGTCTTAACAGCTGATTGGTTGGACGGTGCCAGCGTGGATGAAAGCGACCCAAGCACAGGGCTCCCCGTCCCCTTGTACATTTTTCTTTATAAAGCAAGCTTGCCACTCGACCACTTCGTTAACAGTTGCATTCTCTTCCTACCGTGCGTCAGAGCTCCTTGATACTCGATTAGTTTCAACAATGGCGATCGAAATAGCCTTCGGCAGGTTCGACGATGCCTTTGCCCTCAAGTCCTTCAAATCTTATCTGGCCGAGTTCATTTCCACCCTTCTCTTCGTCTTCGCTGGCGTTGGATCCGCCATAGCCTACGGTTTGTGCACTCTCTCTCTTCTTCTCAAAAACTCTGGTTTTTTTCTTCTTTCTGCTAAGCCTTGTTTCTGGACTGCAGATAAGCTGACGTCGGATGCTTCTCTGGACCCCGCGGGACTGGTTGGGGTTGCAGTGGCCCACGCTTTTGCTCTCTTCGTCACCGTCTCCATTGCGGCCAATATCTCTGGCGGTCATGTTAACCCCGCGGTCACCTTCGGCCTCGCCATTGGCGGTCAGATCACCATCCTCCGCGGTATTTTCTACTGGATCGCTCAGCTTGCAGGCTCAATTATTGCCTGCCTGCTCCTCAAATTCGTCACTGGCGGTCTGGTACGTAAAACAAGTCTCAACTCTTACCTCTCTGCTTGAACCAGAGAGGCAGGGCATTTCAAAATCTTATCTTTGCCGTTTCTGTAGAGTTAAAAACGCCAAATGTCTAATCTTTAGTGTTGTTTCTCTGTAATCTGTCCCAAACGTATAGTCGTTACTGATGTTTCTGTGTACTCTGTCTCAAAAGTCTAATCTTTAGCGTTCACTCCGTGAGATCTATCTCAAAAGTCTAATCTTTGCAGTTGTTTATCTATAATCTATCCCGAAGGTCTAATCTTTAGTGTTTCTTCTGTGTAATTTATCCCAAAAATGTAATCTTTAGAGTTGCTTTTGCGTAATTTTTTCTGTTGTTTCTGTGTAATCTGTCTTAGAAGTCCAGTGTTCGGTGTTACCCGTGTAATCTAAACCAAATGTCTAATTTTTGCTGGTTTTCCTGCATAATACATCGCAAAATGCTGATCTTTAGTGTTTCTTCTCTGTAATCCACGATAAAAGTCTAATCTTTAGTGTTGTTTCTGTGTAATTTATCTCGGAAGTTCAAATCTTTGGTGTTCTTTCTGCGTTATCTAAAGCAGAAAAGGAATCTTTATAGTTGGTTCCGCGTCGACGACCCCGAAAGTCTAGTCTTTAGTGGCGTCCCAGGGTAATCTATAACGCAAGTCCAGTCTTTAGTGTTGTCTCCGTGTAGTGTATCTCAAAGATCCAATCTTTAGTGTTTTTCTCTGTAAATCTACCCCAAAAGTCTAATCTTTTGTGCTGTTTCAAATCTTTAAAGCTCTTTCTCTATATACCTATCCCAAAAGTCTAATCTTTGGTGTTTTTCCTCTGGCAGTCTATCCCAACACACACCGTGGCAGCAAGCATGAGCTCGTTGGAGGGAGTGGTAATGGAGATTGTGATCACATTCGCCCTGGTGTACACCGTCTACGCAACTGCCGCCGATCCAAAGAAGGGAAACATCGGAATCGTTGCACCCATTGCAATTGGGTTCATTGTGGGCGCAAACATTTTGGCGGCAGGGCCATTCTCCGGTGGATCCATGAATCCAGCAAGGTCATTCGGGCCAGCAGTGGTGAGCGGGGACTTCACAGACAACTGGGTGTACTGGGTGGGTCCTCTCATCGGAGGTGGACTTGCAGGTCTCGTCTATGGAGGTCTCTACATTGATCATGACGAACACATTCCTCTCTCTCAGGATTACTAAAACGGCCGCCCATTTTGGGGCTCCTCTGTTTTTCCTGCTCTTGTCATAATTCGGCGCATAACTCGGGATTCTGCTGCTCTATCATTATCTGTCACCGAATAAGAGGGTTTTTTTGTGTGTAAATCAGAGTTCATGTTTTCCTCTGCGGAGGTTCTGAACTGGTGATCGTGTATCGGGCTTAATGTCGATTCTGTTCATGTGTATGTACGATTGTGAATTAAGACGGATCCGTTTTCTGTTTCATTTTTTGCCCCCGTTTGATCTGATTGGAACTGATTTTTAAATATAAATATAAGGAATGTTGAGTGTTTAGCTAATGGAAACCATGAATTTTTTAATCGTGTTTGACATCGGCAGAGGAACTAACTATATCTGAAGTTAACCTGGCCAATTATTGGCCGCCGGGTGCAATGATTGGGCAGGTTGCTTTAGAGATTGAATGCATTTATTGTGTTTTAACCTGGTACCCTTGGTGCATTGATTGGTCACGGTAAAGGTCAGTTGATGTTGACTGGTGGAGAGCCAGTACGGGTGTGGGGCTGGTGTCGGCCACTATCTCACGCCTCTTATCTAATGACAGGCCGTAAATTTTGTTTTCTACTGTTTAAGAATTTCTTTTTAAAAGTAGCGATAAGGTTTGTCCTTTTATTATTATTAATAATTATAAAAAATCTTCTACTAGTAGTGATTCACAATTTTTGGATTAAATTCTATCTAATATTTTAATATTAAGTTTTTCTATCATGATATTAATGCTAAAATCTTGCACACCATTTAATTTAAGCATTGCAATATCTTAATAGTAGAGATCACGACATTGATTTTTAGATAATTTTCGTAAATAAATATCATAAATTATATAAATTGAAATAGTTAAAAAGTAGTGGCTAAATTTTTAAGTGTAGAAAGTAAACAAATAGGTTAAATGGTGATGAAATTTTATGAGGTATTGATAGGACATTAAAATAAGTGGGAAATGTAACTTCAACAATTATCATTAGTTACTTAATTAGTTATTCAAAGTTTTGTCCCAGGTGCCTATTTTTCAACCATATTCAGTTAAGGCAGTTTAGACTTGGTTTTTGGAAAAATGGTGAACTAGGTGTATGCCAAAAATGGTAAGGATGTAGTTAGTGATGTATTTTCACCTCCAAGTCAGTTTAGTGAAGGTTTTAATAGCATTTCATGTTTTTGTCAAAATAATGGTTCTCATAAGTTGGAGAAGATATTTTCAATTTGTTAAAGCTTAATGATGAGATTTCTTTCAAGTTTTGTTTATAGAGAGAAGAGAGATGCTTTGTAGTAGTAGGGGATGGAGATTCAAGTGGACATGTGTCACTTATAGATCAGATCCAATTTATTCTTCCTTTTCTATATCTTTCTCTTTCTCTCTCATTGTAAGGGTTGGTTCCAGTTAGTCTGTGATACCACCTGGTTGAGTCCCAAGTTATCTGAGCAAGCTCAACTAGGTTTCCACCATTCTTCAACATTCTCTCTTGTATGAATAGTAGTAATGAAGCTAATATAGATAGTTCTAGTCTATTTAGTGGTTTTATGAGTTATTTACATGCATCTTGAATGTATAATTTCAAATAAATGAATACAATGAACAACAAACTTCTTAGTTTCATTCTTATTCTCATCTCCTATCTCTATAATTTGCAATATTTTGTGGTTTATGAAAAAATGACTTAAACCCTTTTGCAACCCCTTAAGGTTGTATGTCTTGTGTGTTTTGTTATTGGAACAAAGAGCCAAGTAAATGCTTGATATATTTGATAGGTTTGTTGGTTACATGAGAAGGACATTTCATGAGTATAAGGTCTTCATGAACACTGATGTTTGATTCACAAAGTGACAAGATAGATTTGATATCTTGATGTATGGAATATGTCACTGATATCATGGATGTATGTGTGTGATTTATGGAACTACCCAACAGATAAGGCACTGATCAGCTACATGATCAACATGTTCTTGCTGTTACATATTTGAGTTTTGCTAAAATCAGTTATTCATTTCCCTTTCTGTTTAGGAGCTAAAAGGATGTCATCACTCAGCTTGTGGATTTCATAGGCTATGCAATTTCCTATTGCATATCTTTGTCATTGTGTAAGCATAGGAGAAATAAGGGTTTTATCTACTTTCTCTAGATCCAGTTGTATGCTTTGATATTGGTACCATATAAAGAATCTTAGGTCCACCTGCCTAGGTCTTGCAGAGCATGGAGTAGAAAGAGAGTATAGCCTTATAGTTGGCCCTAATGTCTAAATAGGCATGTTGCAGGTAGGAATTAGCTACCCCTAGATTTATTTTTCCTATCGCTAGGTTATTCAAAAGCTGTTAATTTAGGAGCCAACACCTTAATAGGTTTTGACAAGAAAATCTCTATATTTGGATAATATTTCATATTGAACTAGTTTTAATTGATATGTAGAGGGGTCTTAATGGCATGGCAAGTTGAATAAGGATTGGACAAGTGTAAGACCTTTCAATATTATGTAGGTTGAATATTCGATGGAGTTGGTCAATAGATTACATGTTTGCATTATGAGTGTCGTACTAATAACAACTACACTAATGAAGGATAACTCTTTTGTTTTGATCAATTATTTGATACTTTTTAAAGAAAAAATTATGGATTAACTGATATTTAAATTGCAATTGGAAGGTTTGATGGTAGTGGTCTACTGTGGTTAGAAGTTTCTAGTAAGGACTAGTTGAACCATGGTTAATGTTGTTGCTAGCATGAAAAGTGATAACTTAATGACAATGAGAAATGATCTAATGTTAGGAAATTGTGTTTGTCATTTTTTTGAGTATTTATACCAAGGTCTAATAGGTGTTGAGGCCTAATTGTGTTGCCAAAGTCTAATGGTATGTTATAATTCTTGAAAGCATTGTTTGCTTGTGAAGTTCGATGAAATAAATTCTAATTGAGTTCTTTTAATGTCTTTATGAAGAGATGTTTTGGATCCTATAATGGCTAAGGGTTCTAGAATGAGGATTTGGTAATAGTTATGTTGATTGGGGTAAGGAAGATTGATTGTGTGATAATGCCTATAATATTGAATATGTTGATGATTTTTTTGATGAATTTGGAGTTGTATTTTGGTGTTGGTTAAGTGCACCAAGTTGTGGTGCCAAAAGGGGGGTATAAGTGGACACTTTTTTCCTAAAATCATTAATTTTTGAACTTCAACAAGAATTTGAAGATAGTTGCGCTCAAAATTTTAAGATATGACAAAAGCAAAAGTCGTAGTCCTTTGAATCTAGTTTCTAAACTACTATTTTTTTCAAAATGGTTTAGTTTTAGGTCCTCATAAAAGGGGGCCACAGAAAATGGTACTGTTTATTCCAAAAAAACATAACACAATACAAAGTGTGCCCCCCCTAAAATTTTTAATTTTTTTTTTTGAAATTCTTTAATCGCACTGGTCAAAAGTTACTTAGCACTATGTAGTTTATCCTAGATTTTTTGGGTAAGTTTATAATGTGTATTTTTTTTAATGAATTTTTTAACTAGACACATCCCAAAAGCGTGAAATATCTGTGTGCTCCTCCTCGAAATAATTGAGAACTAATCTAAAATCAAAACTTCTTTTTTCAAAGTGTGTAGAATGGAGTCTATAGAGTTTCTAAAAAACTAAGTTGTTGCAAAATTTGATGAATGAGCTAAAATCTACAACCCAACTAGTACATGGTGGTTTTTAACAAAAAATGGACATACATTCAAAAGAAATTATAGATGAAAGGCTTGAAATTGTTCAAATTAAAAATAAATTATATGGTTATATAGCTAACACAGAGACCTACAATGTCATGTAACCTAATCTTATTGATGCCCAACCATGAGGAATCTTGAAGGAGATCACACAAGAAAAATCAATCATTTTTTTGTATATTTGCAACAAAACACATCTCAAACTTGTTTATAAACTCCAAACCTTTGGGTTGGATCTCCAAGGCAAAACCAAGCCTTAGGCTTGGTTTTAATGCAAATCTTTGAATAGCACATATGCGCTATAGCGTGCACACGCTATTTAAAGCTTTTGAATTTGGGTCTCAATAACGTGTGCACGCTATAGTACACACACACTATTGAGACCTAAATAGTGCATAGAGAAGGAAGAAGAGATGCAAACCAAGAATAAGAGAGAGGGGGGGATGGCTGTGTGTGTGTGTGTGTGTGTGTGTGTGTGTGTGAGAGAGAGAGAGAGAGAGAGAGAGAGAGAGAGAGTAGGGGATGGGAGAGGGGAGAGAGAGAGTAGGGGATGGGAGAGAGAGGAATTGTGAGAGAGTGAGTAGGGGTGACAGATAGAGTACGAGATGACAAAGAGAGATTGAGAGTAGGAGATGGCAGAGATAGATTAGGTAGTGGGAGAGGGAGCAAGAGAGGGAGAGAGAGAGGAGGATGGGAGTGTGTGTGTGTGTGTGTGTGTGTGAGAGAGAGAGAGAGAGAGAGAGAGAGAGAGAGAGAGAGAGAGTAGGGAATGAGAGAGAGTGTGAGAGTGTGAGAGAGAGTAGGGGTGGCAAAGAGAGAAAGTAGGGGATGGGAGAGGGGAGAGAGAGAGCAGGGGGAGAGGGAGAGAGAGAGAGAGAGAGAGAGAGAGAGAGAGAGAGAGAGAGAGAGAGAGAGTAGGTGGTGGAAGAGGGAGTGGGAGAGGGAGAGAGGGGGGATGGGAGTATGTGTGAGAGATCTAGAGAGTAGGGGATGAGAGAGGAGAGAGAGGGGGGATGGAAGTGTGTGGTGTGTGTGAAATAGAGAGAGTAGGAGATGGGAGAGGGGAGAGAGAGAGAGATTAGGGGATGAGAGAGAGAGCAGGCGGTGGGAGAGGGAATAGGAGAGGGAGAGAGAGGGGGGAATGAGAATGTGTATAAGAGAGAGAGAGAGAGTAGGGGATGGGAGAGAGAGGAAGTGTGAGAGAGAGTAGGGGTGACAGAGAGAGAGTACAAGATGGTAGAGAGAGATTGAGAGTAGGGGATGGGGGGAGAGAGAGAGAGAGAGAGTATAGGATGGGAGAGAGAGATTGATAGTAGGGGATGGGGGAGAGAGAGAGAGTAGGCGGTGGGAGATGGAGTGGGAGAGGGAGAGTGAGAGAGAGGAGGATGTGAGTGCATGTGTGTGAAAGAGAGAGAGTAGGGAATGAGAGAGGGGGGAGAGAGAGTAGCTCAAGAGAGAGTAGGGGATGGGAGAGAGAGAGTAGGTGGTGGGAGAGGGAGTGGGAGAGGGAGAGAGAGGGGAGATAGAAATGTGTGTGTGTGTGTGTGAGAGAGAGAGAGAGAGAGAGAGAGAGAGAGAGAGAGAGAGAGAGAGAGAGAGAGAGAGTAAGGGATGGGAGAGAGTGAAAATGTGAGAGAGAGTAGGAGGTGGCAGAGAGAGAGAGTAGAGAGGGAGAGAGTGAGAGTGAGAGTAGGTGGTGGGAGAAGGAGAGGGAGAGGGAGAGTGAGTGAGAGACAGAGTAGGGGATGGGAGAGGAGAGAGAGGGGGGATGAGTGTGTGTGTGTGAAAGAGAGAGAGTAGGGAATGGGAGAGGGGAGAGAGAGACAGAGAGAGTAGGGGATGGGAGAGAAAGAGAGTAGGTAGTGGGAGAGGGAGTGGGAGAGGGAGAGAGAGGCAGGATGGGAGTGTATGTAAGAGAGAGAGAGTAGGGGATGGGAGAGAGAGAGTAGAGAGGGAGAGAGTGAGAGAGAGAGAGAGAGACAATAAGTGGTGGGAGAGGGAGTGGCAGGAGAGAGAGAGGGGGAATGGGAGTGTGTGTAAGAGAGATAGAGTAGGGGATGGGAGAGAGAGAGTAGAGAGGGAGAGAGTGTGAGAGAGAGACAGTAGGCAGTGGGAGAGGGAGTGGGAGGGAGAGAGAGGGGGGAATGGGAGTGTTTGTAAGAGAGATAGAGTAGGGGATGGGAGAGAGAGTAGGTGGTGGCAGAGGGAGTGGGATAGGGAGAGAGAGGGGGGGAATGGGAATGTGTGTAAGAGAGAAAGAGTAGGGGATGGGAGAGAGAGGAAGTGAGAGAGAGTAGGGGTGGTAGAGAGAGAGTATAGGGTGGGAGAGAGAGATTGAGAGTAGGGGATGGGGGAGAGAGAGAATAGGCAGCGAGAGAGGGATAGTGAGCGAGAGGAGGATGGGAGTGCATTTGTGTGAAAGAGAGAGAGTAGGGAATGGGAGAGGGGGGAGAGAGAGTAGGAGATGGGAGAGAGAGAGTAGGTGATGGGAGACAGAGTGGGAGAGAGAGAGGGGGGATGGAAATGTGTGTAAGAGAGAGAGAGAGTAGGGGATGGGAGAGAGTGTAAAAATGTGAGAGAGAGTAGGGGTGGCAAAGAGATTAGAGAGGGAGAGATTGAGAATGAGAGTGAGAGTGAGAGTGAGAGTGAGAGTGAGAGAGTAGGCAGTGGGAGAGGGAGAGCAAGTGAGAGACATAGTAGGGGATGGGAGAGGAGAGAGATGGGGGATGGATGTGTGTGTGAAAGAGAGAGAGTAAGGAATGGGAGAGAGGAGAGAGAGGTAGAGAGAGTAGGGTATGGGAGAGAAAGAGAGTAGGTAGTGAGAGAGGGAGTGGGAGAGGGAGAGAAGGGGGATGGGAGTGTGTGTAAGAGAGAGAGAGTAGGGGATGGGAGAGAGTGTGAGAGTGTGAGAGTGTGAGAGAGAGTAGTGGTGGTTGAGAGAGAGTGAGAGTAGGGAGTGGGAGAGAGAGAGAGTAGAGAGGAAGAGAGTGAGAGAGAGCGATAGTAGGCAGTTAGAGAGGGAGTGGGAGATAGAGAGAGGGGGAATAGGAGTGTGTGTAAGAGAGACAGAGTAGGGGTGGGAGATAGAGAGAGGGGGAATAGGAGTGTGTGTAAGAGAGACAGAGTAGGGGTGGGAGATAGTAGGCAATGGAAGAGGGAGTGGGAGAGAGAGAGTGGGGGGAATGGGAATGTGTGTAAGAGAGACAAAGTAGGGGATGGGAGAGAGTGTGAGAGTGTGAGAGAGAGTAGGGGGTGGCAGAGAGAGCTTGTACAAGATGGGAGAGAGAGAGTAGGGGATGGGAGAGAGTGTGAGAGAGAGTAGGGGATGGAAGAGAGATAGTTAGGGTAGGGGATGGAAGAGAGAAAGTAGAGAGGGAGAGAGAGTACTTGAGAGAGAGAGATAGCAGGTGGTGCAAGAGGGAGTGGGAGAGGAAGAGAGAGGGGGTGGTAGTGTGTGAGAAATATAGAGAGTAGGGGATGGGAGAGGAGAGAGAGAGTGAGGATGGGAGTGTGTGTGTTTGTGAAAGAGAGAGAGTAGGGGATGGGAAAGGGGAGAGAGAGAGTAGGGGATGGGGGAGAGAGAGTAGGTGGTGGCAGAGGAAGTGGGAGAGGGAGAGAGAGAGGGGGAATGGGAATGTGTGTAAGATAGAGAGTAGGGGATGGGGGAGGGAGTAGGTGGTGGGAGAGGGAGTGGGAGAGGGAGAGAGAGAGGGAGAGAGAGAGGGGGAATAGGAATGTATGTAAGAGAGAGAGTAGGGGATGGGAAAGAGAGAGAGTGAGAGTAAGGGATGGGAGAGAGAGAGCAGAGAGGGAGAGAGAGAACTTGAGAGAGAGATAGTAGGTAGTGGGAGAGGGAGAGAGATAGGGGATAGGAGTGTGTGTGACAGATCTAGAGAGTAGGGGATGGGAGAGAAGAGAGAGGGGGGATAAGAGTGTGTGTGTCTATGAAAGAGAGAGAGTAGGGGATGGGAGAGGGGAGAGAGAGAGTAGGGGATGAGGGATAGAGAGTAGGCAGTGGGAGAGGGAGAGAGTGAGAGTAAAGGATGGGAGAGAGTGTGAGAGAGAGTAGGGGATGGGAGAGAGTGTGAGAGAGAGTAGGGAGAGGGAGAGAGAGAGGGGGGTGGGAGTGTGTGTGATAGATCTAGAGAGTAGGGGATGGGAGTGTGTGTGTGTGTGTGTCTATGAAAGAGAGAGAGTAGAGGATAGGAGAGAGGGTGAGAGAGAGTAGGGGGTGGTAGAGAGAAAGAGAGTGCCAGATGGGAGAGATAGAGTGAAAGGATGGGAGAGAGTGTGAGAGAGAGTAAGAGTAGGGGATGGGAGAGAGAACTTGAGAGAGAGAGATAGTAGGCGGTGGGAGAGGGAGTGGGAGAGGGGGAGAGAGAGGGGGGAAGGGAGTGTGTGTGAGAGATCTAGAGAGTAGGGGATGGGAGAGGAGAGAGAGTGTGGGGATGAGAGTGTGTGTGAGAGATTTAGAGTGTGGGAGAGAGAGAGAGAGTAGAGAGGGAGAGAGAGAACTTGAGAGAGAGATAGTAGGTAGTGGAAGAGGGAGTGGGAGAGGGGGAGAGAGAGGGGGGATGGGAGTGTGTGCGAGAGATCTAGAGAGTAGGGGATGGGAGAGGAGAGAGAGAGTGGGGATGGGAGTGTGTATTTGTAAAAGGGAGAGTTTAGGGGATGGGAGAGGGGGGAGAGAGAGTAGCCCGAGAGAGAGAGAGAGAGAGAGAGAGAGAGAGAGAGAGAGAGAGAGAGAGAGAGTAGTGGATGGGAGAGGGAGAGAGGGGGGATGGGAGTGTGTGTAAGAGAGAGAGTAGGGGATGGGAGAGAGTATTAGAGAGAGTAGGAGGTGGTAGAGAGAGAATGGGATGGGAGAGAGATAGAGAGTAGGGGATGGGAGAGAGAGAGTAGAGAGGGAGAGAGAGTGAGAGAGAGAGATAGTAGGCAGTGGGAGAGGGAGTGGGAGAGGGGGAGAGAGAGGGGGGATGGGAGTGTATGTGAGAGATCTAGAGAGTAGGGGATGGGAGAGGAGAGAGGGTGAGAGAGAGTAGGTGGTGGGAGAGGGAGAGAGAGTAGGTAGTGGGAGAGAGAGAGAGAGAGAGAGAGAGTAGTGGATGTGAGAGGGGAGAGAGAGTAAGGAGAGAGAGAAAGAGAGAGTAGGGGATGGGAGAGAGAGAGTAGCGAGAGAGAGACAGAGAGGGGGGATGGGAGTGTATCACCTAATCTAGTAATGTAACATGAAGACTAATCTATTAAAGCATTCCCAATACTAAAAATAGTAAACACTTATGATAGGATGGAGGTTATCACCAAGAAAGGAGGCAAACCAAGAATGGTAGGCTCCTTATGGTGTAACCTTTGATTATGTAGATGTGTTCTTGATAGGAGGGGATCTATACTCATGTGCTCAAGCTTCCAAAGGATGGGGTTTTTTACCAAGTGTGTGTATGGGTGAGGGTTTGAACAATGGAGGGATTTCAACATTATGATGGTATTTTGGTAGTTTTCAAGCTCTCAAAATAGCATTATAACTTTGCATGAAAGGTGGATTATATTTGTGAAGGGAGAGGGTTTCATTTATAGGCCAAGAGGTAGAGAGATAGATGGTCAGGATGAAAGGATGAAAAAATGGCGAGGGAGGGTCAAGATGCACTTAAAGGAGAGCACATGGATTGTGCTTGTTTGGAGCCAATTAGGAGGTGACACATGTCACAGGGTGATTGGATAAAGGGAAGGGTAAGGTGGATGGTCAACAAAGGAGGCTCAAGAGATAAGGGCTCCATAAATGCTCATAAATGCTTTGTAAGAGTCATAAAGGGGGATGTAAGAGTCATAAATGTTGGATGGTGAGAGGAGGAGATATTTTGAATTTAGCTTGGGTTAGCAAGTCTTAACCCTTGCTTAAAGTTGTGGACATGTTTAGGAGGGGGGTTAGGATTAGCTTAGAAAGGGGGTTAGGGGGCAAGTGGCTTAACTTTGATAGGATGGGTTAGTTAGGTGGCTAAGTGAGGTTAGTATGGGTGGATGGGTTGGATTAGGGATTAGGATAGGATTTTAGGGATATTTTAGGGGTTTAGATATTTTATTAAATGATTTATTTAATAGAATAGGGATATGGGATTAAATTAGATAGATTTGAAGATTTATTTAATTTAATAGAGGAATAGGGATTTAATTGATAAATTGATTTTGAGTTATCATTTGATTTTATCAATTGGACTATAGTTAATTAAATAAATAAATAAACTAGGGGATGACAATTAATTAATTAAATAGTAAATATTTAATCAATAATGTCCTAGGGGATGACTAAATAAGATTACCTATTGATGTATTCAGATTTAGGTGTCTACATTTTGCCCCTCTTTGACATAGTGTTGAAACAACATTATTTCAAAGAAGTTTGAATATCGACGATGCAAAGAAGACTTTTTAAAACAACATGGTTGCCCCAATTTTGAGCAGAAAGGGAGAGAATGGACTGCATGATGCCCCCTCAAGAAGGTGGTAGGGAGAGAAGGTGAGGCCTAACAACTACTTGAAAAGTACAAGAATCTAGGGTGAGTAGGAGGACTAAGAGTGGCTAAGAGAGGGGTTTTAAGGAAGCTCATACTTGCACTATGGGAGAATGATCCAAAGGAAAATCATGTGCTTAAGGAAAACCAAGGATTAAGAACATTGGTTATAGGGTCAGGGGGGAGGGGTGATTGGTTGTTTTTAACTAGAACCTAGGGGAGTGATTTGGAAGATGGTAGGGTTGGGGAGAGTGTGAGTCCAAGATTATGATTGGTGATGACTAAGACTATGATTGATGCATAAGCGGAGATTATGATTGATGCAGGAACTATGATTATGATTGATTCAAGAGATATGTGTATGATTGATTCAGGAGATATGATTATGTTTGATTTAGGAGATATGATTCTAAAATGGATACTGTGGGTTTGATAGATTGGCTGGATCATGATTGTAGGATTGATTAGATGGGTTGCTTGGATAGGATGGGATGTTTGGATAGGATGAAATGCTCTGATAGGATGGGATGCTTTGAGAGGATGGGATGCTCAGATAGGATGGGTTGCTTTGATAGGATGGGTTTCTTGGATAGGATGGGATGCTTGGATAGGATGAGATGCTTGGATAGGATGCGTTGCTTAGATAGGATGGGGGGCTTGGAGAGGATGGGATGTTTTGATAGGATGGGATGCTTTGATAGGATGGGTTGCTTGGATAGGATGGGAGTGTGAATTAATCTATTGAAGCTTGAGCGTGGGGGTGTTCCAATGGGGAGCACCACCATGTAGTTGAGCACTTATTTTGATATAGGAATATTGGAGATATGCCAAGGTTACTAAGAAAATCAAGGCCTTTGTACCAATATTACATAGGATTGACCCAAAACAAACATGCAAGGATTGCTCCAGCATTACACATGAATCCCAAAGGAATAAGAGTGGAAATGGTACTAGGTAACCTACAAGAAAATGATATTTCCCAAGTGCGCCATGCAACCAGAAGTGATCACATGTTTGGAATATGCAAGGGTCATATCCAACTCACTCACAAGTAGAAAAGAGAAGATGAAAGACCTGATCAAGACCTTGTACTAGAATTTCCCCATTCGCAAGACACCATGATAGAAAAGATTGTGGTGACCTTGAGGAGGGAACAACCCAAATTTCTTGGAAGAGATACTTTAAGAATCAAACTTGAAATTTTGAAAAGAGAATAAATTGAAAGAAAATGTAAATCCATGAAAAAGTAACCTTTTGCCAAAGAGATTAGTAGGACTAGATACTGACGGACCAAGATTAGACAAGAGGAAGGATGCATCCTAGAAGGATCTATTAGTAATATCAAGGACTAGGATGAGTTGGGCAATCAGAACTTTTTAGGAAAACATTTGGATGACAAGGGATCTCGTACGAGGATTTGGTAAAGCACATCACCAAGAGAACTACAATTTGTGATCAAGCATGAATTGACACAAAGAGATGAGAGATATACAATGGTACCAAGTTAAGGACTAAGGTGCAAGGAATACATTTGACAGACCAAAGTATGTACAAGGGATTATGGTACAAAAGCTCAGAATGATGGGACAGTAGTGGGAAAGATAAAGATGAGAAGATAGCAGATAAAAAGATCAAGATGAGGAGATATAGGGAAAGCTTGGGATAAGGAGATAGAGGGGATGAAAAGTTTAGGATGGGAAGATAGTGGATAAAAATTGCAAGATGAGGTGATAGTAGATGAAAGCTCAGGATGAGGAGATAGCGGGATGAGAAGCTTGGGATGAGAAGATTGTGTATAAATTTCTTGGGATGAGAGGATAGTGGAAAAGTGTTGGAAGATAAAGGGGATGAAAAGATTAAGCTGAGAAGATAGTTTTGAAAAGCTTAAGATAGTGGGAGTAAAGATCAAGATGAGTAGATAGAGGAGATGAAAAGCACAGGATGAGGAGATAGCGAAAAAAAGCTCAGGATGAGGAGATAGCGAATTGAGGGTGGATATGGTGATGTGGATAAGGGAATGATATACCTAAGATGGAGTGGGAAGGATGCATCCCAAGGATGATGGTTGGGGTGTGACCAAGACTTGCAACAAGGTTGGGAAGAAGATAAAGAAGGTAATTGGATGAGATGAAAGATGGGCAATGGGATGGTGGGTTGGATGGTAGATTTCTAGGAGCATTAGGATATGAATGGATGACATTGGGGTACATGGGGGTTAGCCTAGAGTGAGATACCAATGACAAGGGATGTACCAAGCAATGAAAAGATGGAAAGATGTTGAGAAGTGCAAGGATAGATGAAAAGGGGATGACTGCTAGAAGGTTGGATAGAGGAATGTGAAAAGATAAGCATTAGGAGATGAGTGGTTTTAGGGATGACAAGATGAAAATAGGACTAGAATGAGGGGATGGAGAGATGGACATGATACAATCTCTAGGGAATATAGTGCCCCTAGTTATTATATGCTGTTTAAGAGGAGTTTTTTATGAGGGATGTGATAGGATGGAAGATTGGTCAACAAGAGGATGAGAGAGATAGATGGAAGCTAGGATGTGAAAGGTGAATGAGGTAGAGGGTAAGTAGGATGAATGGATGAGGTTGATGGAGGGATTGTATGGATGAAATAATGGGTGGGTAAAGGATAGGTGGACACAAACTTTGATGGGAAATGGATGTCAAAGGGATGACCAAAAGCATGTATCTAGTGGTGGACTTTATTTTTATCAAAATCCAAAGGAGGATGCTGGGTGAAATGGATAAGATGTGGCTGGTATGGGGGGATGAGATGGGTATGATGGGTGATGGAACTTGCCCTCAAGTGTGTAGAGCATTGGGATGGAGGGATTATGCATGACACTTGTTTTCCAAGTTTTCATCATGGTACTTATCCATGGCACTTGAATTGCCAAGTTTTCACCAATGGATGATTTTTTATTTTTATTTTTAATTATTATTATTATTTTTTGTATTTTGATGTTTTTAATTTTTTTTTGGCTTTTTTTTCACTTTTTTCGATGCATTTTGACTCATAGATGTTGGTAGGAAGGGAGGGAGTTGAAAAGGATTGAATTATACAAGCATAATGATAGTTGAGAGTTGGCAAGTAAGGGATGGGAAAGACATGAGGCTTGTGGGTAAATGAATGAGGAAAATGGAAAGATCATCATTGGCACATGCCCTAAAAGGTGATGAAGTAGTGGGAAATATGGTATTGAATGAGGTTAAGGAGAAAATGGAGGAAGAGAAAGATAAGGACTAGAAGCAAGGTTGAAAGATGGGGGATTGGATTTTTAGGATAAGAAGCATATGGACTAAGAGTGGATTGGGGGGATGAAGGATGTATAGAGGAAGATTTGGATAGAATATGAATGGATGAAGCTTTATGAGTAGCAAGAATGGATGCCAAGTGAGAATTTTCTTTGAGATGCATTTCTTTTATGAGCATTCTCCTAGGTATCCACATGATTTTTGACTTTTGTAACTTGGGCCTTTGTGGCCTCTTGACTTTTTCATTGATTTGGATAAAAGGTTTCTTTTCTGGAACATGTATTTTAGAAGGGACATGTCGAAACTTGAATTTTTGTGGATTTTTGGATATATGCTTTTTAATTTTGGCATCCAATATGCTTCTATTAACCATGGTATGGGAACAAGAGCATGGGGGATATGGAGGGATTATGGATGGAATGATAGAATTTGAAGGTTGGAAGGGATTCAAGGATGAATGCCTTTGATGATCTAACTTGTGGATGTGAGGGGATGGAATTATGGATTGGAATACATGATATGGATACATATAATTGCCCAAAATGGATGGAGGGGATGAAGGATATTGGCCTAAAACATATGGAAACAGAGAAGGAGTAGGTCCCAAAATAGATGGAGGAGATAAAGGATTCATATTAGGTATATAGGGACCCAAAATGGAGGGTTGAAAAGAAGTAGGAGGATAAGGGCCCAAAATAGATAAAGAACAAGAGGGATGGGAACTTTGGTGTAAAAATGGAAGGACTTGTGACCATGAAGGGGTAGGAGGGATACCAACACTTAGAGATACATTTTTATTTTTTTCTTTAATATGATGTTCATTATTTGGAACACAAGATGTGAGTTCATTACTAGCTGAAGGAGTCAAAGCTTTGGATATGATAGTTAGATCCTCTTGTATGGATCTATCATCATGGATTATGGGATTTGTATGATCATGGATAAGAGGTGATGGATAGATAGGATCTTGATTTGGATGGGTTGATGCAAATGGATCTTGAGATGGATCAGGTATGATGGTAGGATTTGGATATGGAGGGGATGATGATTTCTCTTTGGATGGAGTGAATGGTAAAAGTGGATCATGTAGGGGAATAAATGGGATGGTGGGATCTTCTTTTGTGTCATAGGATATTTCAACATGCTTTTGGACAAGATCTTGATAGGAATGGATTGTAGTGGATGGTGTAGTAGGATAAGTATGAACGATTTCTTTAAGTGAGGTAGATAGATGGGTAGGAGGTTCTGCAATACGAATGGGTTGATGGGGGAGGGACTCATTGGGATTATTACATGGGATTTGGGTAATGCTAGGAGGAGGAGATGTGGATGGGATTTGGAAGGATTCGATGGATGAGAGGTAGGAGATGGAAGGGGTTTGGTAAGTGGGGTGAAGGAAATAGGGATGATAGTGATAGGATGATGTAAAAGGAGTGATGGGGGTGGGAGATGGATTTTCTTTGGGTTTCCTTGTAAAATTCCTTGGAGATGGGTGTGTTAGACTGGGAGGAGTAAGGGAATTGGGATGGTGGCTTTGGACTAGGGATGTAGCTACAAGAATTGTCCTAGAATGGTGGAGACTAGAAGATGAAGGTAGAGGAAGATGGAGATATGACTAATGTATAAGAGGAATATGTGGGCACAATATAAGGAGGAGTTAAGGATGAGGACTATAATGGATTTCCCTTGTCAAAGGTATGGTAGGGAGAACTAGTGGGTATGCATGAAGGAATGATGGAGCAATTTGGAGGAATGATTGGATTTTGGAGGATGTTGGGAGCGATATCCCTAAGGCTTTCAATATACCCATTGTAGTCAAAAACATCATCATCATCATTGGAATAGGATGGAGTGGGAGAAAAGGTGGGATGACCAAACTCATTGTAATAGGATTGTGACATCATGTTTTGATGATGAGTTGGGTAGGGATGGAATGTTACTAGTTAAGAAATGGGGAGGAAAAGGAAGATTTTATGGAAGACCTTAGGAATGATGATACTAGAGGAAAGCTTGGAAGCTTGGATGAATATTAGATGAGGTAGTGACTATGCTAAGTATGCCTTTCATTAGGGTTGAATGATTGACCAATGGTTAAGTTGTTGCGAATGTACTTGCTAACAACCATTTCAAAGGATAGAGAAGTTATCTCTTTAGCAAAATGATTTGATTTTTTCTGAAACATGGGGAGGATTTTGAACACTCAAGCACATCAAACAAACCAATATCCCTATAAGGATTTTGCTAGGATATACAAGCTTAGCTAGGGGTGTTTTCGATATACACAAGGTACATGAGGCCCAAATTTGTAGATGAAAGAAAATTATGCCACTTAGCCGGGAGGAGACAGTAACCCAAATCTCCACCTTCACTTCCCAAAGGTATAAATTTTTTTGGGGCTTAGCCAAGAGTGACAAGATTATGCTTCCAAGAGAGGTGTCTTTTCATTCACCTCTCGATATTTATACTCTGCTAGAACACTAGAGTTGAGTTCGTCCCAAGGGGTGATGAAATTCCCAAGCAGGCCTTCTAAAAAGTGTAAAACAAAACCACATAAGTGATCTTGGGTTTAAAAGACACTCATTCATTTCCAATTGATGATTTAGATTTTGTAATCTATGATTGAAGACACTTGTGATTATGGCATACAATGTTCATTTCAACTTGACAACATCGTTAGCATAATAGAAATTGAGAGTTTGTCAACATAAGAAATTCAAGCATCATCAACATAAGAAAATCACATATGAAAGCTTTGAAAATGATTAAAATTTTTTATTTTTTAGAGCATTCGAGATTGAATGAATTCTTTTTAAAAACCCAAAATTGAAGTGTGTTTAATTTGCAAATTTTCATTGATTTTTAGGCATTCAAGATTGAGTACAAGCATTTTATGCCCAAACTGAGGTGTTAATCATAGCAATGGTTCATTGATCTTAGTCATTCAAGAGTTCTTTTGATTGATTAAATTAAATTTTGACATGCATTCAAAGACAAGTTTTTAAGCATTTAGATTCATTCTTAAAGAAGATTGAAAAACAACATGGTTAGGTGTGGCTAGATGCTTCAAGTTGCAATGCTTCAAAAAATCAACTGATTAGTTACCCAAAAATTTCCAAAATGGAAGCTTAACTATGGAAAAATTATTTTTAACTTTTTTTGTTCTTTTTGATAGGTGTAAAAATGTTTAGAAAAAAACTATCCTACATAACCACCAAAAGTTAAAATTTAATTTATACTCTTTTTTAAAATTAGAAAAAAAAATAATAGTCCTCCCGCGGGTTTAGGACAGTGATCCTGTAGGTTTAGGATAGTGATCTTGCAGTCACAAGAACATAGCTGAGAGGTAGTGGGGTTGTGGTACAGAGACTAGTGAAAAAGTGTAGAAAAATGACCTGTGGGTTAAAAGTTACAGAGTGATCCCGCAAGTTTTTGGGAGAGCATTCTTGCAGACAGATGGGTCGGTGGGTTTGAAGGCAAAAGAATAAAATTGGTTTTCTGGGCTCGACTATTTTGGACAAGCATTCTCACAAGTTTTTATAGTGATCCCACTGGTAAAAATTGGCATTCCCACAGGAATAGTGTCAGCGGGAATGCAGGGGTTATTTTTTTAATGACATGTGGTAATTGTGGTTAGGCAAACAACAATCCCACCTTCACAGGTTTGCATTCCCTCTGGTGTGTAGCTACAATCACACGATCACAGGTTCACATTCCTATGGTTGCAGGATCATGAAAAAAAAGTTTTTGACATGTTGAAAAGTAAGAAACAATTAGATGGTTGGGAGCACATTTTCCAAAGAGTGAATTGTGTACTTGCAGAAATGTTAGCAAACCGCCTACAAAAACCCACAAGCATAAAATGTTATTTTGGTTAGTTTATCACAAAAAATCCAAAAACATGATTAGATTGACCCAAATGCAGGGTCCCACCGAGCTTGACAAAATGTATCACCTAATCTAGTAATGTAACATGAAGACTAATCTATTAAAGCATTCCCAATACTAAAAATAGTATACACTTATGATAGGATGGAGGTTATCACCAAAAAAGGAGGCAAACCAAGAATGGTAAGTTCCTTATGGCGTAACCCTTGATGACATAGATGTGTCCTTGATAGGAGGGGATGTATGCTCGCGTGCTCAAGCTTCTAAAGGATGGGGTTCTTTACCAAGTGTGTGTATGGGTGAGGGTTTGAACAATGGAGATATGGAGATATTTCAACATTATGATGATATTTTGGTAGTTTTCAAGCTCTCAAAATAGCATTATAACTTTGCATGAAAGGTGGATTATATTTGTGAAGGGAGAGGGTTTCATTTATAGGCCAAGGGGTAGAGAGATGGATGGTCAGGATGCAAGGATGAAAAAATGGTGAAGGAGGGTCAAGATGCAATCAAAGGAGAGCACATGGATTGTGCTTGTTTGGAGCCAATTAGGAGGTGACACATGTCATAGGGTGATTGGATAAAGGGAAGGGCAAGATGGATGGTCAACAAAGGAGACTCAAGAGATAAGGGCTCCATAAATGCTCATAAATGCTTTGTAAGAGTCATAAAGGGGGATGTAAGAGTCATAAATGTTGGAGGGTGAGGGGAGGAGATATTTTGACTTTAGCTTGGGTTAGAAAGTCTCAACCCTTGCTTAAATTTGTGCACATGTTTAGAAGGGGGATTAGGATTAGCTTAGAAAGGGGGTTGGGGGGCAAGTGGCTTAGGTTTGATGGGATGGGTTAGTCAGGTGGCTCAGTGAGGTTAGTATGAGTGGATAGGTTGGATTAGGGATTAGGATAGGGTTTTAGGGATGTTTTAGGGGTTTAGATATTCTATTAAATGATTTATTTAATAAAATGGAGATATGAGATTAAATTAAATAGATTTGAAGATTTATTTAATTTAATAGAGGAATAGGGATTTAATTGATAAATTAATTTTGGGTTATCATTTGATTTTATTAATTGGACTATAGTTAATTAACTAAGGGATGACGATTAATTAATTAAATAGTAAATATTTAATCAATAATTTTCTAGGAGATGACTAAATAAGATTACCTATTGATGTAATTAGATTTAGGTGTCTACAAGGAGTGTGTGAGACAGAGAGTAGGGGGTGGGAGAGGAGAGAGAAAGTAGGGGATGGGAGAGGATATAGAGTGAGAGAGTAGGGGATGGGAGAGAGAGAGAGAGTAGGCAATGGGAGAGGTAGTAGAAGAGGGAGAGCGAGAGAGAGTAGGTGATGGGAGAGGGAGTAGGAGAGGGAGAGTGTGAGAGAGAGAGAGTAGGGGATGGGAGAGGAGAGAGAGACTAAGAGAGTAGGGGATGGGAGAGGAGAGAGAGACTAAGAGAGTAGGGGATGGGAGAGGAGAGAGAGAGTAGGGGATGGGGGATGGTGGGATAGGGAGATATGTGTTTTAACATAGTGCATATGCACTATAATATGTATGCACTATAGTGTGTAATGTGCTTTATAGTGTGCACGCACTATGTCAAATCACACAAAAAGGGTCAAAAAGCAAGTGCGCACATGCTACAGTGCATACACACTATGTCAAATCACCCAAAAAGGGTCAAAAAGAAAGTTTGGGTCCCATTTCATCCATTCTCTACTTTTTGTCTATTGTGCATTTTGTTGTTATAATAGAAAACATGGGTTTCACCATACCAAACACTATTTGAAGACTTTTTGAAGCTAGCAAACACCAAATTCAATCATTGGATACACAATTTGAAGACTTTTTGAATATTCTTTGTATAGAAAAGGTTAGTGCAATCTTTTTAAAATATTGTTTGTTGATATATAGATACAAATTTGATTATAATTTGACATGTTGTTTAATAGATAGTGAATTCATTGAAACTTGTATGTTTGAATGAAATGTTATTTTGAAATGGTTAGAAATTTGACAAGTTGTTTGATATATATTGTGTATTTATTCAAATAATTGCAATTTTTATATGTATTTGAATGATTTGTAATTTACACATTGTAAGTAATTCAGATGTTTGAATAACCAAAAACTCAAACAAATGAAGATAGGGAGAGAGATTTGGCAATTAAAAGAGATAAAATGAAACTACTAAGTGAACAAAGAAAATTTCAAAGCAATAATGAAGAATTGACTTTCGAAGAGGATCAAGAACCACCAATACAAAGAAACAAAGAGGAACAATTGGAAAGACAAAGAGAACAAATGAGACTGTTATGCTCAAGAAGACAATTGAATTGTGAAGCTACACCATCTTCCAATGTTGGAGTCATATCATCCTCTCATGTTAAAGAGACACTAATTTGCAGATCCAACGATGTACAAACTCCATCATGTCATGTTGAAGACACAACATCAACACATCAAGTAGGTGATATTCCATCTTTTGCATCTTATTGCCAAGGCACATCATCTTCGGTTCAAGGTACACAATACACTCAACCTTATGTTGATGTTCAAAATGTTGAGGGAATAGAAGAGATTATAAAACCTTCTAGAATTCATTTTAGAAGACCAAAATATTTGATTGATATTGATACTAACATTTTGAAATCAATGCCTGACAAGATTAGCAAGTGTACTTTTCAAAGAAAAGTTAATCGTATGTGGAGATTATTTTTTGAAGAATTAAATATTACAGGTTAATGCCAATTATTTGTTGAAATGATAAAGAATTTGAAATTTAGGACTATTATGAAGATTCTTGGGCTAAGAATGATGGACGATTCAAATGAAAAAAGCATTATAAAGAATCTGATGAGTGCTTATGACAAAGTGGATTCTAAATCATGCACCAAAGATAGTAATATCACAAGATGAGTACTTACATCGACAATAGTAAGTATCCAAATGAAGAAAGCTTGACTCATGAGAAAGACAAGCAAAACATTAAAAATTGCTAGAGGTACTCTAAGGAGAGCCATGCTAAGGCATGAGAGATTGGAAGATCCAACAAAATTGAGTTATAGATTGTTGGATACAATTGTTAATTGTGTATTTTCTTTGATGTTACACAAATGTCATATCAGCCATCAGACAGTGTCTACCAAGCTTAGATGGTTAGCAAAGCAATTTATAGTGACTACCGAGCATTCCTGAACATTACACAGAAAGTTAGCTTTTATCGAGCTCACTCGGTAAGCAAAGGAAAGTTAGCTTTTACCGAGCTCACTCGGTAAACAAAGGAAGGTTAGTATTTACCGAGTTAACTCGGTCTCTGAAGGAAGTTACAAGGTTTGCAGTGTTTACTGAGCTTCACTTGGTTAACACGGGGAAACCATTTTGAAGCAGTGGTCACCGAGCTGGGTCGGGCAGCAAAGAATTTTATGATTCTAAAGAATTAAGTTTAATTGTTTTGTGCAATCGACTGATTTACGTTTTTCAATTGTTGTAAACTTGTAATTGAGCTGACTTGACAATCTGTAAGGTATATATGAAAGGTCAAGTTGTGAATTCACAAGTAAGTATGTAAGTGTGTGGATGCATAAAAGTGTGAATGTATGAATAAGAAAATACATGAGCTAATGTTGAGGAAGAATTTTTCATCCCTATGAAGCTGCAAAGTTGCATTCAATCAGTGAGGATTTAATGAAGCAGAACAGAGATCTATATTCAACAAAGATAAGTTGCATATATCTCAGATCACTTCATTGTTGCTTTCTAATCATTGTAACAGTGATTCAAAATCTCTTAACAGAGTTGGTTTGACAGCCATTTTGTAAATCCTCTAACAAGGTGACAATTTAGTTGAATTTTTTTAAAGACCTCTCACAAGGCCACTTCTAACAAGGTGATCAAATCCTCTAACAGGGTCACACCTAACAGTGTGTTTTGTAACCTTTAACAGGGTTGGCTCCTAACATGACTCACTTCAGAAGAGTGAAAATTGGTAACTAGTTACTTGGTGGTTTTTCCCAAAATTAGGTTTCCACGTTAAATCTGGTGTCTCTTGTGTTCATGTTATTTCTTTATGCATGCATGCTAATCACTTTAAATGCTTAATAAAGTTAACAGAACATCTATCTAGTTTCAACTTTTATTTGTGTGGTTATCGAGTGTCAGCAACAGCTGTATTTTAAGACATCTAAGGATCTGTAGAAATATTTTTGTGGTAACTGATTCACCCTTCCCCTCTCAGTTACTCCATCTTTATTTCCAATAATTGGTATCAGAGCTTTTGGTGCTTGCAGGATAAGATTTCAAGGATCTAAGCCAAAGATCAGGATGTCTTACAAAAGGGAAATCCCAAGACTTAACAGAACCAACTTCTCAGCATGGCAAGGACTGATGAGACTTCACTTAGCATCCATTGGTGATACAGGACTAAAGTACCTTGATGAAAAATATGTAGAACCAACTGGTACACTATCTATCAATGATATTGCTGAAAAGAAGACTCACAACATTATGATGATAGATATAACATCTGCTTTGAGTTATGAAGAATTTGATGATATCAAGGACTACAAATCTGCCTTTGAAATGTGGGAAAAGTTGAAAGAGATCTATGGAGGAGATGATAATGTTAGAAGAGCCAAAGCAAAAAGTCTGAGAGGACAATTTGATCAAATGAGGATGAGAGAGGATGAAAACATTGTAAAATATGTTGAAAGATTTAAAGCATGTGTCAGTGCAATCAAAGCTTCTGGAGGATATATCAGTGAAGAGACAGTTATAAGTTAAGTTCTTAGAACTCTACTTCCCATTTATGCAATCAGAGTTTCTACAATTCAGGAAAGAAGATGTGAAGCAAATCATAAGATAAATCTAGAGGCTATAGTTGGAAGATTGACTACATTTGAACTGGATAACTTTGATAACTATATTCTAGCTTCCAAGAACATTGAATTAGCATTTGAAGCCAAACTTTCACTCAAAGAAAAAGGCAAAAAGAAATCTCAGTCAGAAAGTGAAGATGAATCAAACCAAATTTTAGACAATGATCTTGAAGTAATTGAAGCCCTTCTAGCAAGGAAATATTCTAGAGGTAGAAGAAAATACAAAGGTAAAAGTACCCCTAATCTATTTTTCATGTGAAGAAGTTGGTCATATTGCTGTTAGATGTCCAAAAAAGCAGAATAAAGATGAAAAGAAAGATAAAAAATGGAATGGCAAGAAAGATTTCAAATCATTCAAGGACAAAGGTAAGAAAACATGTTTTATGGCTAAAGATTCTAATGACTCTAATGATGAAGAAGAAGATGAGATTGTCTATATTGCTGTAAAAGATGAATCTGATAATGATGAAGAAATGGACTCATTTCTCATATGAGCAAAAATGATACATGGATCATAGATAGTGGTTGTTCTCATCACATGACTAGCGACAAAACTAAGTTTGAATACTTTGAAGACTATGATGGTGGCAGTGTAAGATTTGGTAACAATGAACCTTGTTGTATAAAAGGAAGAGGAAGAATCCCTCTAACCAAAGAACTTATATGTGATAATGCCTATTGGGTAGAAGGACTAAAGCATAATCTGTTAAGTGTGGCACAACTACTCAATAATGGAATCAAAGTAGAATTCATGCATGGTAAAACAAGACTACTGGATGGGAAAGGAAAGCTGATTGGATCAGGCACTCAAACTAAAGGTAACTTGTTCTATCTTGAACTAGGTGAATTTTCATGTTTCATTGCTCAAGTTGAAGAAAATTGGTTATGGCATAAAAGGTTGTGTCATGTAAAGTTTGATAATCTGGTAAAGATAAGAAAATTCAAAAAAGTAAAAGGCATTCCCAACATAAAGAAACCTGAGGTCGGTCTATGCAAAAATTGTCAAATTGGAAAGATGGGAAAGACTAGTTTTAAAAGTAAAAACTATCAGTTTGAAGACATATTAGAAATTGTGCATACTAATTTATGTGGACCCATTCGAATTGAAAGCTATACTGGAGAAAAGTTCTTCATTCTTTTTGTTGATGATTACTCAAGAATGATGACAGTCATGTATCTAAGAAATAAATCAAAAGCATTTGAAAAGTTCAAATGGTATTTGGCTAGAGTAGAAAAAGAAACAAGAAAAATATTAAAATGCTTGAGGTCAGACAGAGGTGGAGAATTTATTTCACATGAATTCAATAACTTTTGCATTGAAAGAGGAATCAAAAGACAGGTATCAGCACCTGGAACACCCCAACAGAATGGAATAGTTGAAAGAAGAAAAAGATCCATCATGGATTGTGCAAGAACATTAATGATTGAAAAGAGCATTGCTATCAAATACTAGAAGGAAGCAATCGACACTGCAGTCTATACCTTGAATCGAGTACAGCTGAAGAAAGACTCATTCAAAACCCCCTACGAGTTATGGTATGGTTATAAACCTAATGTAAGTTATCTTAAAGCATTTGGAAGTAAATGTTACATTTTGAAAGAATCTAGAAAAGGAAAATTTGATGTAAAAGGTGATGAAGGTATATTCCTTGGATACTCATGCACAAGTAAGGCATATAGATGTTTGAACTTATCTACTCATAAAGTCATAGAAAGTGCACATGTGAAAGTTGATGAGTTTGCAGAAAAGAATGAAGAAGAAAGCAAAAGGGAACCAGAAGATTATAAAAGGTTTTTCTTCAGTGAACCTGATACAATACCAGTTACATCAGAGAATTAGAAAACTTCTACTCCCGAGTCATCTGTAATCGAGTTACAGGAAGTTCAAACCGAGCCACAACAAACCAAGTTAAATTCAGTATCTACCGAGCAAGTATTTACTGAGCAAACATCTACTGAGCAAATATCTACCGAGCCAGAACAAAAAGAGCCAGAAGTTGAAATGCAAAAAGATAATAATGAAATCCATTCAAAAGGTAAGGAACCTGTATTAGCTAAGTATGTCAAGAGACATCATTCAATAGATCAGATCATTGGAAATAAATCTAAAGGAACCATGACTAGAAATAACCTGAAAGGTACTTGTTTACTTGCTAATTTTGAACCTAGGAATATCAAAGATGCATTGGAAAATGATAGTTGGATTGAGGCTATGAATGAAGAGATAGAGCAAATAGAGAAAAACAAGACATGGACTCTTGTACCCAGACCTAAAGACAAAAATGTGATTGGAACTAAGTGGGTATTCAGAAACAAGTTGGATGAAGATGGTAAGGTATCAAGAAACAAAGCTAGACTAGTATGCAAAGGATATGCTCAAGAAGAAGGAATAGACTATGGAGAAACTTTTGCTCCTGTTGCAAGATTGGAAGGAGTCAGAACCTTACTAGCATATGCTGCTCACAAGGGTTTCAAAGTTTATCAGATGGATGTCAAATCAACATTCCTCAATGGTATACTGGATGAAGAGGTTTACATTGAACAACCTGAAGGTTTTGTTAATCCAGATAAGAAGAACATGGTCTGCAAATTACACAAGGCATTGCACGGTTTGAAACAAGCCCCTAGAGAATGGTATGAAAGATTCCATAAATATCTTATTCAGATTGGTTTTCAAAGAACTAATGATAACAGTAGCTTGTATATTAAAGAAGGACTAGATAATAAGATTGTCTTGGCAAAAATATTTGTAGATGATACTGTTTTCATAGGGAATGATGATCTGTGCAAAGAATTCTCAGAACAAATGAACAAGGAATTTGAAATGTCTATGTTTGGTGAGATCAAATTCTTTGTTGGTCTTCAAATTCAACAGAATAAAAATGGTATCTACATTACTCAATCAAAGTACATCCAAGAGATATTGAAAAAGTTTGGAATGGAAGATTGTAAACTAGTTGGGACTCCTATGTGTACTAGATTAAAACTTACCAAGGAAGATGAATCAAAAGAAGTGGATCAAACATTGTATAGATCTATGATTGGAAAGTTGCAGTATGTAGTTCATAGTAGACTAGATATTGCCCTTGCAGTTGGTATTGTAGCAAAATTTTCAGCAAAACCAAGAGAAAACCACTTGATGGCAATCAAAAGAATAATGAGATATTTGAAAGGAACTGAAGAGTATGGTTTATGGTATAATTTTGGAGGAAATTTGGATTTGAAAGTATTTACTGATGCTAATTGGGCAGGAAACATTGATGACAAAAAAAGTACAAGTGGAGGTGCATTCTTTCTTGGAAAAAGGTTGGTTTCTTGGACAAGCAAAAAGCAGAATTGTACATCTCAATCAACAACAGAGGTAGAGTATGTTGCTGCAGCAGTAAATTGTTCTAACATTGTTTGGTTTAAACAGTTGTTGGAAGGCATGAAGATGGAAATCAAAGAACCAGTTGTTATGTTCTATGATAATACAAGTGCAATCAACATATCTAAGAATCCAGTGATGCATTCCAAAACCAAACATATTGCAATAAAATATCATTTTGTCAGAGAATTGGTGCAAGATAAGGAGATTAGATTGGAATATATTCATACAAAGGACCAAATTGCTAACATATTCACAAAACCATTACATAAGGATGCATTCTTGTATCTAAGAGGTAAGTTAGGGGTCACTCCCCTATCTGAAGTTCACTAAAATAAAATTTTAGTGATGCATCAACTCATACCAGATTGAAGATCTATCAGTTGATGCAGCATAATTAGAAAACATTGCATATGAATCAATACTAAAGGTACACTGAAATTAATTTGAGTTTGAGTTGTCTTTGGCATGTGTTGTCAAAGAGGGAGAGTTTACTACTGCCATATCTCTCTGAAATTTGTTCAAAAGAGTTTTCTATGCAATTTCTTCATAGAAGGAGATTATTGTAAGAGGAAGAGTTTTCTATCTTAGAGGGAGAATTGTTATATTGACATGTTGTGTTGCCATACAAGTGAAATAATTGTTTTCAAATTTTATTTCTGCTATGACATGTTGTGTTTCCATCAATGCCAAAGAGGGAGATTGTTGGATACAATTGTTAATTGTGTATTGTCTTTGATGTTACACAAATGTCATATCAGCCATCAGACAGTGTCTACCAAGCTCAGATGATTAGCAAAGCAATTTATAGTGACTATCGAGCATTCCTGAACATTACACAGAAAGTTAGCTTTTACCAAGCTCACTCGATAAGCAAAGGAAAGTTAGCTTTTACCGAGCTCACTCGGTAAGCAAAGGAAAGTTAGCTTTTATCGAGCTCACTCGGTAAGCAAAGGAAAGTTAGCTTTTACCGAGCTCACTCAGTAAACAAAGGAAGGTTAGTATTTACCGAGTTAACTCGGTCTCCGAAGGAAGTTGCAAGGTTTGCAGTGTTTACCGAGCTTCACTTGGTTAACACGGGGAAACCATTTTGAAGCAGTGGTCACCGAGCTGGGTCGGGCAGCAAAGAATTTTATGATTCTAAAGAATTAAGTTTAATTGTTTTGTGCAGCCAACTAATTTATGTTTTTCAGTTGTTGTAAACTTGTAATTGAGCCGACTTGACAATCTGTAAGGTATATATGACAGGTCAAGTTGTGAATTCACAAGTAAGTGTGTAAGTGCGTGGATGCATAAAAGTGTGAATGTATGAATAAGCAAATACATGAGTGAATGTTGAGGAAGAATTTTTCATCCCTATGAAGCTGCAAAGTTGCATTTGATCAGTGAGGATTTAATGAAGCAGAATAGAGATCTGTATTCAGCAAAGATAAGTTGCATATATCTCAGATCACTTTATTGTTGCTTTCTAATCATTGTAACAGTGATTCAAAATCTCTTAATAGAGTTGGTTTGACAGCCATTTTGTAAATCCTCTAACAAGGTGACAATTCAATTGAATTGTTTTAAAGACCTCTCACAAGGCCACTTCTAACAAGGTGATCAAATCCTCTAACAAGGTCACACCTAACAGTGTGTTTTGTAACCTTTAACAGGGTTGGCTCCTAACAGGGCTCACTTCAGAAGAGTGAAAATTGGTAACTAGTTACTTGGTGGTTTGTCCCAAAATTGGGTTTCCACGTTAAATCTGGTGTCTCTTGTGTTCATGTTATTTTTTTATGCATGCATGTTAATCACTTTAAATGCTTAATAAATCTATCTAGTTTCAGCTTTTATTTGTGTGGTTACCGAGTGTCAGCAACAGCTGTACTTTAAGACATCTAAGGATCTGTAGAAATATTTTTGTGGTAACTGATTCACCCCTCCCCTCTCAGTTACTCCATCTCTATTTCCAACAATAGACATTTAGTGGTAGACTACCACGAAAGGATAAAGAAATTAGTGAAGCTTTGAAATTATTGATTGAAGATTTTTGGAAAAATAACACACGTATTTCTCTTAATCAAAGAGATGTTGTAAGAAGGAGGATTGGTAGCCAAAATCACGACCCACATGTGAAACATTTTTTGGACTCAACTTAGACACAATTTTTCGCAAAATTTATTGGCATGTATCCTCAAATTTGAATAAGTCCAAGATTTTTTGAGATGGGTAAACCTTTTTATGTGAAGATAAATCACACATGCACAACCTATTGTTGTAGGCTACATATTGAATTTTCTAACCATTTTGATGTTTTAAGGCATATATGTGTGTTTTTGCATTCGGAGTTTGTTTTGTAGAATTGTGACATGAATGAGCCACCAAGATCTTCAAGAGAATTCATATCCAACATTTAATGTGAAATAGGAGATGGCCAAAAAATTTATAAGACATCATACTTGGATGGTACATGCTTATTTTGTGGTTCTTTGCAACTTTTATCAACTTGTCTACATATGGATAGTACACATGCAATTGAAAATGAAATAGTAGATTACAAAAAATTTAAGATAGTGACATATGCTCTAAAAGATAGGAAATAGGATAAAAGATGTGATTTAGTCATTGAAAAGATTCCAGTGTATGAGTTCATGAAGATTTTTCATAAAAAGATTATTTACGAGTACGCAATGCATACACATAGAGCTCGATGGGTGGATTTGTAATTCAAGTTGTGCAAGGATACATTTCCACTAGATACCATTGTTTTGGTTGTAGATTTCATAGAGAACTACACACTACAACCATAAAATGAGGTGCAAGCAAAGTATTATACTTCTCAACAGGTGTCCATATTATTTCACATAATAATTACGCATTCACCTACAAGTACAGAGGATGGTAGGAATATTTTGAGGAGTATCATTTTTACATCAGCGATGATCAATCACATTCTACGGAGTTCGTACATGGTTGTTTTAAACTATTTTATGGAGATTTGGCTAACAAGGGCATAACATATTGTCAGCACATTATTTGGTCAGACAATTGCCCATCTAAATTCAAGAATGTACGAATGTTCTATTGGTTGAGTAGGATGCACAGGTCGTGTAGAATTCAATATATATGGAATTTCACAGAGGCTAGTCATGGAAAAGGAGAGCAGGATGGTGCAGGTGCATGCATCAAAAGAGCCTTAGCTCATGAAGAACTAAAGTACAAAGATGGATCAATATTGGTAGATGCAAAATCCATCATCCAGTGATGTAACACTACAATGGGTTTAGGTAAGGAAGGTGAGTCTATGGTTTGTAGATTTTTTTGATTGATAGATAATACTAACATTGCACCATATCAAGATTGTTGCACACTAACAGGATCCAGTGAGTTGCACTCTTTTAGAAGCTCTGATGCAGGTTCATGGAGTATCCACACACAAAAAATGACATTCTATTTTCCATCATGTGCAGAGGAAAATTGGGATGATTTTGAGTCAACCGAATGGGTGGACAAATGGGATATATGAGTTTTGGACCCAATTGACACCTATTGTCTCCTACAAGCACTGAAAATGGTAGAGATGGATTCGTCTATTGACTTTGACTACTTTAAAGATCTAGTGCAACTTGGTAATATATATATATATTTTTAATTTCAATATGTAATTTTATAACTTTTACCTAAGTATTTTCTGAATTAATGACCACATTTTGTACATTTGTCACTGCAGGCCATATTTTTGCTATTATTGCACCTGAAGACAATGAAGAAGGGACAAATTATTATATGTATCATTGTGTCCAAGTCAAAAAAAAATTGGATCACTCAGTTATAGATGGTGAAGGTTTAGAGTACTATTTCGGTGCGGTGGTTGTAATCAGTACATGGCTTAGACGATATTCTATGAAGAACCCTAACTTGTGGTTATTCGAGGATTGGCAAACAGAGAGGAAGATTCTTCATTATTCAAAGCTTGTTGACACATAAAATTTCCACTTGATAAAATATGGTGGAAAACCACATAATAAGATTCTTTGGAAAGTTCACGAGTCAGACCACGAGGCAATACTTGAGACATTAAAATGTAGAGCAGATCTAGTTGGCTCATTATATTGAATAGGGAGAGAGGGAGAGAGAGAAAGAGTGATCAATTGGCACTATTTTATGATGGAATTTGTATAGACATGTTGTATACAAGGTGTTCCAACCTTTATTTGTTGCAAGACACTTTGGGAAGTGTGATATTGAGGAAGCCCTAAATTTAAGGGTTTCAAGGGCACAATTTGGGGCTTTGGTGCCTAGAAACCTCTTGGAGTCAAATTGAATTCGTATTACTTTGATTTGAACCTATTTATGAAACTATGTAAAGATATGGATCTTGGGAGTTTGAATGGTTAGCACTTCCTTTGTAAATACATGAGAATTAGGCCTTAAAAATTTGAGAAACAATGAAAACAATCATATACCTTCCAAAGAAACCTACCCTATTCTTTTGGTATGTTAAGGCACTCCATAAAAGGGTACCCAAATATATAATTTATTTTCCTAATGTTTTCAAAAAAGTTGAATAAAAATCCTTGTGAGTGTTGTTGCAAGGCTACAAGGCATGCTGTTGGGCCTAGTTTGAGGAATATTGAAGTTTTGGTGTCTAAACCATTGAAGAAATTTGAAACCTATTCAAATACCTTGGATTGCATATTTTAGGGCTATCAGATCACATAATAAGACTTGTTGGTGGATAATTTACCATTTCACTTATTGAAGGCACTTTTGGTCACTAGATTCAATTGTGCATTTGATTGAGTTTGTATTTGGACCTTGGATCCACCATATTCCCTGGCCACCTCTACATCACAAGTGAGGTTTGATAAGGTAATTTGATGCAGAGATGACACAATGGAAGCAACAATCAAGCCCAACCCCTACACAGCCTTCAATGTGCTCACAAGGATTGAACAAAAGATTTGGTCTACTTCCTCAAGTGCATACTCCCCCTAATAACCACTGAAAAGGGTTTCTAGACTCACCTTCCACAAGTAAGACTCAAAAAAAATGCACCCAACTCAAGCAAATATGACAACCTTCTTTGAAATGGGCAAAATTAAATGAGGATTTTGCTATTCTAGGCTTTTCCACCACTAGCAAGGGCTTGGGACAATTTAGTCTCAACACAAATAAGGCAAACCAACCACTGGTTGTACTCCCAACAACCTACAACTCAACTTGCAATTTTAGACCTAGTAGCCTATTAGGTCTCCTAAAACTGATTTTTACCAATAACTCTAAAACTCATCAAAGGACCTAGGGAATAAAATGTTGATTCAAGTACCCTTTTCCAAGCTCTAACAAAATTCAAAGTTTTAGAGACCAACTCCACTCTAGCATATCCCAAGCAGCATCAAGTACTCAGGCCTAATTAGCCACTTTAGGCTTAGTTTTCAAGGAAAATGGTCAAGAATGGGTGCATGAAATCAAATCTCCACTTCCAAGATGTTCTTCAGGCTCAAATAAGGGTACTTTGTTTTGACACCAAGTCCTCAAACTCTTTCCATCATTCTGTCCACTCTAATCTCTCCAAAACAAGGTCAACTACATGTAGATATTCGATCTAGGGCTTCCTTTCAAAATTCACCAAATTTTCCTCTTGCTCCAAAATTGCAAAAATCAGATAATATACAACCCTAGGTTGCTCCATAATAGAGAAGAAAGAAATTCACTAGTGGAATCTCAAGTTAGGGGCACTTTATTGTCCAAACCCTCAAAATAAGGGTTTCATAGACCAACAAGGAACACAATTTGATAAATTTTTCCAAACAAATGATAAATTATTCAAATCAAATCCAAAACCTTCTAAATAGGTAATTCCAACTTTTTAGTGCATAAGATTCATCCCCAATTAGTGGATTCCATACAACATGTGAAAAATCAAACAAAAGTGCTAGAACAACAGGAATTTTATTGATTCTTGAAAGCAAATACAACTGAAACCTCTATATATCTCCCTCTTCAAATGCTTAGAGCCTATATAGGCTATTTACAACTGATTTAACCAACCCTTTGTTAGTTTTAGCTGTTGGAAGTTGTATTTTTAAAAGTTGTCAAGAAAATTGCAAAAGTTGGTAAGCAACTTTTTTGCAATTTTGCAATTTTTGTGCTAAGACAACTTTTATTGCAAATATGTTTTCAAATGGACTCTACAAACTCCTAGAGACCTTATTAATGTTCTAAACACCTAGACATGGCTAGAAAACATAAAAATAACCAAAAATCTGCTTATTGGACCAATTGATGCCCAAGGCTTATAGTTGCACCATGGGGTCTTGTGTCCATTACAAAGGTGGATGGTCATAGGAAGATCATTAGATCTATCCCTAGACCTTATTACATCAAGAAAATAAAGAATATTAGGTGCTCTGCACCAATTTTTTTCTTAAACCCTTTATTTCTAGCCCAAGAAATGAGGGTTTGGTGGAAGTGTGCATAGATATGCATGGATGCTTAAAAAAACTTGAAAATCATTGTATTTAATACATTTCCTAAGACTATGTTTGGTTTTGGAGTCATAGAAGTAAAGGGATACAAAATTTCCTTCTTTGAGTAAGGGCTAATTAGGCTTAATTAAGGGGTAGGTTGTGAAGGAAGTCTTCACCACTCTAAAGGTTAGAAACTAAGACTGATGTGAATTTAATATCTTTGAAAAGGGTATTCAAAAGTATGAAAACATTCATAGATTGTTTGAGAATCTTGGGAATGAAATGCTGATTTCGGTGTTGGAGGGCTATTAGACAAGCCTAGAAGCCCATAGTTGAAGAATGGTGGAAGATGGGTTGATAGGAATGAATGGGGAGTTGGAACATGAAAAATTTATTATGTTAAGATGGTCTAAGGTGTTAGGATCAAGGGTTGAGGTTGGAATTGAGTTTTGGTGTGTTGGAGGCATTAGGTACACTAGGTGGCCTAGGATGGAGTTGGTGAAATGAGAGATTGGAATAAGGAAGTGGGAAGGTGAACTTGATTGATATGGTTGTGGAAGTGATTTACAAATTCAAAGAACTTTGTTTGACCTTTGAGTAGGACTAATTGCTTGAGTTGATTCCAAGTTTCTTATTGAATCCTTGAGTTGAGTTAGCCTACTTAAGGTGATAATGGAGGGCTCTACATCATAGGTTCTGGTGTACCTTGTAGTTTTGTGTGTCCACTTCATGCCCCTACATCGAACAACAACAAGAAGCATGAATACCATTTAGAGCCTTCATATCATCACTAACTCAAATCCCAAATCATTTTCAACACTAATCAACAAGAGCACTAAAATATTGAACTCAATCATAACAAAAGATAGATTATTATACTCGAACATTAGGTTGCTTCCTCATTTCTTCCATTTGTGATGATGTAAAAAGAGAAAAAATAAATAAAATTTTGTCCTCTTGCATTTTTCTCTACATTTTTCATAACATCAAGAAAATAAATTGAAGATTAGGATACCCATTTCGCTCCTCTATAACATATCAAAAGATGAGGTATGATTTTTTTGGACCAAGCCTCTGCTGTTACACTATGGGCCATTTTTTAGGCATAAAAATGAGCAATATAGGTGATTTTCAAGATATATATATATATATATATATATATATATATATATATATATATATATATATATATATATATATATATATATATATATATATATATATATATATATATATATATATATATATATTCTTAGAAGGTTATAAAGGTCCTTAGGGTCATTAGGTTAAGTTTTAGGCATCTAGGGGTTAAGATGTCAAAAATTGCAAAAAATTGCAAAAGTTGTCAAAGCAAAATTACAAAATGGCTGACAACTTTGTAGGAGTTTAAGAATTGGTTAAGGACTGAGCATTTGAAAATAATTTATTTTACTATTGCCAAACCTTTTCCAAGTTTTATAATTGGAATCAAGTGAAAAATGTAAAAATTGCACTTTTTGTGCAAAGTTGCATTGTTGAAAGTTGCTCAAATTTGCAACTTAGTGGAAAAAGGGTTGTGGGATTGAACTGTCTATTCCATTAGCTCTAAGTGAGTGGGTAAACCCTATCCCTAATCTCATCCCATCCTGTTAAGTGCTCGACCATTTTCAGGCATGCCGAACTGGAACGTCCATAAGGGTCAGTAAATGCCATAGGGCTACGATATTTGACGGGGCATATCTTGGAGCTCGTGTGAGATATGGATGCGATTCTATTTCTTATAAGACCATGTTGTGGAGACCTACAATAACCTCTCTTTCTTTTTGGAGATCATACTTCATTTTGATTTTGCAATGCCATCTCGGGTGATGCTGAAACTTGTAGTGTTGGCCAATACAAAGTTGCCAACTGCCAAATCCCTCTCACCTTTCATCGTGGGATTGAACTATCTTCTCTGTTAGCACTGGGTGGCTAGGTAAATCCTAACCTCAACCTCATCCTATCCCATTCAACACTTGAATGTTCTCGGGCACGTTGAACCGGAACGTCCCTAAGGGTCACTAAATGCCATAGGGCTATGATTTTTGATAGGACATATCTCGAAGCTCGTACAAGGTATGGATGTGATTCTAGTTCCTATAGGACCATGTTGTAGAGACCTAGAATAAATTCTCTCACTTTTTGGAGATCATACTCTGTTTTGATTTTGTGATGCCATCTCGGGTGATGTTGAAACTTGTAGTGTTGGCCAGTACAAAGTTTCCAACTGCCAAATCTCTCTCACCTTTTGTCATGGGATCAAATTGTCTACTTTTTTAGCTTCGAGTGGCTGGGTAAACCCTATCCCCAACCTCATTCCATTCTATTTAGTGCTCAAACATTCTCGGGCACGTTGAACTGAAATGTCCCTAAGGGTCACTAAATGCCATAGGGCTGTGATCTTTGACATGGCATATCTCAGAGCTCGTGTGAGGTATGGATGTGATTCTAGTTCCTATAGGATTGTATTATGGAGACCTACAATAAACTCTCACTTTTTAGAGATCATATTCCATTTTGATTTTGTGATGCCATCTCGAGTGATGCTGAAACTTGTAGTGTTGGCCAGTACAAAGTTGCTAACTGCCAAATCTCTCTCACCTTTTGTTGTGGGATCGAACTGTCTACTTTGTTAGCTTCAGGTGGTTGTGTAAACCTTATCCCCGCTCGAATGTTCTCAGGCATGCCGAACTGAAACGTTCATAAGGGTGACTAAATGCCATGTGGCTGCAATCTTTAACAAGGCATATCTCGGAGCTTGTGCGAGGTATAGATGTGATTCCAGTTCTTATAGGACCATTTTGTAGAGACCTACAATAACCTCTCTCACTTTTTGGAGATCATACTCTATTTTGATTTTGCGATGCCATCTTGGGTGATGCTGAAACTTGTAGTGTTGGCTAGTACAAAGTTTCCAAATGCCAAATATCTCTCACCTTTCGTTGTGGGATCAAATTATTTTCTTTGTTAGCTTTGGGTGGCTAGGTAAACCCTATCACCAATATTTTCCTATCCCGTTCACCACTCAAACATTCTCGGGCATGCCAAACTGAAATGTCCCTAAGGGTCACTAAATGTAATAGGACAACGATCTTTTATGGGGCATATCTTGGAGCTCGTGTAAGGTATGGATGCGATTTCAGTCCATACATGATTGTGTTGCAGAGATCTATAGTAACCTCTCTTTCTTTTTGGAGATCTTTCTCCATTTTGATTTTGCGACACCATCTCGGGTGATGCTAAAACTCGTAGTGTTGGCTAGTACAAAGTTTCCAACTACCAAATCTCTCTTACCTTTCCTCTTGGGATCAAACTATCTGTTTCGTTAGCTCCACGTGGCTAGGTAAACACTAGCCCCAACCTCTTCCCATCCTATTGAGTGCTCAAACATTCTCGGGCATGCCAAACCAAAATGTCCCTAACAAAGATAATGACACATTAAGGGGTTTATAAGAGTTCATAAGTTTCTATTTATCTCCCCCACATTGAAAATATCATGGAGAAGTCATGGTGTGATGTGTAGAAGGATAAGATTATAAAGAGCTCATAACTTTTCTTCCTCATCATAACTCACGACCTTAAGGGCTTATTAGAGGTAGGTTTAATATGGCACATATTCTAATGTGCCATAGGTTTATAAGATTGTGTCAAAACTATCAAAGGAATGATAGAGATCCCTATTTTGCATCATTATGAGGGTTTACGAAGGAATAATCAATGCATCACTATTTTACGCCACTATTTTGCATCAATATAGAGACAACATTAATGATAATCAATGCATAAGGTAAGGGCATTACGAAGGAATGAGATCAAAGGGAAATATTCAAGGAAACAATAGTGAGTGTGATGAACAACTTTTTAAACCTTTGTAATAGTTAGATCTTTGCTTCATTAATGTTTCATTCAATCTTGAGAATCCTATTACGTACACCCTATTTATCAAAGTGCTAGGATCAACATAAGTGTAGCATTAACAATAATTATCCAATTTTGAGGTGGAAGTTGGGGAATTTTGTGGGAGCATTTTTGTCCAATTCTCATAAAAAATGTGATGTCATCTTTTCCACTCACATTGCGGCTAAAGGTGGGTTGTATTTAGCATAGGTGAAACACCAAGATAGTCTAGATTCAAAGAACTAGGAAATAGTTTCATCATAATCGTCTCAACATGATGCCATAAAAGTATTCCTCTTCAAAGTTCTCCTCCTCCTTAATTGCAACAAGTCTAAGCCCACAAGTTGCTATGGGATGGATCATATTGTTGTTTTTGGGATAATATTTTGATATGCCCAAACATAATGAATGAATGATAATAGCTCTTTGCATTTAGATAGGGAATTAGAAGTTAAATTTCTCTGTCTTTCCTTTAAGTAGTTCAAAACTAATTTCATTTGTTTCTATTGATTTTGTAGCACATTTGAATTGTGGTTAACTTTTTCAAAGGTAATTCTTACCATTTGGAAACACATATAAATACTTTACAATTCTTAAAAAAATGATGAAAAACTATTGATGACTAAACCTACCATATAAATTTTATATATTAGTTTGTTAACAACAAGGAATTATTTTCTTTAATGTTTCATCCTAAGAAGTTGTTTTAGAAATCACATATTGTTGAATTGATTGCTTTATTATTTGTTTCACTGGCAACAATGTACAAAAAGTTAGTATCAATACTAAATAGAATAAAACTAAAATAAATACTTGTGTGTAATTTTAATCATTTTATAATCATATGTAAGAAAGTGTTACTTATATATAGTTGGTCAAATTTATTTGGATTGGTTAATGGATTCATGTCGAGCTTCCAATTGTTGACCGATAGCCATTAAATGAGACCAAGCTAGTTAAAAGTTTGTTGGGGATACTTTTGGAGGACTTTATGACATTATTGACTCTCCAATCCCTAACTCATAAATAAGGAAAAATATGGAAAAGATGACATGATCTTGGGTTGAAGAAAAATCTCAAGAAGTGATGCACTTAATGAGCCATAAGAAACCTACGTGTACATTCCCCAACTTATAGCTAATGGTTGGATATAAAGGCTCCATATGCTGGCCCAAAAATGGAAGCCAAGGATGTAACCATGCATGTATTGGCACAGTGTCTCTGTAAGGATCCCAAGTATATGCTACTGTTATTAATTTGGACGTCACTATATGATCCAGAATGTTATGAAGTACTAAAGCATGTAGTAACTTCTCCTATGTCTCTAGAAAATGTAGCATGGGTTCAGGGTCCCTTGGCTCCTAGGAATTTGTAGCAGCTATTCTCAGTACTATAAGATTAACTTCAATTAAGAGTTGAGTGTAAGGAGTTGAAGAAGCAAGTTTTTCTTTTTTGTAAATGCCAAAATCATGAGGCTCGTTCCCTTGCATAAACCTTTGCCACAATGACATTACCTCTAAACCATGCAAAGGATGTTGAAGTGGTTCCCAACCTTGAAACACTCTTATAATGTTAGAGCTAAACATTATGCATAATAGAGAACATCTTATCTAGTGTAGTACAAGATTGAGTAATTCTACCTATAAAATTCTATCTTCTATAATGTACAACATTGACCAATTGTGCATATAAGGAAATATATGCATTGGAATACATGTGAGTGCCCATTACAATTGGTATCCTATTATGGCAGATCTAACATATGGAATTAATGAAACCTTGAGAATCCTATTAGGCTCTACATCATAACTAAACCTTGGAATTAATGTAATGTATTGTTTTCAGTTTCAGATTTGTTATATGTTTTTAATAATAATTTATGATAAATGTTTAGATACATAACATAGAAGGCATGCTTTAAACATGAACAAGAAGATCATAAATCAATATGACAATGACATAAATTGCAAATGATAAATTTTTGGCTTTAACACTGATAAAGTTTATTGCTGATCAATATTGTATCAAAAATTCAAACTGATTAGGTATTGAATTGAGCTTGATAAACAAATGACAGAGAAGGAAAACTTTAAACATGAACAAGATCATAAATCATATGACGATGACATATTGGAAATGATAAACTTATGGTTAAACAGTGATAAAGTTTATTGTTAATCAATATTCTATCAAAGTTTCGAAACTAATTAGGTATTGAATTTAATGTCATACATGAACATATCTAATTTAATGTCATACACGAACATATCTAATTTAATGTCATACATGAACAAACATATAATATAAAATGATAACCAATAATGTCATGTACATTAACAAATACATAATATATTATGATAACCAATAATGTCATGCATGAACAAACATATCATATATTAACCAATAATGTCGTAAGTCTAATAATGTCATGCATCAAATAAATGTCATAGATCAAATATAAAATGTCATATATACATCAAATGTATATTGAATATGTCCACTGACATAAAATCCAACATATATGTCCATTGATGCCTATACATGTACATGTCTATCAACTATATCTTCTCCTTCCCACAAGGGGAAGGAAACAAATCTCTAGAGGGCAATTATGGGGTCTTCCTCACACGCTCGCTCGTCCTCTTGTTGAGGCTCTTCTCTAATTTGAGCTGATACAAACAAAGTAGATATGAATCAATAATTATTATAAATTGAAATCAAATATATGTACACACAGAAATTAATTATTTTCTTACCACCATCAAATAGTCGCTTTGCAAGTCCACCTCGAAGGCTCGTGGATGATCAGGTGTAACAAGACCCTACAAGAATTCAATCGATATAATCACTTATAAATAAAATTATAAATTTTGATACTAATTATTATAAACAACAACTAAAACCAAGAAAATTCTTTCATCCCTCAGTCAATGGTTGTGAACTAGCTGTAGGACAAACTATTGGAGATGAGGAGTCTTCGATGTCAAGAGCTACATGTCATACAATACATGTTACATGTAACATGAAACATGAAACAAATATAATCAAGTGAATTAAATTAATGTGAAACAAATGTACCTCTATGAAGTTCATATCACGTCTAGGCTCTGAGTCCGTAGTGAATGTTGACAGTCCTGTAGAGAACTGATGTACATGCATAATTTTTTTGTCAATCCTTAATATGATTACTTAATAAATATATATATTAATTTCAATAATTAAATCAATACATACCTCTGGACTCGTTGACGAGATGAAAAATGGGGCTAGGGGATCGCTACTAGGGCCGCCAACACTCTACCCTTGAATTTTGAACAATGTCAATAGATGCTAATTAATTAGTCATTCACTATACATATGAAATGTGATCAAATTAGTTTATTATAATTGTAATTTACCTGTGTGTCAATGCCAAATGTCTCATTCAGGAACTGATTAGTGACGAGCCCATCATCCACACCATCTCCAGCATGACTGCCAAATGTGCATAAGGATCCACATGATGTGCACATGTGACTGTGACACATAGAATGCTCCCCCTCAACTAATGGACTCATGCAATGAATGAGGGGTCTGCATCAAATCATTAATAGTCCCTAGAGCATTGGCCTCTACATGTTCCTTCACAACTGAATGAATAGTCTCATACTCACCCTGTGGCTTGACCATAGGTTCCCTAACTACATTAGGGTCATGACATGCCTTTGACCTCTCAAATGATGACCCCCCATCTCTACCCTGAGATCCTAATATATCAAAATAATTGGGGATCTCCTCAAGGAAAAACTCACAATAAAATTTCTTTAAGAAATACATGGGGACCTCGTGATTATTGCAAGGAGAGGCATCAAAACCATCCACCATTTATCCCAAAAATTATTTCTAATAGCATCGTGTATGCACCAATGGATGAGGAACTATTTAGTACTCTCTCTAACAGTATTTTGTTCACCAGGTTTTCTAAATAATGCACATATTCTACCTTTTGGTATATCTTTTTTTTTAACATCTTGATATGATAATTTATTTGCATAATATCTTTTTTGTTCATCCCTCTTAACCCACCAAACATCTAACTAACCACTAACAGAAGCTATGTGGGTCTTAATGGATTCGAGGGACAATGCCAATTTAGCTCTCATTGGATTGGTTTGTCCACATTCTTTCAACTGAACAATGAGTCCTTCTAATTTAGTTTTGCCTCTTCCTATTTCATTTATTATATTTTCTTGTGTGCTAGGAGGAAGTCTTGCAATTGGTTCAGGTTACGAAATTTGTTGTTCTTCTTGTGGAGGGTTTTGGTTTTGACCTTCTTGGGGATTTTCCGGTTCATTATTAATATTTCCTGATAATAAATCAATTGAAATCTAAATAAATAAACAAATTTAAAGAAAAATTGTAAAAAACCTACAAAACAATATAAAAAACATATCAAACAATGCAAAAAGAAAGTTAGATAACATATGTCATGCTCGTGATCTCAAACTTCGACGACGGGGAGGCATATTGGTGAGGCAGGTGGTGAAAATGTTGTATTCTCTCAATCCACGCATGTGCTGTGAGGAGGGCAGACTAGAAAATAGGAAAGAAATGAATGGGCTATGGGTATGCAACCCATTTATAATATTTTGGCTTTTTACAAAGCGCGTACATGCTATGGTTAAGGTTACCCAAGCCATAGTGCGTGTGCACTATAGCATGTATGTGCTATTGAAAATTGAAAAAATAAATAAATGTGTCACCTTTTTGGCACCACAACTTGGTGCACTTACCCTGTTTTAATACCTCATGCAAGATGTTATTAAGAAGAGCTTGAGTTTGGATTAGATAGATCCTTGGGAGTTGGTTGTGTTCCATGATGATCTGTTAGAGGGATTTGGAGAGCCATTAGTTTTTGCCCACCCTTGCAAGGTACAACCTAATAAGGGTGGCAAACATAAATAAAATGACATTTTCAACCTAGATGGACTGGTTTAAAAATATCGCATGTTCTAAATAATCCTATAATTGGTGTTAATAGGATAAGTGTAAGAATTTTTGGCTTTGGTTGTCCTCTTAGATAATTCAGGTTGGCATTTATTTTATAATAAAATCACATTGTGAATAGGTTTATAAGGCAGAAAAAGGATTTTGTGAGCCCAATAGTATTTTTTAATGATTTGACTCTATTATTGCTTTCTCTCCTGGTTGGAATATGCCTAGGGTTTTAGCTACTTTGTTAAACATATTATGATTATGGGGATAGGGTTTGGTATATTCATTATACTATTCTATGTAAAAAAATCTAATTAGCATATTGTCAAAACGTTGGTTGCACCTTACTAAAAAATCCCAAGAAAAATAAAAAGTAAAATAACCAAATTAATAATGAGTGAGAATGTGACAAGAAGAACAATAAGCCTATTGTTGGGCTTGATTCTGCGCTATTAATATTCTTATTAATTTTTGTATAAATCACTGCAATCTTATATACTAGAATGACAAAAAAAACAAAACCTCAAAAGAGGTGAGAATTTAATAATCATCAAATTCTACATTGAAACTAAAAAAGTTATACAAGTATTTTAGTTATTTCAAGTGTGTTTATTCTCTAATAATGCACCTAGTTATTTCATGTGTGTTTATTCTCCAACAATGCTCATATTCTAGTTACTGTAAGTTCCCAATTACTTACTATCAATAAAACTATTTCTCATTATGAATAACTCTACTATCCATCTTGTCTAATCTCCTATTATCACAAGTAATTCAAAATTTAACTTTTATCATTACAGATATTTATACTAGTTGCAATTTGAACATCCTTTCGCTAAAATAATGATGCAGGAGCATCTTACATCAAAAAGTAAAATGGAGCATAATTTAAATTTATAAAAAAAAAATTGTGGAGGAGAGAGAAAGTGATGAGAATTGAGGAAAAATAATAAAAAATAAATAAAAATAGAGAAATGAGGGAAAAAGGCATTTCATAGGTGGCATTATTTTGTATTTAATGTTTGTTGCAAGTGGACTTGTGGCTTAAATATGCATTTAATGTAAGAGTTTATTTAATTTGTAACTTGCTAGGCCAACTTGTGGCTTAGTTGGATATATGTAAGGGGTCTTGTGGAGTCTTAAGTGATAATCATCCAACTTGGAGAGGAGGATGTGAAAGAGGAGTGAAGTTTGAGAAGAGTTAGTAGTCACGACTTGGGAAACAAGGAGATTGTATGGTGGCTTGTGAACACAAGTTTATATCTTGCTTGGAGGTTTCTACCAGAGTGTCATGGTGCTATAGATCTAGACTCGCTAGGCTTTGGTTTGAATCTTGAGGGATCTTACAAAACTATTACTCGCTTTGTATTTGGCCGTAATTGGGAAGGCCTTACAACTCGACACATTGTGTGTAATCAGTTGTTTTATGAATAAAGAGTTATGTTTGGTATTAGATTTTATATCTTGTGTTGTGTTTCTATTGTGTGGTTACTTGTTGGGGGCTAGGACATCGCCTTTGGGGATTCTCTTGCCTTACACTTCATCAAATAATGACCAAAGCTATGTGACACTCTTTATAGTGTCTGTAATTGAAAAATCACAAAATATTCAATAAAGCCTCTGATATCTACAAGTAACAAAAATTGGTATTAGTGTCAAACACATATGAACCTTCCTCTTCTTTCCTAAAGCTAGGATTTTCTCTCTCCAAAATTCCTAACCTTAAGTAGCATGTAATAATCAATTTATCTATAAGCATACTTATTCAAGTGTTTAGACTAACGTGTAAAGCATCTAGCATATCTATTTCATTTACTATAGTGCATGCACACACCCCACATTCACTTAGGATAATTCATCTCTAGTTAAATAACTTATCATGTGCACATATTTAGGGAATAGTTTAATAATGTGATATAGATAGATATTGGAGGTTGAAAAGATTGCACAAAAAAGGATGAGTGTTTGCAGGTAGTAATTCAAATTCACTAGAAATCACTTTCCATAGGTCAATTAGAGAGAATGACATTTATAATTCTAGTCTCGGTGGAGTTGAAGATATCAATTTTCTTCACTACATAGTCTTGTGTTGTGTTTTAATTATAATCCATGTGGTGAGTATACTTAATGCCAACTCTACTATAGGTACTAAAATAAAAATCATTAAATATGAGATAAATTAGTTTATTCTAGTCATCCCCAATTTTCGATATTAGCTATTTAGAACCATTTGGTAATGTGTATATTATAATTCAAATATTTTATATTAGAAGATTTATAATTGAAGATGTTGGGGCAAGCATTTGAAGGAAACAAGATCGTTAAGAGTTGTAAATTAAATGAAAAATGACATGTTTGTCATGACTCATCTTGATTTTTTGGATTGAGGCTTTAATGTATTAAATGATGACAAAAACTAATTTTGATTTAGATGTAGTTGTGACAAGTGCCTTTGGTTGATATAATGAAAATCAAAGTAGGGATATATAATTATTAAAAAGAAATAGTAAGAAATAGTACAAACATATTTGGTGGAAATGGGGAGATATTTTAATAATAAAAGCGAATGCAAAGGAGATAGATAAAAAAATATAGACTTGAAGACTGAAATAATATTAGCCTATGTGCTATTCTAAATGAATCTTTTCATAGTTTTATACTGCCTTACTGCATCCTCTATTTTTGTGCACACCCACTAGTGTAGCCTAGCTTCCAACACATGCAACCACTCTAAAATTCGTTCAATTCTTTTTGTTCAAGTTTGTTTAAGATTTGACTTAAGGTTCCTAAATATGTTGTTAGTCTTAAAATTTTCTATTTAGAATGAGATACGTTATACATTATAAAAAGAAGAAATAATGAGTATCTATATTTACATCATTATGTTTAAAAGATATACTTGAATGAACGGAAAAATAATAGCTATTACAACACACATAAAATATATAAACATGCACCTCCCTTATAAATACTAAGGAAAAAAACTCTTACAGATATAATTTCCCTCCACCTTATAGGCTCTTCTTTTTCTTAAATACCTACTCTATCCTGAACCGAATAAAAGTACTTTAATATTTAATTTCACAAGGATAAATCATAGATAAAATTAAGGTTATTTAATCATTTAAAAATAAACTCAACAAAATAAAAAAGATAAGTAAAAGCTAAACTAGCAATGAGTGAGACTGCGACAAGTGGTCCACCAAACCCACCTTTGCTAGATTCCGTGCTATCAATATTTGTATCTCAATTGCAACCTCACATAATACAACGATTCAAACCATAAACAAATGGTAACACAACCTCAGCATGGTCAGGCTATCAATGCATTCATTTAAGTCCTTTATTCCTTTGCAGGTAGGCTGTTTTATGCTTTTGTTCTTTTGCGATTATAATTCCAGGTAAAGCTAAAAGTTGAAATCACCAACTGAAGGTGCAGCCAATGTTTCCCTTTGACACCATCTCAGGACCAATGGCCATCAGGCAGCGTCTATGACAGTTTGTTTATATTTAAGCAGTTCAACATCAATGGAGGAGAATTTAGTGCATTTATTAAACTCCAACATTACATCATCTGAAAACCACCAAATATATATTTCCCTGTTGGGCGGTCAGGTCGGTGCTGATGAACATCCATTCACATGTATTTTAATTGTGGTGTGGACCCAATTTTAACACTGGATTATTCTTTATTGGATGGGAGTGGGTGGTGGAGCTAATCATTTGTATTTAGTCTCATAAAATCATTGTCTTGTACCATGGACGGTCTGTCCTGACATCTTCATCCTAATCTCTCTCAGAATCACTCGTTATATTATATAGCTATATGCCTATAAAGCACAAAAACATAGAACCACACATTTCACTGACAATCTTGCAGTACCATAGCAACAGGAGTAGAGATGGCGTTGGGCATAGATTTGGGCAGCCTTGATGATGCAATTAAGTTCCAGACATTGAAGACATACATTGCAGAGTTCATTTCTACTCTGCTCTTCGTCTATGCTGGCGTTGGCTCAGCCATTGCCTACGGTAAATGCTCTCCTCCATTTCAAGGCTCTAATAGCAAAGCTTGTTGTCCCCACTGCCATTGATATAAGCAGGAGATTGGGAAAATGTCTTAGTAGTTCAGGCTAACTTCGCTTATATTTAGAACTTGTAAATTTTAAGTTAGATTTTGTTAATTTTTTTGGTGTACTTATGGAGGAGTTAAGATTTTGACTTTTGGGTATTGACTGATCTCTCTATAGGGATAGTGGAGCATGCAGTGGTCCATAAGGGTCATTTCAAACTGTTCGAACCCGCAAAGTTCATGCGCCAATAGTTGCTCACTCAAAAAACACTAGCACTTGCATTTAAATGTCACAGCAGTCTTTACTAGATGTTTCATTAATGGTGCACAAATTGATCAACCAACAACCAAAAAAGTCTAAAAAAGCTAACAAATGATAGACTAGTAGTACATGTGTGATTTGACTATTAGTACATATATTTTAATTTTTAGAATCTTTAAAAAACAGTAATTGAAAAATATCTATGACAAGACTCAAATTTAACTAATTGCTATTAGAATTCAACATGTAATTTTAAAATTAAATTTATTATTCAATATTTATGAATAATAATAAGTTTATTTTAATTCATCTCTCCTAAAATAAATAGTACATTTACATAAACTTAAGAGATATAATACACAAGATTATTTATTGTCATGAAAGATTGTTCATATTGACTACCTCATTGATTCCAAAATTAGACAATTGAATCCGAAAAAGAATACTAACCGTATTATTTTAAATACAGATAAATTGACGTCCGATGCATCACTGGACCCACCCGGTCTAGTGGCAGTTGCCTTAGCTCATGCGTTGGCACTCTTTGTAACCGTGTCCATCTCGGCCAACATCTCCGGCGGCCATGTCAACCCGGCGGTTACTTTCGGCCTCACCTTAGGCGGCCACATCACTGTCCTACGTGGGGTATTCTACTGGATTGCTCAGCTTCTGGGCTCCACCGTGGCATGCCTCCTCTTGAAGCTGACAACTGGCGGCTTGGTAAGCTTTAATTCCCACGAACAAAGGAACTGCTCAATTCTGTTTATGATCAGGAATTTTACGCTATAGTTAATAATGGTACAGTTGTAATAACTATGTGTGCACTTGCAGTCGATTCCGACGCACAGCGTGGCGTCGGGGGTGAGCTTAGGAGAGGGAGTGGTGATGGAGATGGTGATAACATTTGGGCTGGTGTACACCGTGTACGCCACGGCGGCAGACCCGAAGAAGGGTGACGTGGGCATCGTTGCGCCCATCGCGATAGGTTTCATAGTGGGAGCGAACATATTGGCAGCTGGACCCTTCTCAGGCGGGTCGATGAACCCGGCTCGCTCCTTCGGCCCGGCCTTGGTGAGCTTCGATTGGAAGGACCAGTGGGTCTACTGGGTGGGCCCCCTCGTCGGGGGAGGCCTCGCCGGCATCGTCTACGGGGGGGTCTTCATTGACTCTTATTCACACGTCCCCATTTCGACTGAATGCTAAATTAGCTTGGAAAACGTTTTCCTTTTTCGGTTCTGTATGAATCAAATAATGTACACATTTTGCTCAGCTAATTGCTAAATTTCTCAAATTGGTGAGTTTCTATTTGTTGGCTGTTGACAAACAATAATTTGTGCCAGTGTCTTCTTATCAAACAATTTTAAAGATGTAAGGAATCTTTAGTGGAGCTCATACGCCTAAAGCACTCAGCACATACGAGTCATAAAATCAAAGCAGACTAGCTGTAAATTTCGAGTATGTGCCGGACAAGAAAAGATGGACGAACTAATTGACTGAATGGTAATTATCGGACAATGAAGCGAACACGGACCATGTGGTTATTTTTCTCACAATATTGTGCTTGTATATATCTGTGTGAAACTAAAATTGGTATATCATAATTGGTGTATCTCTAGGTCACATAGAGTTGTGCACCATTTTTACTGTGTTGGGTAAAAGCTAAACTAAAACCTAAATCTTATCAAGGGCCTTGGTTATATTGAAAAAAAACTAAACTAAAACGTAAATCTTTTTAAGAGAGCAATTGGTAATATTGAAAAAAAACCAAGTGTTCCTCTTGGTAATATTTACGTTGTGTTTTAGTTTGGCTTTTAGACGCTGTCCTTTTTTTATAGTTCACCTTCATAATGATGTACAAATGTTTGAACAAAAATATACCGTGTTAAGCACACTTGTATTTTCCAGTCATCACTTTCTATGGAGAATAGTCAAAATTTTCTTAAAGTACATAGGATTATAATTTTTCTACTATTTTGAATTGGTTTGATTTCAGCTTATTTATAATGTATGGTGAGATACCTATTGTAAATTCAATCTTTATTTTTCTATAATGTTTGCATCCATTGTATACCATCCGAGAGAGGTTATAAAGGACTTGTCTTATCAAATAGTTAAGCTCCCCATTGTTGAACTAACCAATTCCTCTCTCAATTATAAAAATAGTGCACTAGTATATTTGGATTCCATTTTCGTTTTAAATTTTCAATGATAGGCCAATTTGGCTTTTTAAATTCACTTTTTTAAAAAGATATGATCTTGAAAATATTGAAATTTTGACAATACTTAAGTATCTTGTCAAAATTTCGATGAGACTTAAGCTTCTTGTCAAAATTTTGACAACACTTAAGTACTTTTGTCAAAATTTCGACGTTGTTGAGATATAAAGAAAAAGAAAGAAAGTGAAATTTCATTTTATTTTCATGCGGCAAAGTGTAGGCACGCAGGAGGGTTGAAGGGGAAGGAATCAAGATAGACTTAGTGATAGGAAAGGCTTGAACAAATGCGTGAACAGTTGAGAAATCTTGCAAGTGCATGGAAAGCATAAGAAATCCTTTCATTTCTAATAGATTCATCCTGCAACCACTTCTCAGCACTGTTATGGGTAACTAAAAGTCATTGAATTTTGATTGATTGTGTTATAATGCAATATTGATCCTCCCCTTCTCATCAGTCATGTCTGTGCTGTGATCTTTTTTAAATGGAAAAGGAAGAAAACCAAAAGGAAAAGGAAGGGTTTTGTATACACAATGCAGTATAGCTAGCTTACATACAACATGCACATTTAGGGCCCGTGAGAGTAGAAGGAGGCTAGGTCAGTACTAGTGTGTGGCTTACATATATTAAATCTCTAGGACTTTCTTTCAAACAATGTTTCTTGTTTGTTTGTTTCTTGTTTCCTATTTGGTTATGTGTGTTCAAGTTGAACTCCCTTGAATTGCTTCACAATCCTCATAAGATGGAGCTTTGAGTTAACCCTTAAGCTTGTAGTCCAAAAAAATTGAATAAAAAACACTAAATTATTCTAGATAAAGCTCCTCTAAGTGGTATCTCAATCTTGATAAGGATGATCCACCTTTGGTGGGTGTGGTTCCACCTTATGTGAGAGCTAACTTCTCTTTATCACGGTCTCTTCTTATCTCGACTATATAAGAAAGCACATTTACATTACAAATGAATCCATTAGTTATGGTAAATTATATTCACTTCATTATTGCATCATCAATAAGAGTACAAGTTATTCTTGTTCATATTAATATCCATTTCTTTTGTTTATTTCATTAGCCTCTAATCCTAAGTTGTCAATGCTATATGCAAATTCTTATAGAGACCTATACATGCACTCATATGAGATTATGTCTCATGTCATTAGGAAGGATAAAACACTTACATAATGTAAAAACTTGTATGACGTGCTCAAAGATGGGTATAGACCATAATTCTCCAATAGTCAAGATGAAACATGAACACAAGCATATCTTGCAACTCAATATTTTAAAATGTTAATGAAACATCTATAGCTTTACAACATATAAAACAAAATGGAGATTTCTGAAGGCACCTCAACATAATTCTCCTCACCAACATCAAATTATAATGTTAGCTTATGCATCTAAAAAAGACTCTACACCAAACTATAATGAGCAATAACTCATTCTTGAGTAACTCCATGCCTAACTTTCACAACTAAAGAATGCAAAATATTATCCCACCACGACATGAAAGATAATTTAATATAAAATTGTAAAGCTCAAATAAGTAAAGGAAAAGGAATCAAGACAGACTTAGTGACAGGAAAGGCTTGAACAACTGCATGAATAGTTGAGAAATCTTGCAAGTGTGTGGAAAGTATAGGAAATCCTTTCATTTCTGACAGAGTTCATCTTGCAACCACTTCTCAGCATTGTTGAGGGTAACTAAAATTCATTAAATTTTGATTGATTATGTGGTAAAAGTACAAAGTTGTGTCACCTTTTAGGCTGACTTATCAAAATGACCGAATTTGAGTATTTCTATCTAAAAATCAAATTTGTTCAAACATATGATCTAGATAAATTCATTCTAGCTAAGTTATATACGTTATTACACTTTTCCAATCGGAAATGTCTATTAAATGCATGTTTTATACTAGTTTGTATCAAATTATTAAAGAAATAAAATTATTTCAAAAAACTAATGTTTGAATAACTCTAACTATTTTTATGATATTTTTCTGATAATATATAAACATCATTTTATAGAACTTAAAGTAAAGAATATTCTCTTATAGGGTTTATAGAGTTTTAATTAGAAATAATATATTGCAATTAAAACATTCTACAAGTATGCATTTTAACACTCAAGAAGATGCCAATTTTGAGAAAGAAAAAATATATTAAATCATATAATGTTCTAGAGGAGAGAGTCCTCTTTGAGTATGTATAATTTTTATTTTGGCTAGAACATATTTATTTTGAAAAATGTGGTGGGAGATGAAAACTATTGATATCAAGTGAGTTGAAATTTGAATCGTTATAAAAGAGAAAATATAGGTCTAAAGTCAATTTCTATTTTTTATTGTTCTAGCTATATATGTTATCTATAACATAATCTAAAATCAAATGAAAATAAGTTTATTTTCATATAGTTTTGTGGTGGGAACTAGACCCCTAATTTACAACATTTTTCAATAACTAAAAAAATGTCTTTAAAAATTAGGAAAATGTATCATTTATTATTCCAAATAATTATTAATAATTATAATCGTAAACTTCATACATTTCTACACATTTCATTAGTTTACTTCATTTTCAAATTCCAAATAATACTACCAGTTTTATGTAATTGAAGGTGAATAGTTATACTTTTGCTAGCCTTTTCCTTTATAAAAGGGTGACACAATTTTGTGTTTTTACCCTGTCAACATGTTATAATGTGGTACTGACCTCCCCTTCTTATCGACCATGTCTTTGTTGTGATCTTTTTGAATGGAAAAGGAAGAAAACCAAAAGGAAAAGGAAGGGTTTTGTATACACAACGTAGTATAGGTAGCTTACATACAACCTGTACATTTAGGGCCCATGGAAGTAGTAGGAGGCTAGGTCAGTACATGTGCGTGGCTTACATATATTAAATCTCTAAGGCTTTCTTTCAAATAATGTTTCTTGTTTGTTTGTTTCTTGTTTCTTGTTTCTTGTTTCTTACATTGTTAGAGTAAAGCATTAATTTAATTTAATTTATTAAATGTGCTTTACTTCGTTCTTAAGATTTCACTTCATGCACCTTTTGCATTCATAAATTTAATAATTAATTAGTAATAATTAAATAGATTTTACCTTTTAGGTTACCCTTTTTAGGTTTCGATCTCCTTCTATAAGGATAGATCGTTTGTAAATATCTCAAGTATCTTTTTCATTTATGAGAATACAATTTGCATATTTTCAAAGCAAACCCTTACCTCTTCTTGTCTTTTTCTTCTCTATGACAAGTTTTTACATGTAGATATTCGAGGGCTTTCTGGATTTGTATTGCATATTTCTCAAATCCTTCATGGTATCAGAGCCAAATCTAATGTAGCTTGTTCGATATTTGGAGAAAAAAAGAGAACAAGGGTTTGACAAATCAGATCTAGATTTTTTAAGGTATTTCTTGTGAAAATAGGGGGTCACTAATTTTTGGAGCAGTTTGAGGCCAAATGAACTTCATAGATGGATTTATAAGGTGTCAAAACCCTTATTTTCATATAAAGTTTGTTGATTCTAGATAACGTTGATTTGGGAGGCAAATTTTTTTTGCCTAACAGGGTCGTGCGCCCTCTACACACACTTTGAGGCATTATTTTGTTAAAAAAATCACTAAAAAGTTTTTGGGCTGCCACGATTAGAAAAAAATTCTCGGTGGTCACTAAAATTGCTAGCAATTGCAGTAACTACCAGTGGTCCCATAGACCACTATGGCTCAGTGACTGCCAACCTCCTCTGCCGCCTCCCATGAGTAGCTCTATTATCATCTGCTTGCACTCTGTATGGCTACTGCTCTGCAACACCACCCCGATATCATCACTCTATAGTGTCACTATGCCGTCTCTGCTTACCAGCGGCGGTGGTGGCTCAGCCTAGCCTCCACCACCTCTCCGCTCTAGTGGTTATGAATGTTAATTTTTTTTATGTGCTTTCGGGGGCCCTATTAGTTTTTTCGAGATATCTTGAGCATACGAGGCTCTTTTTTCAATCTAAAAAAGGTGCCAAAAAGCTAGTTCTGAGATGGAGACAATGGCACATGAATTTTTGGGTTTAGATGCAATTTGGTTGCCTTTTTGGGTAGCCAAAACTAAGTATTCTATTTTTCACTCCAAAGGGCATATCTTGAGCATCCGAACTCTATTTTTCAAAAAAATTATATTTTTGGAAAGCTCGTTTAGTTCTCTTTCCAAAAATGCTAGTTTGTCTTCCAGATTCTACTCCAAGATCTTCCTATTATGATTTTTAATTTTTTGTACTATGGTGGATATCTTGGGTGTTTTAGTTCCAAGGATTGTTTTCGTGGAATGAGATTTCTACTTTTGGGTTGTACTACCTGTTGTAACAACTCTATACCCTTTTTTTTATCATTGTTGATATCATTTTAAAGCACGTTTATGCAAATACACTGAGGTAAAGTGTCACTTCTTGCATTTCAGGATCTTGCTAATCATTGTGACTTATTGTACTTGTACTACATTATCAAGTGCCATGGGGGGATAATTGTTTTCCTTTTTGTGCCATCTTCCTTTGTCAAGTGAGTGTCCCTTCCACGACATTAGCCCTATGATGTTTTGGTGACATGTGCCCTTATACGTGTCTGTACGTCTTCCTCACTCTCAATGTTCTTGGTTCTTTCTTTTTTGTAAGAGTTATTGGCCCACTTTCTTAGTGCCTCTCACCTCACCCTTGTCAGCATCAGGGGGGGGGGGGGGGGGTTCTATTATTTTTCATGTTTCCTTGGTTCAATTGATCAGCTCTTTAGGCTTTGGTGTTTCATTCCATATGTATCTTCGAGTTCAATTGTTTTCTTTTGTGTGCCTCCTAATTCGATGCAAATTATAGCCTTCTCTACCTTGTCAAGTTTTATTTTAGTGGAGGTTCTTCAAATCAACATTTAATTTTGACAAAACTTTGCAACTTCTTCATGCTTCAATGATGTTTCTTGATGATTTCTCTTTGTTCCTATTTTCTGGCACAATCCTCTAGTTGGAGGCTTCTTCAGTCCTTCACTAGTTTTTCAGCTATCTCTTTTTGAAGTAGAGTTTTTCCCACTGGGTTTTCTCTATTACTCTGTTTCATAGAGATTTGGTTGTGATTGGGTACCTTATCAGGCCTTGTTTCTAGGATCCAATTTTGCTTTTAGCATTGCATTGTAGTTTCCTTGCTCTTTTTGCATTGTTTGTAGTTGCATTGTTGCTCATCTTAATGGGGGGGTGTTAGAGTAAAGTGTTAATTTAATTTAATTTATTAAATGTTCTTTACTCCCTTCTTAAGATTTTACTTTATGCACCTTTTGCATTCATATTTAATAATTAATTAGTAATTATTAAATAGCTTTTACCTTTTAGGTTACCCTTTATAGCTTTTAGGTTACCCTTTTCGAGTTTCGATCTCCTTTTATAAGGCTATATTGTTTGTAAGTATATTGTATCTTTTTCATTTCTAAGAATACAATTTTCATATTTTTAGAGTAAACCCTCGCCTCTTCTTGTCTATTTCTTCTTTGTGATAGGTTTTTACATGCAAGTATTTGAGGGTTTTGTGGATTTATAATGCGTATTTCTCAAATCCTTAACTTGTTTCGTAACTAGTTATGTGTGTTCAAGTTGAACTCCCCTGAACTGCCTCATAATCCTCATAAGATGGAGCTTTGAGTTAAACCCTTGAGCTTGTAGTCCAAAAACATTGAATCAGAAACACTAAAATAATTCTAGATAAAGCTCCTCTAAGTGGTATTTCAATCTTGTTAAGGATGATCCACCTTTGGTGGGTGTGGTTCCACCTTGTGTGAGTGTTAACTTCTCTTTATCATGGTCTTTTATTATCTCGACTATATAATAAAGCACTATTGATATCTGATTGAAAAGATCATTTTAGTAGAAAGATTGTTGAAGAAGGCTATGTGTTTCAATCATTATTTTGTCATTGATGTCAAGCCTAGTACATGTTGGTAAGATAATTGCTTATATGTTTCATGTACTATCACTTAGTTGATTGATGAGGAGGATTTCATCAACAAGATGTAACAAAAGTACCTAAAGGAAAGGTTGAGTTATGATTATGTATTGAAGTGCAAGAATTAGTTAAGACAGTGATAACATAATGTATTGATGATCTACTTGAGGTTATAAAATGACTGGCTACATTAGAAAATCTAGAAGAATAAAGTTAAACAAAGTTCATTTGCCAAGCTTGACCAAGTAGATAGTAGGTGCCGAGAAAAGTTAGTACAAGCTGAGCAAAAAGTCAGTTGGAGCTGAGTAAAAGAATATTCTAGTGGATGCTGAGCAAGTTAGTATATGGTGGGCAAGTTAGTAGATGCCAAGTAATTTTTAGTTGATGCCAAGCACCAGTAAATCCAGTTGATGCTGAGAAATTTTATAGTAGATGCCTAGTAACACAGTATGTGCCGAGCATTAGAAGGATGATAATGCCGAGTTGCTGCATTATGACAAAGATCAAAGATTCGCCAAATAAAAGTTGACAAGTTTATTTTCTTGAAACTTGTGAATCAAGAGGAAGATAAGATTGATGAGCTGGTGGCACAGAATCTTATGTAAACCATTTTGGAGGCAAATTCAAATGTATTCTAAGAGAAGTTTCTAGAAAAAACAAGATATGGGGTAGACACATTGTATCCTATCTAGTCCATCGAAAACGCTAATTTTGGTGATGGATAATGAGTAGGAAAAGTGTTCTAGTTTCCTATATGTAGGAATGTTTGGTCATGAAGCAAAGAGTTAGAGAGTTTTTAATGCAAAAATCTGATAAGGAGAACGAAACGGGTTTTGATTCATAAAGTGACCCAAGTAAAGAAGTCTGAAATGGCGTACTAAGAAAGAAGGCTTAAAGAGGATGAATGCTTGAAGGGTGAACAAGCTATCAAAGTTGCAAAAATTGGAAGCCAAGTAGATTTGAGGACTGAACAGTGACACACAATCTGCAAGGTTGGTTGTAAGTTGTATTAGATCAAAGCTCTATTGTTACTTTCTAACAATTGTATCAGCCTAGTGTAAATCCTTTGGAGTAAGGTTGACTTAACAATCATTGGAAAATCTTTTAATAGGGTGGCATTCCAAGTGAATGGCCTAAGGTCCTCTAACAAGGCTCACTTTTGATAGGGTGATTGAAATCCCTTAATCAGGTCACATTTAATAGTGTGTATTATAACCTTTAACAAGGTTGGCCTTTAATAGGGCCTCACTTTAGAAGAGTGAAAAGGAGTAGCATGTTACTGGTGGTTTTTCCCAAATTGGGTTTCCACATTAAATCATTGTGTCAAATGTGTTGATGGATATGTTGTGTTTCATGCTTTACATTTCTGCAAGTTGATTTGACTGTAACATATTAGTTTTAGTTAATACACAATGAATGCATGCGTGCTTAAGAATGTTTCCTGGATTCATTGAATTGTGAAAAGTTTTATTTGTACATCTGAACCTTGAATAACTAATTCACCCCACCCCCCCCAGTTATTCTGAAAGATTTCCAACAATTGGTATCAGAGCCATCTACTTAAGAGGATTAGTTTTAAGGTACTAGAAGCACAAAGATCAAGATGTCAAAAAGAGAGGTACCCAAGCTCAATAGAGATAAATTTCCTAGATGGAAAAGTTTGATGAAGCTACACCTTGGAGGACTTGGAGATTATGCACAATCTTGCATTTCCGTACAACATGTTGATCCAACATAAGCCCTAACTACTGAAGATTTGAAGAAAAAGAAAGAACACAATTAGGTGATGTTGGAGTTTGCCTCTATCCTAGGCTATGCTGAATTTGATGATATCAAAGGCCTCAAAAGTGCAAAGAAAATGTGGGATGCCCTAGACACCATCTATGGAGGAGACAAAAATGTTCAAAGAGCCAAGTTAGAGAGCCTCAGAGATAAGTTTGATGACATGAGAATGGAAGAAGGTGAGAATATTGTTCAATATGTTGCTAGAATAAAAGAAGTTGTTAGTGCAATAAAAGGTGCTACTGGTAAAATATATATGATGATACTGTGCTAAGTAAAGTCTTAAGAACATTGTTTCGTATGTATGCCATTAGAGTATCTACAATCTAAGAGTTAAGATGTATACAAGGAAATGATCTAACCCTTGAAGGTCTGGTAGGAAAACTCACTACTTTTGAACTATCCAATTTTGACAACTACAGACCAGAGAACATTGAATCAACTTTCAAAGAAAAATTGCTACTGAAGAATTATGAGGAGGTAAAGCAAAAGAAGAGGAAAAGAAAGATAAAGTATGCATCTAGCGGCAGTAACACAAATGAGGAAGACATTAAATAATTGGAAGCATTGTTGGCTAGAAGATTTCACAGAGGAAAAGGAAAGTTCAAAGGTAAGTTACCTATGATTTGTTTCAATTGTAATGAAGTTGGTCATATTGTAGTAAGATGTACATAGAAGAAGAACTATAGAGAAGGAAACAAGCACAAAAATAGAAGAGAAGATGATGGAAGAGATTGCAGAGACAAAGGCAAGAAGTCATGCTACATTGCTGATGAACATGGCTCTGATGAAAATGATGATGAAGTGGTATATGTTGCAATGAAGGACAAATTTCATGAAGATGAGGCAACTACACTTATGACTTGTGTGAATAAAAATGATAAATGAATCATTGATAGTGGATGCTCACATCACATGACTAGAAACAAAAGTAAGTTCATTACCTTAACCTGTTATGATGGAAATAGCATAAGATTTGGTAATGATGCACCATGTTTGATAAAAGGAAAATGGTCTATCAAACTCACAGACAAGATTTCATGTGACAATGCTTATTATGTTGAAGGATTGAATCATAACTTGTTAAGTGTGTCACAATTGAATAATTTGGGATGCAAAGTTGAGTTTGAAAATAAATCAGCCAAGATATATGATACAAATGGAAACTTGATTGAAAAAGGTGATCAAACTAGAAGTAATCTATTCTGTCTAGATATAGAAGATGCTACTTGTCTTATTGCAAAATTTGATGATGTATGGCTTTGGCACAAGAGATTATATTATGTTAATTTTGATAATCTGATTAGTATTTGTAGTGCCTGCCCCTAGTCTACATTTTCCTAATTTACATTTCTGCTATTATTACCAAACTCTTTTAGGCTAATTTTATGTTTGATGATTAGTAGCATTATCTTGAGATTATTAGATATTGTTTCAGACTCAGTTGATATATGATGAGATTACTTGGTACTCTATACTTCATGTGCGCATGATGATTATTACAATGTTGTTAAATTATTGATGATGTTTAGTTAGATGGATTATCATATGTGTTTTTCTTGTGGATACTTACCCCATATTGCATGTGTATGGTGTGGGTGTTTGTTTTCTTTATGTATGACATTTATGATGTGGTTAAGGAAGGGACTCATAGTCACCTGCTAGTTGGGATGTACATGATGCACCACTTCCTTCCATTGCCTATTTAGCTTAGTATATATTATGTATGTACATGTGTGGATTTTATGTAGGTTGCAGGTACCGGGTATCGACTTCCCTGAATTGCCAAGATGAGTGCACCCTATCGCATTATCTTAATGGTAAGAGAGGGGAGATAGATTCTTAAGTCCAAATCCTAAACCTTTGAGCTATTCATCCTAATTGACAATTAGGACAAGTATCTGAGTCGTTTACCTTCTGAATGCGTCAGATGACGTTAATTCGTGATTTTAAACCCTTAGTTTGATTTTGTATGTGTTTTACTATGATGGATTTTTGTATTTTACTTTATGAGTTTTTGGTGAATTTTTGTTAATTAAGTCTAATTAAAAAGATTTAATTAATGATTTAATTTAATGGAAAATTAAATGCTGTGTTAATATTTTAATTAATTAATTGAGAAATTAATTATATAAAAAGAGTCAAATAAAAGAATTAAATTTGAGAATAAATCTATAAGTTTAAATTTGAACGTGATAATATTTAGTTAATTTAATTATATATATATATATATATATATATATATATATATATATATATATATATATATATATATATATATATATATATATATATATATATATATATATATATATATATATATATATATATATAGTTGGAGTGCATTTTTAAATAAATGCTAAATAATAATATTATTTAAATTAATAGATAGTTATCAAAATTAATGTTCAAAAATAAATTTAGAAGTGGGAAAAGAAATTAATTTATTAAAAGTTTCATGATTGCATAATACGTGCATGAGACTAAATTAAATAAATCAATTTAAAAAAGGTCAAGTAAAAATTAAATAAAGAAATTTAATGAATTATTGTATGTGCATGGAAAAGATAAAAGAAAGACAAATAAAAGTTAATAAAGAGTTAAAAAGGTGTGAGCAAAGAGTTCTCTTGGGTGAACGCACAATTAGTGCCTCGATTTTAGGGAGAGAACTCCTTATCACAATTTAGGGGTTCATTTTTCAAAAAATTGGGGAATTTTGGAGGAGAAGAAAATTTTCAGAGAAGGAGAAAGTTCTAAAAAGGGAATTGTTCTCTATAGATTTCTAGAGCATAGAAAATTAGCATCAATGTCTAGGTAGACGCTTGTGAAAATTTGCATAATTTAAATATGTTCTTTTAATTCTTGTCTTCTTTGTGTTTGTTAGATGATTGTCTGGATAATTCTGGTGAAAAATATATATCACGTTGTGGATTCTGGATATTGAAAAATTATTCTGTACATGGAATGTTTTAATTGTTCAATGTAATTTCTCTCCAGTAGATTATAGTTTGAGAAAACTTACTAGGAAGGGTTGAATTTTATTGGAAAATCTTCTAAAAAATAATAATAATAAGGAAATAAAGAATGGGTACCTAGTATTCGTCTATCAGATTTATTTCTGAGTCTTGGTAAAAGAATATATATATATACAATAAATATATATTTATTTAAAATAAATTTAGTTAAAACCAAATTCATTATTCAAAATTATTAAAAGAAAATTTATATTGGCAATGAATGTAGAAATGTTTAAAAAAACATTGGTTTTAATTTTAAAAAAAAATATATAAAAAAATGTTATTGGGAGGGGGGGGTTTTACCCCACCCCATCCCCATAGTACTATGTCGGCAGCAGTCATACCTATTGTCGCAAGTACTGCCACTATCGTCACAGGCCCTGTGACAGAGGGTAGGGCCGCACAACTTTTAAAATAAGCCTCAGTGATTATTATAAAATCACTTGTTTTTTTTTTTAAAGTTTTGTTTTCAATTTATATTTTTATAAAGTTTAAATGTTATTAAGTTGTTAATAGTTTTGATTAAATACTATATATTTATTAAGTATTATATATGTTATTTAATAATTATGAAAATACTATTTAATGTGTTAACCAAATTTTGAATTATAAAAAAAAATGATGTGTTATTATAATGATTTAAAATCATGTTTTAATAAATTATTATTATTAAATTAATTAATTGTTTTAAATTATGTTAATATTTAATTTAAGTCTTGATTACTGTGAATCAATGGGAATCTTACCATTAGCAAACTTAAAAGCAAATATAATATTTACCTTAGTAAATTTAGGAAATTGATTTTTAAATCATGGGGTAAATATTTGTTTTTACTTAAGCTAATACTTGAATTTATTATAAGGAAAACGATGGAAATATTTCTTCACTTGTTAGCAAACTCTGAAATGGAAACTAAAACCCCACGTTTAACTTAACTATGTGCTTTCAACAAATTGAAACATGTGCTTGTATCTTGTTTTCTTTATGCTATTTATCTTTGGAGTTTTTAGGTTGACTAGATTGTTGACCAGTTGTAGGACATCTACCAGAGGCTCGAGGGTTTTGTGAGTGTGGTATCATGTTGACTCGATCTCGATCATTATTGCTCAACCATGAATGTAATGGTATGCTTATGATGAGTATGTTTTTATTGTTGGTTAATATATTTCAGTGTCTTTGTGGGATAGCAGGATATATGCTATGAGATACTCGATTAACCATTATGAGTCATTGATCAGTATTGTTGGATTACTTTTCGGTTGCTCATTGAGAACTGATGGATATTGTGATTTATCTTGTTGCTTTCCAGTTGCTCGTAGAGAACTGATGTGATTACTATGATTATCTTTATGATGCTTCCCAGTCACTTGTATAGGACTGAGGTGAATTTACTATGATTATGTGATTTGTGATTTCATGAGCTTAGGGTAGGTTATCTATATGCAGTGTCAAGAAGTGGCTTGTGATGGGGGCGAGGAACCCTAAGTGGTCTTGGGGGTAACCCATTGTAAGTTGTTTAATAAGTGATAACTTTACACTTAATACTGACTTAAATGAACCTAATAAGAGATAATTGTATGTTCTCACCCGTGCCTCTTGTGCTAATACATACTAGGATGGGAGTAGAGAGAACGCTTGGTTATGACCTTGCATTCCATAGTATGCCTTGTCAGTGCGAGACGATACTAGTGGCCACAGGGATCACTAGGGACTCGGGAGTCCTAAGGGACTGCTCAGGTAACTTCGAATGTGATTTGTGTGATGAGACTTTCTTACTTACATAGTAGATACCTACGTGTCTTTGTGTGCCTTTGGGTCTAGATGTCGATCTATGTGTTGGAACCTTTGAGTTAGTTTACTTTTAGGATTTCCTAGACTTAGAGAGTTCTTGTGTTATGTGATTTGATATCCTATTTGGGACTTGAAACTATCTCCTCAGCACGGTGGGAGTGGACCATTTAGGTTCCACGCAATCGGGTGTTAGTGCTTTTTACTCTTACCATTGAGAACCGTCTGTGGTCACTGTGGTTGGAGCATTCTTTGTTGGCATATACCTTCATTTTGTTCATGGATCATTATGATAGATGGTTATATTTTATAATGAATGTTATATCTTTTGATGTATGGATGTATTATGTATGGTGGATGATTTCATTTATTTTTATTGCACATGTATCATGGATCCGAAGAGGATGATGTATATCTATTTTTACATATGTATAATATTTTAAGCCTTTCATACCTTGTGACATGTACAATGGATGAATGAGCATTGTTAATTAATTTTCCAAGAGGCATTCAGAACAAATGTATATTAAATGGACATTGGAATTTTCATTATTCTTTCATATGGATGTGGTAATTAATGGACTTAGTTTTAGATTAGATTTAAATGTGATTCAACGTCTGGGATCTTTAAGGAATGCAACCTGTTATGTATGTTATTGCTTCCGCTATTATGTGTTTGATGTGAATAATGTATCTTTCATGTTTCAATTTTTTTTATATTATCAAACTTAGTCAAACTTTAGGTTATTTCTTTTGGATCCCTTGGCAGGGCATTATAGTATCAGTAACATGAAAAGAGTTAGAGCTTTTCCTAAGTTGAAGAAACCAAAAAATATAATGTGCAAACAATGCTAGTTAGGTAAGATGACAAAGTCAAGCTTTAAAAGAAAAGCTTATACCTTTTAAAGAAATACTTGAAATTGGTCATACTGACTTGTGTGGACCTATTAAAGTGAAAAGCTACAAAGGAGATATGTATATAATGTCATTTGTTGATGATTACTCTATATAATGCTATTTGTTGATGATTACTCTAGGATGATGATAGTCATGTTTCTAAAACAAAAATCAGATGCTTTTAAAAATTTTAAATGGTACTTGGCAAGAGTTGAAAAAGAAACAAGTAAGAGTCTAAAATGCTTGAGATCAGATAGAGGAGGAGAATTCACTTCAAATGAGTTTGAGATGTTTTGTAATGACAGAGGAATCAAAAGATAGACATATGCACCTAGGACCCCTCCATAAAATGGAATTGCTAAAAGCAGAAACAAGTCTCTAATGGATTGTGCCATAACACTCATGATGGAGAAGAATATTGCTTTGAAATACTAGAGAGAAGCTGTAAGTACTATTGTATACACCTTGAACCATGTGTAAGTCAAGAAAGGTACTCATTCAACACCTTTTGAACTATGGTATGGATATCCACCTAATGCAAAATACTTTAAGGTATTTGGAAGCAAATGCTATATTCTTAAAGATGTTAGGAGTGGAAAGTTTGATGCAAAAAGTGAAGAAGGTATATTCTTTGGTTACTCCACAAGAAGTAAAGCTTACAAGTGTTTAAATACTAACACTAACAAAATTGTGGAAAGTGCAAATGTGAACTTTGATGAGTTTTCAGAACTACATGAGGCTAAACCTACAAAAGAACTAGAAGAGTACAAATCATTTGCATACTGTTATGAAGGAATGCCTACTAAAGAAGATGCTACAAACAAATAGCAAGTCTCAAAAAATACCAAGTCACAACTTGTGAATATTGAGTTGCATTCAGATGCTGAGTTGCAGAATGAGGAAAATGCAAAATTTGACTCTGAGATTAGCACACATGAAAGAGATGCTGAAACAAGTGACAGAGATGTACACAATGATATTGAAGCTGAGAGATAGAATGTAGCTACAAAAACTAAGCCTAGACTATCCAAATATGTCAAAAGACATCACTCTGCAAATCAAATGATTGGAGACAAAGATGCAAGGCCAATGACAAGAAATAGATTAAGAAGTGAATCATGTTTGTTAAGCATGAAGGAACCTAAGATAGTGAGAGATGCATTGGAAGATGATGATTGTTACAAGGCTATGGAAGAAGAAATTCAGCAGGTAGAAAAGAATAAGACTTGGAGTCTAGTTTCTAAACCAGAAGACAAGAATGCGATTGGAACAAAATGGGTATTTAGAAACAAGTTAGATGAGAATGGTGAAGTGACAAGAAATAAAGCAAGACTAGTTTGCAAAGGGTATGCGCAAGAAGAAGGAATTGACTATGGCGAAATATTTTCCCCTATTACAAGAATGGAAGGAGTTAGAATTCTGCTTGCTTATGCTGCATACAAAGGTTTCAAAGTTTATCAGATGGATGTTAAGTCTATATTTCTAAATGGCATATTAGAAGAAGAAGTCTACATAGAATAGCTAGAAGGTTTTGTTGATAAAAATAATAAGAACATGGCATGTAGATTGGACAAATCCCTACATGGATTGAAAAAAGCACCAAGAGCATGGTATGAGAGACTTCATACTTATCTTGTTAAAATTGGATTTGAAAGATAGATGATAACATGAATTTGTACATGAAGATAGATAAAGAAAATGGTATAATGTGATTTGAAATATTTGTTGATGATATCATATTTGGAGGACAAGATTCTTTGTGTAAAAATTTTTCAAATTAGATGAAGCAAGAATTTGAAATGTCAATGTTTGGTGAGATCACATTTTTTGTGGGATTACATGTTTATTAGATGAGATATGTTGTATTTATCACTCAGTAAAAATATGTCAAAGAGATATTGAAGAAATTTGGACTAGAGGATTCAAAACTAGTAAGTACACCTATGGTGATAGCACTCAAGCTATCAAAGAATAATAATTTAGCTAAGGTAAATCAAACATTATATAGATCCATGATTGGAAAATTGCAATATGTAGTACACAATAGACCTGATATTGCATTAGCTGTGGGGATAGTTGCAATATTCTTTGCTAATCCCAAAGAGAATCACTTGATGGCTATGAAAAGGATAATGAGATACATGAAAGGAACACAAGAGTTTGGTTTATACTATAAGAAGAATGAAAAGTTTTAACTAAAAGCCTAGACTGATGTTGATTGGGCTAGAAATATTGATGACAGAAAGAACATCAATGGAGGAGCATTCTTCTATTGGATATAATTGTCTAATTGTGTGTTGTCTTTGATGTTACACAAATGCCATATCAATTAGTAGTTAGTGCTTACCAAGCTCACTTGGTCACCAAGACAATTTTCCTTGTCTACTGAGTGTTCCTGAAGTTTACTCTACGAAGACAGTGTCTACCAAGATCACTTGGGCATTGATGGGAATTATGGCAGAAAGTAGTGTTAACTGAGTTCACATGGTTAATGAAGGAAAGTTGGATAGAGTTAATGCTAACTGAGCTCACTCAGTTACCAAAGGATTTTTGCAAGTTTGTAGTGTTAACCAAGCTTCTAATGGTTAACACAGGAAATCATCTTAGAACCAATGTTTACTGAGTAGGGTTGACTAATAAAGGATTTTGTTGTTTTGGCATAAAAAGCTTAATTACTTCAAGTATTGTTTCTAGCCGACTATGGTAATGATTATTGGTTATTGTAATTTGAATTTGGGCCAACTTGACAATCTAGATGGTATAAATGAAAAGTCAAGTTGAGATTTCTAGTGTGTGTAAGTGTGTTGATTGAATTAAGAAGAAAAAAATGAGAGCAAACTTGAAGGATAAGCAAGTATCCTTGTGGAGCAGAGAAGTGTTATTTGATCAGGAAGGATCAAGTATGAAGTAGAATAGAGATCTATAATCAGCAATTCAGTTGCATCACAATTAGGTCATTTCATTGTTACTCTTTAACCATTGTAGTAGTGATCTAAAATCTTTTAATAGAGTTGGTTTAACATCCAGTTGTAAATCCTCTAACAAAGTGACAATTCCATTGAATTTTTTTAAGACATCTTACAAGGCCACTCCTTATAGGGTGATTAAATCCTCTAACAAGGTCACACTTAACAATGTGTTTTGTAACCTTTAACCGGGTTGGCTCCTAATAGGGCTCACTTCAGAAGAGTGAAAAATAGTAACTAGTTACATTGGTGTTTTTTCCCATATTGGGTTTCCACGTTAAATCCTAGTGTCTCATGTATTCATGTTATTTGTCTTAATCTTGCAAGATTAATTACTATTAATGTCTTAAGATCTGATAAAAGTAATTCACACTTTGCATTTACTGAGTTACAACATTTTATGTGTGTTTATTGAGTAACAATAACAATCAATTTTTTCAGTCTAAATTTTATTGTTGACATCTAAGGGATTTGGAATTTATTTTAATGGTAACTAATTCACCACCCCTCTTAGTTACTCCTTCTATATTTCCAACAATTGGTATCAGATCTTTTGGTGCTTGCAAGAAAGGTTTCAAGGACCTAACCTAAAGATCAAGATGTCTTACAAGAGAGAGATTCCAAAGCTAAACAGAGATAACTTTTTAACATGGAAGGGACTCATGAGACTTCATCTAGCCACCATTAGTGATTCAAGCTTGAAATACCTTGATGAAGAATACACAACCCCTACTAGTACATTATCTGTTGGAGATCTTGCTGAGAAAAAGGACCATAACATCATGATGATTGATATTGCATCTACTCTCAACTATGATGAATTTGATGAGATCAAAGATTGTAAAAATGCTTTTGATATGTGAAAAAAGATAAAAGAATTCTATGGTGGTGATGAAAATGTAAGGAAAGCCAAAGAAGAAAGCCTTAGAGGATAGTTTGATCAGATAAGAATGAGAGAAGATGAAAATGTTGCCAAATATGTGGAAAGAATCAAAGCTAGTGTCAATGCAATTAGAGCCTCTGGAGGAGAAATCAAGGAAGAAACTATTGTAAGTAAAGTTCTTAGAACATTGCTTCCAATTATAGTATCTACTATTCAAGAAAAGAGGTGTGATCCAAATCACAAGTTAAGTTTGGATGCCTTGGTAGGAAGATTGATAGCTTTTGAGCTAGACAACTTTGACAATTATGTTCCAACTTCCAAAAATGTTTAGTGTGCATTCAAAGCTAAAATTTCACTCAAAGAGAAAGGAAAGAAAATAAAGGACATTAATTTAGAAAGTGAAGAAGAAACAGAGGAAATTTTTGACAGTGATCTTGAAGTTGTTGAAGCTTTACTTGCAAAGAAACATTCTAGGGGAAGAGGAAAATACAAAGGTAAAGTTCCCCTAATCTACTTTTCATGTGAAGAAATTGGTCATATTACTGCCAAGTGCCCAAAAAAAGAAAGTAAGGATGAGAAGAAGAGTCACAAGTACAAAGGCAAAAATGATTTCAAAAATCACAAATCCTACAAGGACAAAGGTAAGAAGATTTTTTTTATGACTGAAGATTCTAATAACAGTGAGGATGAAATAGTATACATTGCTATAAAAGATGAATCTGATGAAGAAGAAGATAATATGACACTTACCTCTCGTGTTAGTAAAAATGACACATGGATCATAGACAGTGGATGTTCACATCATATGACTGGAGACAAAAAAAATTTGAACATTTTGAACACTATGATGGAGGTAGTGCAAGGTTTGGAAACAATGAACCTTGTTGCATGAAAGGGAAAAGCCAAATCTCATTAACCAAAGAACTTGTATGTGATAATGCTTATTGGGTTAAAGGACTAAAACATAACTGTTGAGTGTGGCTAAACTAATCAACATTGGATTCAAGGTAGAATTCATGAATGGCAAGGCAAGACTATTGGATGACAAAGGGAATCTGATTGGATCGAGCAAACAGATAAGAGGTAACCCATTTTATCTTGATCTTGGTGATTGCTTATGTTTTATTGCTCAAATGGAAGAAAGTTGGTTATGGCATAGAAGACTATGTCATGTAAACTTTGACAATATGGTCAAGATAAGAAAATTCAGAAAAGTAAGAGGTATCCCTAGTTTGAAGAAACTAGATGTTGGATTATGCAAAAATTGTCAGATTGGTAAAATGGGAAAGACTAGTTTTAAAAGAAAAAACCATCAATCTGAAGATGTTTTGAAAATCGTGCATACTGACCTATGTGGACCCATTGGAATAGAAAGTTATAGTGGAGAAAAAATATTTATTCTTTTTGTTGATGACTATTCCAGAATGATGACTGTTATGTATCTTAGAGAAAAGTTAGAAGCATTTGAGAAATTCAAATGGTATTTGGCAAGAGTAGAGAAGGAAACATGGAAAAGATTGAAATGCTTAAGATCAAATAGAGGTGGTGAATTCATCCGCAATGAATTCAATAACTTTTGCATTGAAAGAGGAATTAAAAGATAGGTAATAACCCTTGGTACTCCTGAGTAGAATGGAATAGCTAAAAGAAGAAACAGATCCATCATGGATTGTGCAAGGACTTTAATGATTGAAAAGAATGTTGCTATCAAATACTGGAAGGAAGTCATCAACACTATAGTTCATACTTTGAACTAAGTTCAGTTGAAGAAGGACTCACATAAAACTCCCTATGAATTATGGTATGGCTACAAACTCAATATAAGTTACTTAAAAGTATTTGGTAGTAAATGTCATATCGTAAAAGAGTCTAGAAAATATAAATTTGATGTGAAAGGTGATGAAGGCATATTATTAGGATATTCTTGTAGAAGTAAGGCATATAGATGTTTGAATTTGTCTACTTATAAAATCATAGAAAGTGCACATGTGAGAATTGATGAGTTTGCAGAAAAGAATGAAGAAGAAAGCAAAAGAGAACCAGAAGATTACATAAGATTTTTATACTTTGAACCTAATACATTGCCAGACACATCTAACAATAAGGAGACTTCACCTCCTGAGTCTTGCTCAACTATTGAGTTGCAAGAAGTACAAATTGAGTCACAGGGACCTGAGTCACATTCTGAGGCTACTGAGCTAATGCCTACCGAGTCTAAACAACCCAAGCCAAAAGTTGAAATTCAAAATGAAGACAATGTGATTCATTCAAAAGGAAAAGAACTTGTATTGGCCAAGTATGTCAGAAGGCATCATGCACCTAATCAGATTATTAGAGATAAATTAGAAGGTACTATAAAAAGAAGCAAACTAAAAGGTACATGTTTACTTGTTGATTTTGAACCTAGAAGTGTTAAAGATGCATTGAAAAATGAAAGTTGGATTGAGGATATGAATGAAGAAATAGAAAAAATAGAGAAGAAAAAAACTTGGACCCTTGTACCTAGGCCTAAAGATAAAAATTTGATTGGAACAAAATGGGTATTCAGAAATAAGTTGAATGAAGATGGACAAGTATCAAGAAACAAAGTGAGACTGGTATGTAAAGGCTATTCTCGAGAAGAAGGAATTGATTATGGTGAGACTTTTGCTCCTATTGCAAGATTATAAGGTGTTAGGACTCTACTTGCACATGTAGCTCATAGAGGATTCAAAGTATATTAGATTGATGTTAAATCTGCATTTCTCAATGGTATTCTTGATGAAGAAGTCTACATTAAACAACCAGAAGGTTTTTTTGATTGAGACAAAAGAGACATGGTCTACAAATTACACAAATCATTGTATGGTTTGAAACAAGCTCCTAAAGCATGGTATGAAAGGTTACATAACTATTTTATATAGATTGGTTTTTAGAGAACTAATGATAACAATAGTTTTTATATTAAGGAAGGACTAGATAACAAGATTGTATTGGCAGAGATATTTGTGGATGACACTCTATTTTGCAAGGAATGATGATCTATGCAAAGAATTTTTAGAAAAAATGAACAAAGAGTTTGAAATGTCTATGTTTGGTGAGATAAAATTCTTTGTTGGATTATAGATATAGCAAAACAAGAATGGTATCTACATTACTCAATCTAAATATATCAAGGAGATACTCAAGAATTTTGGAATGGAAGATTCAAAACCAATTGGAACCCCTATGTGTATTGGACTCAAGCTCACCAAAGATGATGATTTCAAAGAGGTAGATTAGACCTTATACAGATCAATGATTAAAAAATTACAATATGTAGTTCACACAAGGCCTGATATTGCTTTAGAAGTTGGGATAGTAGTAAGATTCTTAGCTGAACCCAAAGAAAATCATATGATGGCAATCAAAAGAATTTTGAGATATCTGAAAGGTATTGAAGACTATGTTTTATGGTACAAACTTGGAGGAAACTTAGATCTAATTTAGGTATTCACTGATGTTGATTGGGCAGGAAATCTTGATGATAGAAAAAACACAAGTGGTGGAGCATTCTTTCTTGGTAAAAAGTTGGTATCTTGGACAAACGAGAAGCAAAACTATATATCCCAATCTATAGTAGAAGCCAAATATGTTACAAAAATAGTAAATTGTTCTAACATTGTTTGGTTTAAACAATTGTTGGAAGGCATGAAAGTTGAGATCAAAGAACTAGTTGTCATGTTTTGTGATAAAACCAACACAATTAACATATCAAAGAACCCAGTGATGCATTCCAAAACTAAAAACATTGCTATAAAATATCATTTTGTTAGAGAATTGGTGTAGGGTAAAGAAATTAGATTGGAATATGTTCATACAAAAGAACATATTGCAGACATATTCACCAAGCCATTACCTAAGGATGCATTCTTGTATCTAAGAGGTAAGTTAGGGGTCATTCCCCTATCTAAAGCTCACTAAATGAAGTTTTAGTGGTGCATCAATAAGAACCAAGTTGAAGACTAATTAGTTGATGCAACATAGTCAAAGAGAATATTGCATATGAATAAGTACTCAAGGTACATTGATACTAATTTGGTATGTATTGTCTTTGGCATGTGTTGTCAAAGAGGGAGAAGATTATTGTCATATCTTTCTGAAATTTGTTTATATCTTTCTAAGGGAGAAGTATACTATCATAGAAGTTATGTAATTCCTTCATAGAGGGAGATTACTGCATGAAAGAAGAAGCTTTTGGTAAAAAATCTAAGATGGAGAAACTTTCTATCAGAAAAAGTCTTGTTCTCAAGTTTTATTGTGCTATGACATGTTGTGTTGCCATCAATGCAAAAGAGGGAGATTGTTGGATACAATTGTCTAATTGTGTGTTGTCTTTGATGTTACATAAATGTCATATTAGTTGGCAGTTAGTGCTTACCAATCTCACTTGGTCAACAAGACAGTTTTCCTTGTCTACTAAGCATTCTTGAAGTTTACTCTGCGAAGATAGTGTCTACCCAGCTCACTCGGGTGTCGAAGAGAATTATGGTGGAAAGTAGTATTAATTGAGTTCACATGGTTAATGAAGGGAAGTTGGACAGAGTTAATGCTAACTGAGTTCACTCAGCTACCAAAGGATTTTTGCAAGTTTACAGTGTTAATCAGGTTTCTATTGGTTAACACAGGAAATCATTTTAGAACAAGTGTTTACCGAGTAGGGTCAGCTAATAAAGGTCTTTTTTGTTTTGGCATAAGAAGCTTAATTACTTCAAGTATTGTTTCTAGCCAACTATGGTAATGATTATTGGTTATTGTAATTTGAATTTGGGCTGACTTGACAATCTAGATGGTATAAATGAAAGGTCAAGTTAAGATTTCTAGTGTGTGCAAGTGTATTGATTTAATTAAGAAGAAAAAAGTGAGAGTGAACTTGAAGGATAAGCAGGTATCCTTGTGGAGTAGAGAAGTGCTATTTGATTAGGAAGGATCAACTATGAAGCAAAATAGAGATCTGTAATCAACAATTTAGTTGCATCACAATCAAGTCATTTGATTGTTACTCTTTAACCATTGTAGCAGTGATCTAAAATCTTTTAACAGAGTTGGTTTAACAACTAGTTGTAAATCCTCTAACAAGGTGATAGTTCCATTGAATTGTTTTAAGACCTCTTACAAGGGAACTCCTTACAGGGTGATTAAATCCTCTAACAAGGTCACACTTAATAGTGTGTTTTGTAACTTTTAATTAGGTTGGCTCCTAATAGGGCTCACTTCATAAGAGTGCAAAATAGTAACTAGTTACATTGGTGGTTTTTCCCATATTGGGTTTCCATGTTAAATCCTGGTGTCTCATTTTTTCATGTTATTTCTCTTATGATTGCAAGATTAATTACTGTTAATGTCTTAAGATCTCTTAAAAGTAATTCACACTCTGCATTTACCAAGGTACAATATTTTTTTTGTGTTTACCGAGTAACAATAGAAATCAGTTTTCTTAGTCTAAATTTTATTGTTGACATCTAAGGGATTTGGGATTTATTTTAGTGGCAATTGACTCACCCCCCCTCTCAGTTGCTCCTTCTATATTTCCAACATCTTCTTAGGTAGAAGACTTGTTACATGGATTAGCAAGAAGCAGAGTTGTACTTCCCAATCTACTACTAAAGCAGAGTATGTTGCTATTGCTATTAATTGCACAAATATTGTATGGATCAATTAGCTACTTAAGGGAATGAAGGAAGAAATCATAGAACTAGTGACACTTTATTATGATAATACATGTGCTATCAATATATCAAAGAATCTTATAATGCATACAAAGACAAAACACATTGCAATCAAGTATCATTAGGTAAGGGAATTGGTTCAAGATAAAGAGGTGAAGATGGAATATATTAACACAAAGGAGAAAATTGCTGATATCTTCACAAAAGCATTACCTAAGGATGCTTATGAGTATCTAAGAGGTAAATTAGGGGTAATACCCCTATCAAAGGCTATGTAAAAGATAGAGGGAGTACCCTATATCAAACAAGCTGACATTCATTTTATACAAATTGATGTAGTGGATCTTACTTTAGGAATTGCCTAAAGTAATCACAGAACTAGAATTACAAATCAGTCACAAGCAAGGTGACAAAGAGAGAAAATTGAAGAACCTACAAAAGTTTGTATCTACATATATCAAAGATGCCAAGTGTTGAGTATATGTCTTTGACATTGTTGTCAAAGAGGGAGAAAGTACATTAAACTGATCAAGTGTAAGAAGAACAATGGAGAGAGTACACCATCAGAAGATCAAAAGATTAAAAGAAAGAAATAGGAAGAAAGCATAAAGTAATCAGAACAAAAAGAGGGAGTTATGTTTTGTAATATAATCAGAAGAGGAAGCTACTGATAGAGGGAGAAATTTAAAATACAAGTTCTCTTTTTGGTATTGTGTTACTGTTTTAACCTAGTTAGTTTGATGAAACAAGATGTTCATCATTTTTTTGACTAGTTGATTAGTTTGGTTTGCCATGAATGCCAAAGAGGGAGATTGTTGATATCTAATTGAAAAGATCATTTGAGTAGAAAGATTGTTGAAGAAGACTATGTGTTTCAATCATTTTTTTATCACTAATGTCAAACCTGTTACATGTTGGTAAGACAATTGCTTATATGTTTCATGTACTATGACTTAGTTGATTGATGAGGAGGATTTGATCAACAAGATGTAACAAAAGTACCTAGAGGAAAGGTTGAGTCATGATTATGTATTGAAGTGCAAGAATCAGTTAAGATAGTGATAACATAATGTTTTGATGATCTACTTGAGGTTAGAAAGTGACAGGCTACACTTAGAAAATTTAGAAGAATAAAGTTAAACAAAGTTCATTTGCCTAGCTTAACCAAGTAGATAGTAGGTGCTGAGAAAAGTTAGTGCAAGCTGAGAAAAAAGTTAGTTGGAGTTGAGTAGAAGAAAATTCTAATGAATACTGAGCAAGTTAGTAGATGTCGAGTAATTTTTAGTTGATGTCGAGCTTCAATAAAATCTAGTTGATGCCAAGTAACACAATATGTACTGAGCATTAGAAGGATGATAATACTAAGCTACTGCATTATGACAAAGATCAAAGATTCACCAAATAAAAGCTGACAAGTTTGTTGTCTTTGAACTTTTGAATCAGGGGGAAGATAAGATTGATGGGCTAGTGGCACAAAATCTTATGTAAATAATTTTGGAGGCACATTCAAATGGATTCTAAGAGAAGTTTCTAGAAAAGATAAGATATGGGGTAGATACATTGTATCTTACCTAATCCATCAAAAACCCTAATTTTGGTGATGGATAATGAGTAGGAAAAGTGTTCTAATTTCCTATATGTAGGAATTTCTAGTCATTAAGCAAAGAGTTAGAGAGTTTTGATGCAAAAATCTGATGAGGAGAAGGAAAGGGTTTGTGCTTCATAAAGTGACCCAAATAAAGAAGTCTACAATGGTTTACTAAGAAAGAAGGCTTAAAGAGGATGAATGCTTGAAAGGTGAACAAGCTACCAGAGCTATAAAGATTGGAAGCCAAGCAGAGTTGAGGACTGAACAGTGATTTGTAATCTGCAAGTAAGGTTGTAAGTTGTATCAGATCAAAGCTCTATTGTTGCTTTCTAACAATTGTATCAGCCTAGGGTAAATCCTTAGGAGCAAGGTTGACTTAACAATCATTGGAAAAAAATAATAGGGTGGTATTCCAAGTGAATGGCCTAAAGTCCTCTAACAAGGCTCACTTTTGATAGGGTGATTGAAATCTCTTAACTGGGTCACATTTAACAGTGTGTATTGTAACCTTTAATAGGGTTGGCCTTTAACAGGTCATCACTTTAGAAGAGTGAAAAATGAGTAGCATGTTACTGGTGGTTTTTTCCAAATTGAGTTTCCACATTAAATCATTGTGTCAAATCACACTGATGGATATGTTGTGTTTCATGCTTTACATTTCTACAAGTTGATGTGATTGTAACATATCAGTTTTAGTTAATACACAATGAATGCATGCATGGTTAAGAATGTTTTATGGGTTCACTGAATTGTGAAAAGTTTTATTTGTACATTTGGACCTTGAATAACTAATTCACCCCCCCCTCCTCTCAGTTATTCTAAAAGAATACCAACAAGCACATCTACATTATAAATGAATCATTAGTTATGGTATTGTATTCAATTACTTCATTATTGTATCATTGATAAGAGTGCAACTTATTCTTGTTCATATTATCTCTTTCTCATGTTTATCTCATTAGCCTCTAATCCTAAGTTGTCATTGTTATATGCAAATTCTTACAAAGACCTATACAAGCACTCATATGAGATTATGTGTCATGTCATTAGGAAGGATAGAACACTTACATAATGTAAAAACTTGTATAGCATGCCCAAAGATTCATATATACCACAATTATTCAATAGTCAGGATGAAACATGAAGACAAGCATATCTTGCTGTTGGTCTTAGATTGGTTTTGACAATTGAGTGTCAACACACTTAACCAATTCTCAAGATGATGCCAAATATAATACAAAAGCAGAGCTATAGTGCATGCTAAGCCAGAGAATTCAATACGTGCTAGGTGAAGTTCAAGTGCTGAGTGATAAGTGATGTTGAGTCACTATAGATGCTAAGTGAAACAAAAATGCTATAAATGTCAAGCGAAGCAGAATTGCTATAGGAGCCGAGTGATACAGAATTCCTATATGTGCTAAGCATTAGCAATTAGTAAGTGCTGAGTAACACAAAATCAACATATGAGATTGTATCTTCACAAACTCAAATGTAAACCATTTTTGAAGTTGACATAAGATGAATCTTGAAGGATCTTGAAGATAAGATCGAATCTTTTGCATTACATGTGTAATCAACATGCAACCAATAAGTAAAATGGAGAAGGCATGCAACCAATAGAAAAAGTGCAAGAATTGAGCAGGAAATGAAGATTTAATATGATTGTAGATTCATACCTAATCCTAAGTCTTCAAAATTTTTTAAAAGAGGACTAAACCCCATTATGCAAGAGGAGAGAGCACGAGAGAGAAGTGTATGGGTGAATTATAGCAAAGTGCAGAAGGGTGAAAAGACTTAGTGAAGAATAGAGCAGCATTGCAGAATCCAGTTGATCAAGAAAAAAGTATTAGAACTTCAAAGAGTGACACATAAGATCAAGCAAGGATTAGAGTAGATAGAATAGACAAAGGATTTGGAATTAGCAATTGAGGATTGCAAGTCATTAGGTCAAGACTTTCTAATACTCTCTAGCTATTGTATTAGGAATGAAAATCTTATGGACTTAGGTTGGCTTAGTAGCCATTTGTAAATCCTTTAATAGGGTGGCATTCCAAGTGAATGTACTAAAGTCCTTTAACCAAATCTACTTTTAGCAAAGTAGTTAAATCCTTTAACCAGGTCACTTTTAACAAGGTGTAAAGTCTTTAATAGGACATGCCTTTCATAGGGTAGACCATTAGAAGTGGTCAAAATTTGTAACCTTGAATAGTTACATATTGCTATAGTGATACTTTGTGGGTGTCATCCCCACCCTAGTTTTACCTTCTCATTTTGGAGGGTTTTTAGGTTACCAAATCTTGTGTTATCTATTTTCATGCATTCTTTTACTTTCATGTTTATTAGATGAACTAGATGCATGTGAATGTTTTTAGTTAAAAGGCTTTGAAATGGTTAAAGTTAGTTACTTTTGATTCACCCCCCCTCTAAGAAGTAAATCTTCCCACCTGTAAATTCCAACAATTGGTATCAAAGCCAAGTTCTCACAAGGAGGAGCCTTACATCTTGGAGAAAAGATCTAGAAATGGAAGTCTACAAACTTGGGAAGATCATAGAGAATTAGGCAATTGATATACAACTTGCTCTACATGCTTTGGGAGAAGCTAGAGAAGAACTGAGAAAATCCTTAAAGAGGAGAAGAGAGATTGCCATAACTGAGAATGATACACAATACAGGGAGATTGACACCTCAAATCTATTTTCAAATGAAGATTTCAAAGAGTTTGATGCAAAAATAGTAGACCTAATGGAGAATAATAGAGCTCAAGTAGAAGAAATCAGAACACTCAAGCTTGAACAAGAGTCACAAGCCATGATTCTTTGTGAGGTGACTGAACAGAAGAAAAGAGCCATTGAAGACAAGGCTATGCTAGAAGAAGACAAGAAAGCTTGCCAATAGACTGGAAGAAAAGTCAATTGAGCTTGCCAAAATTTCAAACATGTAGATAGACACCTTAAGCCAGATGATGAATGCACATCATGAACTAAATGTCAAGGATATTGAGATCACTGCACTGAAGATACAAACTGAACAACTACAAAATGACTTGAAAAGAGAAAAGGAGATTGCAGAGAGCTTCAACAAACCTAATGAGGCCATCAAGTACTTTGAGTAGCTACCAAAATCACCAAGGGCTAGCAATGATACTTCAAGACTAGGATACACTAGCATTGAACAAGGAGAGTCATCCAAGACTGTAGAAGAAAGGAGTAACAAAGGTAAGAACACTAAACCTACTTGTCATTTCTATGGTAAAAAGGGACATACTTCTAATGTATGCAGGAGCAAGAATGCCCATAAGTATTATAAACCTAAGGATGTAAGCTATTGTCATAAGTGCAAAAAGCAAGGACATCAAGCACATAATTGCAGGACTAGGGCTATCAAAACACCAAGATTTGAAGGTCATTGCTACAATTGCAAGAAGTATGGACATAGAGCTTTTGAGTGTAGATCAAATCCTATGTGGACACCAAATTAGGTAGCAAGGGAAGGTAACCATGGACATCACTACAATTGGAACTAAAACACTAGATATAACTGTCATTACTATCAGGAATATGGACACATTCCTGAAAATTGCATAAGGATACATTTTAGAGGAAACTACAACAGATGGTTGAGCCAAACCACATGTTTTAGTTGGTTAAAGACTAGTCACATCAGTAGGAATTGCCCAACAAGGTCAAAGGCACCCAATTCAAAGAATAACAAAGGAAAAGAGAAGGTAGATGTTGAACACATCAAAGGAGAAATGAATAAGACATGGAAGAAGAAAGATGGGTGTAGCACATCAAATGAAGGGATCACTTCACCTAATAGGTGAAGTGGTCACACTTCATCAAAATAAGAAAAGAAAAGGCATGAGGGATTGATTTATAAAGCTTTATCATACATCAGTTCCTAAAACAAGAAAGTACTGAAAAGAAGAGATCAAAATGAATAGAGATGTGAAGTTAAAATTTTCAAGATTTTGCAAGTGTTGCTGAGTTGCCCTCATAAGCTAAGAAAAATTCCAGTACATGCTGAGTTGACTTTTAAAATAATAGAAGTTGAATGATTAGTTGGAGCAGAGTTAGTAGAGGAAGTCGACTAAAGAAGAAAGTTCAATTGAAGCCGAGTGGGTTATACTCTTATGGAATTCGAGTGATAAAGAGGCAATGGAAGCTGAGTAATGTAGAATCCTTCAAAAGCTAAGTGGATAGCTGTAACCACACTAAGCATTAAATGCAATGAAAATAGGGTATATTATCATTTTTTCAATCATTTTTCCTCATTGCGAATAAAGAGAAAAGACGAGAAAGAGTGCAAAGTGAGTCGAAAGTAGAGAATCTTGTGTTTAAGAAAATTTCAACAACATTTTTGAATGATTTCATCTATCTTGAGGTATTTAAATCTATGTTGAGCTATGCAATTTTGTGTTTTCTTTGTGTACAAACCCTAGATTGCAAAAAAAGGCTTCTAGCTCTAGGAAAACTTAGAAGAAGGAACCATTTGAGGTCCAACTTGTGTCCAATAAGGTCAAACAATCTGATTTTTGAAAAATACCTAAAGTGGCAAATAAGAATGTCCTGGCTAGAGCCCTATCAGTCATTCCCCCCAAAGTAGTTATGGTTTAGGATGTAAGAAAATGTTACAATTGCAAGGTTGGAGCCATAGGTGATATGGAAATTATGAGGGAAGCCTATGAGAGACTGTGTGAAATTGGAGTGTTAAAGGAAGAATACCAAATTGTTGAGAAGAAGGGATTGATGTGAGCCCTAGAATTCCCAACCATTTTCAAAACTGAATGGATCAAACTAGTACTAAGACAAATACATGATGGAAGCTTATGGTTGGAGGATGGCCCAATAAGAATCATGAAGAGAATTGTACATAGAGCGACAAGGTACCTAACCCTAGATTTGCTGAAGACCCTTAGAAGTGATTCTAAGGAAGCAATTGAGAAAAATACTAGTGCGAAGTGGAATAAGAGAAGGATGACAATTGGTACCATTCAAGACCCTCTTATTGATTTTTCTATTAGGGTGATTGCACACAAGTTCTACCAATCTAGCAGACTCAACAGTGTGCCTTGCATTATAGTGGGTGTTGGTTATAAACTGGTGGAAAAGGATCATACTTATGATCTTGCAAAATTGCAACTGCAATAGATTAATGAAAATTTAGTAGCTATCAGGAGAACCAAGGAAGCCCAATGCAAATTTGGTGCCATTTTGATTTTTATATTCTTTTATGTGCAAAATGAATTTCCTTCTTTTGGAAAAGTTGCATGGAAAAATAATAGGTCAATTATAGCTCAAGTAAATGAATATATTGAGCAGATGGAACTTAATTTTGAACCTTAATGACTAACTATTTTGAAGATTTCAAGAAGTTAATGAAGCAAAGGCTAAGAATTCCAATGTCATTAGTAGAGAAACATGTAAATGATGTATATTTTCTTGTAGATATTGACTATACATAAATTCAAGCTATCATACCAAGAGTGAGATGGTTAAGACCTCCTAGCTATGAAGTTAACATAGATGAAGCATCAGTAGCAATAACTGCATTAGTAGTGGAGGAAATAGACAAGGATGCACCACATTTTGGAACCTATGACATGGTGAGATCAAAAGTGGAGATGGAGTTAAAGACTACCTCCATTCTAAAAAAGAAGGATAAACTTGTTAAGAAGCTAAAGGCCAAATTTGGTGAGGGCATTGCAGAAGCAAAAGAAGAAGAAGGTGAAGAAGTTGAGGATGATAAGGAGGAACAAGGTCAAGGACCACTTGCCTTAACCCAAGGTATAGGGGAGGATGCTGAAGAGGAGGAAGGTTTTGAGCAAGAAGCACCCAAGCCTCAACCAAAGAAAAGAAAAGCTCAAAAATAGGCAGTTGCACAGCCCAATAGTAAGAGGAAAGCTACAAAGCCAAGCCCAGCTAAACCAACTACAAGGGATGATACAAGGGCTACAACTTAGGTAGCTAAGGATCAAGAGAATAGAAGGAAACAGAGCAAGGAGGGCTTGCACAATAGAAGAAAAGAAGAAAGTATGTTGCACCTCTTGAATCAGACAAAGAAAGGACAGAGTTTGATGAAGAGCAATTCAGATTGGTAAGACATTCTACCACATCTAAATTAGAAAGTATTTGAAATAATATTAGAGATAATGCAAACCTAACCAGTCTAAAGACCATTGATTTTAATAAGTTGTTAAAGGAACAACAAAACATAGTGGAAGAGTCCATCTACAGTATGATGGCTAAGTTCAAGACCACCCCACTTGAACTAGATAACTCAATGCCTAAGTAGCTAAGCTCATTAGTTGAAAATAAATGGCATTACTATCTCAAAATGGAGAAAGAAATAAGGGAGTCAAAATTGGCTTACATAATGCCAGACCTAACAAAAGATCAAATAACTAAGGCCAGCGAAAAGCATGGGAGCAAATTTGCACCCAAATATAGAGCCTTTAGAATTTTGCAAAACTAAATAGAAGATGTTGTGCAAAAGTCCACACAAATATGGAAACTAATTTATTGAGACAAATATGAAGGAAGGGTAGGAAGACCCATTTGAGGGGAGAAATGATGAAGAAGAAGAAGAAAATGGGAAAGATGAGAAAAGAGAGAAAGAAAAAGAAGAAGAAATAGTGGAGAAGACATAGGGTGAAGAGGCAACAACTAAAGAGCAACAACCATAACAGAATGTTCAAGACACCCAACTACCACCACCAAGTCCTCCACATACAACACCTAGAGAGACTATAATTGTCAAGGATGTTCTTGACATTTCAGCTTAGAACATCAACCCATTGACTATAGAGGATCTCAAAAAGATCCTTCACTAAACCACAATGCAATCATAGCTATGTACTAATCTAGTTTTGGTGAGTGTGGATGAATTGTAGAAGGCTATAGTATAAATCACTAGGGAGAAGGTGAATACACAAGAACCACCTTCACAACCTCCCACAGCTATAATAGATCAACCTAAAGAGCAAGAAGAACAAGATAAAATTGCTAAGGTTGATAATACAGTTACAATCAAAACAATTGCCAAGGAGCCAACAAAGGAACAAATAGGACAAGATGTTCCTACTACACAAAGACAAGATGCACCTCCTCAAATCATCATTATTGATCAAGGTAGTAGAGAAGAGGATAAAGAAGAGAAGAGAACCCCTAAAGAATAGGAGTAGGAGGCAATACAGACATTGGTAAACTTTCCTACCTCGGGGACTCCTACAAAGAAGCCGAGCACTATTGCAGTACCATTTTAGATTTTAGCACTAGGCTCGAGCTCCACCAAGGTTGCAAGGGTACTTCACTATGAAGACCCTACACTTGATGAATAAATAGTCATACCCAATTATGACTCCAAAACTATGAACGTAACATAGATAAATGAAGTGCAAGAGGCACTAGAGAGAAGGAAGAAACAAGAGATAGTCAGAAATGAGTATACGTAGAAGTAAGCACTGGTGGAAATCAAAGACATATTTCTTGATGCTTTCAGCTTGCAAGTACTTGATGAAACCCAGCCCATCATGGAGCAATTGTCCAACATTGTGGACCAGGTATAGAATGAAGACCTTGAAACTAAGATCAAACTATTAGAATGGCCTGAAAAGAAGTTTCAAATGAAAGTTAATGAGAAAATATCTAGTGAAATAGCACTTTCACAAGTTGAATTGGCTAATAATATTGGAAAGGAAAAAATAGTACTTGGGAATGTATTCTCATTGTACTCCAAGTTGTGTGATTCATCATATTTCACACAAGAAACTAGCCAAAGGATACTGAGCTTAGAACAAAATCTCAAGATTTCTAGCACATGGCTACCCAAAGATCTAGCTCAAAGTGAGAAGCATTTTGCAACTACACTTCATACATAGAAGGAGTTAGCTATATTGATAGCAGAAGAGGCCAATATTAAGGCCAAATTGATGCAAATTAAAATTCAATCTTCCATTACCCTATATTTATAAGTACTCAATAAAGAAATGGCCTATGCAAAAAATGTACTAAAGAAAGATCCTAATCTTTCTACCTTAGAAGGCCTTGTACATCTTGTAGTAGAGATAGCCATCCAACACAAATCATTGGAGTTTGGTTTAGATAATTGGGATGCTTCTCTCAAGATGATTATAGAGGTAAATAAAACATTTTTGGTGAAATATTCTATTCATTCTTAGGACACTTTGACATAAGTGTAAAAAAGGGGGAGATAAACATTATGTAAATAAAAATGGGGAGATATAAATAAGAATGGGAAATAATACATTGTTTGATGGAAGTAATAATGAATATCCAAAGGAGAAGATATTCAAATTCACATTTTGAGGAAGTAATAAGGGAATAAAGACAAAAGGATGAAAACTACAAGAAGATGTGAAATAGGGAGTAGAAACAGAGTACAAACAAATAGATACAGAGCATATACAAGGCAAAAAGTATCAGATACATCAGCATGAGACAAATTCAATACAAGAGTCTTTGGTTGTAGGAATGGAATTTTGGTTATAGAATTGGCACATTAGCTCAGGGGGAGTTACAAGATTTTGAGGTATACAAAATTTTTGAACAAGTTTTTGAAGTCTTGTACATATGCCAAAAAAAATATGTAGTATACTCAAAGAGATTAGATTCATAATGTTCAGTTAAGTGTTTTTGCCACTCATGTCAAAGGGGGAGATTGTTGGTCTCAGATCTATTTTGACAATTGAGTGTCAACACACTTAACCAATTCTAAAGATGATTTTGAGTATAATATAGAAGCTGAGCTATAGTGTGTGCCAAGCTAGAGAATTCAATAGGTGCCGAGTGAAGTTCAAGGGCTGAGTGATAAGTGATGTTGAGTCACTATAGATGCTGAACAGAGTATAGATGCCAAGTGAAAAAAAAATGCTATAAGTACCGAGCGAAGCAAAATTTCTATAGGAGTCGAGTGATACAAAATTCCTATATGTGTTGAGCATCAACAATTAGTAAGTTTCGAGTAACATAGAATCAACATATGAGTTTGTATCTTCACAAATTCAGATGTAAACCATTTTTGAAGCTGACATAGGATGAATCTCAAAGGATCTTGAAGATAAGATCGAATCTTTTGCATTAGCTATGTAATTAGCATGCAACCAATAAGAAAAATGGAGAAATCATGCAACCAATAGGAAAAGTGCAAGAATTGAGTGGGAAATAAAGATTTAATATTAATCGTAGATTCATACCTAATCCTAAGTCTTTGAAATATTTAAAAAGAGGATGCAACCCCATTATGCAAGAGGAGAGAGCATGAGAGAGAAGTGTATGGGTGAATTATAGTGAAGTGTAGAAGGGTGAAAAGACTTAGTGAAGAACAAAGCAGTATTGCAGAATCTAGTTGATCAAGAACAGAGTATCAGAACTTCAAAGAGTGCCATATAAGATCAAGAAAGGATTAGAGTAGATAGAGCAGAACAAGGATTTGGAATCAGTTATTGAGGATTGCAAGTCATCAAGTCAAGACTTTCTAATACTCTCTAGTAATTGTATTAGGAATGAAAATCCTATGGACTTAGGCTGGCTTAGTAGCTATTTGTAAATCCTTTAATATGGTGGCATTCCAAGTGAATGTACTAAAGTCCTTTAACCAGGCCTAATTTTAGCAGGGTAGTTAAATCCTTTAACTAGGTCACTTTTAACAGGGTGTAAAGTCTTTAACAGGACAAGCCTTTCACAGGGTAGACCATTGGAAGTGGTCAAACTTTGTAACCTTGAAAAACTACATATTGCTGTATGTTGGAAATGATTGAAAAGATCATTAGGAAAATTGTTGGAATGATCATATGGAACAAGTAAAGAATGTTCTCAATCATTGTTTTGTCATTGATGTCAAACTTGCTACTTGCAGGAATGACAATTTCTTAAGTGATCCAAATACTATCAATTGATTGATTGACAAGGAGGAGGCAATCAATAAGATGTAACTAGAACACCTAGAGAAAGGTTGAAGTTATGATGTTGTAATGAAGTACAAGGATCAGCTAAGCCATTAATGAAAAAGTGTATTGATGACATACTCTAAGACATAGAGAATGGGCACACTGAAACATATCAAAGATGTAAGGTTTTAGCTAAGACATTTGTAAAGCTCGACTAAGTTCATTAGAAAGAGGGAACTAAGAAAGCTAGTAGGTGCCGAACAGATTCCTAGTTGAAGCCGAGCAAGTTCAACTTCAAGTGCTGAGTGAACCTCAGATGCCAAGTAGAATCAAGTGCCAAGCAGAATCAAGTGCCAAACAGATACAAGTGCCGAGCAGAAATAGATTCCAAACATCAATAAACCAATAATGTCAAGTTGTTGCATTATTTTGAAAATCGAAGATTTGCCAGATTTAAGCCAACAAGCTTGTTATCTAGAAATCTATGAATTAAATGGAAGATAAGAATGATGAGCTGGTGGCACAAAACACCATATAGAACATTTTTGAAGATTACAAATGGAGTCTAGATGAAGTTTCTAAATAAGAGCAAGATATGGGGTAGATACATTGTATCCTACCTAATCCATTTGAAACCCTAAAATTGGAGAGGGAGAATTGAGCGGAAAAGGAAAACCAGATTTCTATTTAAGGAGTCATAAGGTCATGAAGCAAAGAGAGGAGAAGGTGGTCAAGCATAAAAGCATAAAGTGCTGAAGGAGGTGCTAAGGAGAAAGAGAGCACAATTACTCTATTTCGATAAGAAGACCCCAAATATGATTGGATTGGCATGATGAGTAAGAAGACTCAAGGAGACGAAGCTTGAGAGGAAGACAAGTTGTTAGAGCTGAAGTGATTAAAGCCAAGCAAAAGGATAGAACTGAAGTGAGATCTGAAATCTGCAAAGTATGTTGTAAGTTTTATAAGATCAAAAAGCCATTATTGTTACTCTCTAGCAATTGTAATAGTTAGTTTAAATCCTATGAACTTAGGTTGGTTTAATAGCCATGTTGAAAATCCTTTAATAGGGTGACATTCCAAGTGAATGTTCTAAAGTCCTTTAATCGGGCCCATTCCTAACAATTTGGTGAAATCCTTTAACAAGGTCACATTTAACAATGTGTTGTAAGCCTTTAACAGGGCAGGCTTTTAACAGGGCATCACTTTAGAAGAGTGAGAATCAAGTAGCATGTTATTGGTGGTTTTTTCCAAATTAGGTTTCCACATAAATCATTGTGTCATGTGTTGATCCTGCATGTTTTATTCCTGCATGTTGATTTGCTGTAACTTACTAAGATGGTTGATTTAAGTTTGGATGAATGTAAAGTGCATGGATTCATTAAAAGTAGTGAAAAAGTATTATTAGGGCATTTGGACCTTGAATAACTGATTCACACCCCCCCCCCCCCCCCCCCCCCTCTTAGTTATTCTAAAGAATTCTAACAATTGGTACCAGAGCCAAACTACTGATTCAGTTTAAAAGGGACTATAAGCAGAAAAGATCAGAATGCCTAAGAGATAAGTCCCCAAGCTCAACAAAGACAACTTTGTTGCATGGCAAAGTTTGATGAAGCTACATCTTGGATCCATAGGAGATTATGCCCAAAATTAAATTGTTACTAAACATGTTGATCCAACAGGTACTCTTACTGCAAAAGATATGAAAAACAAACAGGAACACAATCAGACAATGTTGGAGATTTCTTATGCACTCAACTATGCTGAATTTGATGATATCAAAGGATGTGACACTACATTCAAAATGTGGAAAGCCCTATCAGACATCTATGGAGGAGATTAGAATGTCCAAAAAGAAAAAAGAGAAAGCCTTAGAGGAAAGTTTGATGACATGAAAATGAGAATGCTGCTCAGTATGGTGCAAGAATAAAGGAAGTGGTAAGTGCAATAAGATGTTTAAGTGGTCAATTGGATGAAGATACTATTAATAGTAAGTTCTTAAGAACCTTGCTCCCTATCTATGCTATTAGAGTATCTACAATACAAGAACTAAGATGTGTACTAGGAAATAATCTAAGTTTTGAAGGTATAGTGGGTAGACTCACTGCATTTGAGTTATCTAACTTTGACAACTACAGACTTGAGAATGTTGAATCTGCTTTCAAGGCCAAGCTATCACTGAAAGATGTTGAACAGGTAAAATCAAAAAAGGGAAGAAAGATGAAATATGTATCCAGTGATAGTAGCACTGATGAGGAAGATGTGGAACAATTGGAAGCACTACTTGCTAGAAGATTTCACAGAGGTAAAGGAAAATTCAAAGGTAAGATGCCTATCATTTGTTTCAATTGCAATGAAGTAGGTCATATTGCTGCTAGGTGTACATAGAAAAAGGATAACAAGGAAGGCAACAAATACAAATTCAGAAGAGATGATGAAAAGAGAGATTACAAAGACAAAGGCAAGAAGTGTTATATTGTTGAAGAAAATTCTGATGATAATGATGATGAAGTTTTTTATGTAGCCATGAAGGACCAATCTGATGAAGAAGAGCCTACAACACTGGTAACATGTATGAATAAGAATGACAGATGGATCATAGATAGTGGATGCTCACATCACATGACAGGAGACAATAGTAAGTTTGTTAACTTTACTCAGTATGATGGAAATAGTGTTAGATTTGGTAATGATGCTCCATGTCAAATCAAAGGAAAAGGTTCCATTAAGCTCACAGAGAAAATTTCATGTGATAATGCATACTATGTTGAAGGATTAAACTACAATTTGCTAAGTGTCTCACAGTTAGGCAATATAGGATGCAAAGTAGAATTTGGAAAAAAAACTGCAAAAATCTATGATACTGATGGTAAATTGATAGGAAAAGGAGATCAAAAAAGAAGTAATTTGTTTTACCTTGATATGGATGATGTTTCATGTTTTGTTACAAAATTTGATGATGAATGGTTATGGCATAGAAGGCTATGTCATGTCAACTTTGACAATCTGGTCAATATTAGTAAAATGAAGAAAGTTAGAAGTTTACCAAAATTGAAGAAGCCTAATAATACCATATGCAAACAATGTCAGTTAGGAAAGATGACAAAGTCAAGTTTCAAAAGAAAAAACTATACATCTAAAGAAGTACTTGACTTAGTTCATATAGACTTATGTGGCCCAATGGAAGTACAAAGCTATAGAGGAGATAAGTACATAATGTTATTTGTTGATGACTATTCCAGGATGATGACTGTTATGTTCTTAAAACAAAAAATTGAAGCTTTTCAAATGTTTAAGTGGTATGTGGCTAGAGTTGAAAAGGAAACAGGAAAAAGCTTGAAATGCTTGAGATCAGACAGAGGTGATGAATTCACATCAAATGAATTTGAGATATTTTGTAATGACAAAGAAATCAAAAGACAAACATCAACACCCAAAACTCCCCCATAGAATGGAATTACTGAAAGAAGAAATAGATCTGTGATTGACTGTGCTAGAACATTAATGATGGAAAAGACTGTTGCTCTAAAATACTGGAGAGAAGCAGTATGTGTAGCTGTTCATACACTGAATTGAGTACAAGTCAAGAAAGGTACAAATACAACACCTTTTGAATTATGGTATGGTCACTCACCCAATGTAAAACATTTCAAAGTATTTGGTTGCAAATGCTTTATCCTTAAAGATGCTAGAAATAGAAAATTTGATCCAAAAAGTGATGAAGGCATATTCCTTGGTTACTCCACTAGAAGTAAGGCATACAAGTGTTTGAATACTAACACTAACAAAATTGTGGAAAGTGCAAATGTAAACTTTGATGAACATATAGAAGTCCAAGTTGAAGAACCTAAGAAAATGGACGAGTATAGAACCTTTGTGTATTCTTATGAAGGAATGCCTATTGACATGGATGCTGTCAATCAAATTGAAACCCAACAAAAAAGTTTAGTTTCAACTGAGTCACAACTAGTGAATGCCGAGTTACATTCAGAAGCCAAGTTGTAGAATGAAGGGAATGCCCAATCTGATTCTAAAATTAGTACACATGAAATAGATGAAGAACAACCTGACAACTCAGTGCATAGTGACCCTGAATCTAAAAGATCAAACATGGAAACAAGGATAGAACCAAGATTATCCAAATATGTAAAAAGACATCACCCTATTGAATAGATAATTGGTGACAAAGATGCAAGACCAATGACAAGGAATAGACTAAGACATGAATCATGTCTGATTAGAAAATTTGAACCTAAAATAGTATATGGTGCATTACAAGATGATGACTGGTATAAAGCTATGGAAGAAGAGATTGATCAAATAAAGAAGAACAAAACCTGGAGTTTGGTTCCCAGACCAGTTGACAAGAATGTGATTGGCACCAAGTGGGTATTTAGAAACAAGCTAGATGAGAATGGTGAGATTACTAGAAAAAAAGCTAGACTAGTATGCAAGGGTTATGCTCAAGAAGAAGGACTAGACTATGGGGAAACATTTTCCCCTGTTGCTAGAATGGAAGGAGTAAGAACTTTACTTGCATATGTTGCATATAAAGATTTCAAAGTCTATCAGATGGATGTAAAGTCTACTTTTTTAAATGGAATATTAGAAGAAGAAGTCTACATTGAACAATCAGAAGGATTTTTTGATGAGAACAACAAGGATATGGTTTGTAAACTACATAAAGCACTCTATGGTTTGAAACAAGCACCTAGAGCATGGTATGAGAGACTTCACAAGTATCTAGTGCAAATAGGATTTGAAAGAATTGATGATAACAACAACATGTACATCAAAGAAGAAGAAGGTAAGGATATTATTGTATCTAAAATCTTTATGGATGACATAGTGTTTGGAGGAAAGCAAGTGCTTTGTAAAGGCTTTGCTGACAAAATGAAACATGAATTTGAGATGTCTATGTTTGAAGAAATCAATTTTTTTGTTGGATTGCAAGTACATCAACTAAAACATGGTATATTTGTGACACAATCAAAGTATATCAAAGAAATACTCAAATGTTTAGATTGGAGGAGTCCAAACCAGTCAGCACACCAATGGTGATAGGAAATAAGCTATCCAAAAATGATGAATCAGTTGAAGTCAATCAAACAATATACAGATCCATGATTGGAAAACTACAATATGTTGTACATAGAAGACCAGACATAGCATTGGTAGTAGTAATAGTGGCTAAATTCTCTACTAATCCCAAAGAAAATCATCTCATAGTAGTAAAAAGAATAATGAGATATCTCAAAGGAACTGATAACTTTGGTCTATACTACAAAAATAATGGAAAGTTTGAGCTCAATGCATATACAGATGCAGATTGGGGAGGCAACATTGATGACAGAAAAAGCACAAGTGGAGGCACATTATTTTTAGGTAAAAGGCTAGTTACTTGGACTAGCAAGAAACAAACATGCACATCCCAGTCCACTGCAAAATCAGAGTATGTGGAAACTACACTCAATTGCACAAATATTGTGTGGCTCACACATCTATTGAAAGGAATGAAAGAAGAGGTAACGAAACCTGTGATATTGTATTGTGATAATACAAGTGCTATAAACATATCCAAAAATATAGTAATGCATGCAAAAACCAAGCATATTGCAATCAAGTATCATTATGTCAGAGAGTTGGTGGAAGACAAATAGGTGAAGTTGGAATACATTCACACAAAGGAAAAAACTGCAGATATCTTCACTAAACCATTTCCCAAGGATGGTTATGAATATCTTAGAGGCAAGTTGGGGGTAATACCCCTAACTCAAGTAGTTTAAAGCAACAAGGATGCTGCTCTGCATCAATAGGAACAAATCATTGAAATATCAGAAGAATGATGCAGAGGATGACAGTAGAAGTAGAAACTCCAAATCAATCACAAGCATGCTAACAAAGGGAGAAGACATCAAGAAGCCAAAGCTTATATTTTGCATGATGAAGATGCTACATCTTTGGCATTTATGTCAAAGATGGAGAAATATATAGAAAACTGATCAATACAAAGAAAGAGGGAGATATATATGAAAGAGGGAGATATATGAGATCAATAGTAAAGATGTAGTAGCTAGGAAAAGTAGCAGACAATAGCAGACAACATATACAATCTTGGTGGTAACGTATACAATGTAGACAATAGTAGAAAACGTATACAGAACACCATGTATAAGATTTTTGGAGATTACAATTGGAGTCTAGACGAAGTTTCTAGATAAGAGAAAGATATGGGGTAGATACATTGTATCCTACCTAATCCATTTGAAACCCTAAAATTGGAGAGGGAGAATTGAGGAGAAAAGGCAAACCAGATTTCTATTTAAGGAGTCATAAGGTCATGAAGCTAAGAGAGGAGAAGGTGGTCAAGCATAAAAGCATAAAGTGCTGAAGGAGGTGCTAAGGAGAAAGAGAGCACAATTACTCTATTTTGATAAGAAGACCCCGGATATGATTGCATTGGCATGATGAGTAAGAAGACTCAAGGAGACAAAGCTTGAGAGGAAGACAAGCTGTCAGAGCTGAAGTGATTAAAGCCAATCAAAAGGATAGAACTAAAGTGAGATCTGAAATCTGTAAAGTATGTTGTAAGTTGTATTTGATCAAAAAGCCATTAATGTTACTCTCTAGCAATTGTAACAGTTAGTTTAAATCCTATGAACTTAGGTTGTTTTAATAGCCATGTTGAAAATCCTTTAACAGGGTGACATTCCAAGTGAATGTTCTAAAGTCCTTTAATCGGGCCCATTCCTAATAGTTTGGTGAAATCCTCTAACAAGGTCACATTTAACAGTGTGTTGTAAGCCTTTAATAGGGTAGGCTTTTAAAAGGGCATCACTTTAGAAGAGTGAGAATCAAGTAGCATGTTACTGCTAGTTTTTCCCAAATTGGGTTTCCACGTAAATCATTGTGTCATGTGTTGATCTTGCATGTTTTATTCCTACATGTTAATTTTTTGTAACTTGCTAAGATGGTTGATTTAAGTTTGGATGAATGTAAAGTGTATGGATTCATTAAAAGTAGTGAAAAAGTATTATTAGGGCATTTGGACCTTGAATAACTGATTCACCCCCCCCACACCCTCTCAGTTATTCTAAAGAATTCTAACATTGTAGTGATACTTTGTGGGTGTCATCCCCACCCTAGTTTTACCTTCTCATTTTGAAGGGTTTTTGGGTTACTAAATCTTGTGTTATTTGTTTTCGTGCATGCTTTTAATTTCATGTTTATTAGATGAACTAGATGCATGTGAATTTTTTTAGTTAAAAGGCTTTGAAATGGTTAAAGTTAGTTACTTCTAATTCACCCCCCTCTTAGAAGTAAATCTTCCCACCTGTAAATTCCAACACTTGCAACTCAATATTTTAAATTTTCAACCAAACACCTATAACTTTACAACATACAAAGAAAAATGGAGATTTTTGAAGGCACCCCAACATGATTCTTCTTATCAACATCAAATTATAATGTTAGCTTATATGCATCTAAGAAAGACTCTACAACAAACTATAATGTGCAATAGCTCATTCTCGAGTAACTTTATACCTAACTTTCACAACTAAAGAATGCAAAATATTATCCCATCATGATATGAAAGACAATTTAATATAAAATTGTAAAGCTCAAATAAGTAAAGATGTACACTTCTTTTGAAGGATGACATGCATACTATATTCCTTATCAAAAATTATCTTTGTCAACCTCAATAAGCCGTTGACCTTTGTAATCCACAAATACTCAATTTAATTGAAATGAAAACACTCACAAGGATGATGAAGGGTCCTCTTTTCAAGGAGAAATAAATGATTTCATCAAAAATACCTTGTCCTTTTTCACCAAGTAAAGTTCACTCCCCTCACAACATATTTGTGAGTTTACAACCAATTAATCATGCACCTTAAGGAGTAGAACTAAAGGTTCAAATCTTGCAACATGATAAAATTTTGTTGTCACTACTTGCCAAAATAACATGTGCAATAAGAACACCTACTAGTCAAGTTTGCACCCTCCCAAGGCATTTGACAAAGGAAACTTTCTATTTGTACCTCTACACTATAGTACCTATTGATCGAGTTTGCATCTCACAAGGCTAATCATGCACTAATAGAAAACACACTACAAATTCAAATCTTTTAGAATAACAATAACTATTCGTTGATGCCATTTCCACAATACCATGTGTAATAAATAATCTACTTGTCAAGTTTACACCCTCCCAAAGAATTCAATATAGGAAACTTTCTATTTGTACCTAATAGCAATGAGAACACCTATTGATCAAGTTTACACCTCACAAGTTTAATGAAGCAATATTAGTGAACAACACTATAAATTCATTCATATCTTTCTAGCATGAAAACTCTTTGTTATCTCCACTTTGACAAAAACATACATGCACCACTTTCTAATCATGTTTTCACCCTACCAATTTATTCAACATAGGCATCTTTCTATTTGCATCTCTATGGTATAGACCGCTTCCATAAGCTCTAGCTTGTAAATAGGTAAAATCTAATCATGGAATTAATTATTTTCATTTAAATGTGAGGTGACAATGGCCGATGGAAAAGGAGACGATTCTTCAATTTTTCTATCTACAATTAGTTACTAGTTACTTTAGTAGACTTTTTTTTTGCTTTGCAACTAGTTGCTTTGGTAGACTTTAAGTTTAGTTTGCTAATTATTTTTCTATTCCATAGAGTGGCCATGGCCTCCACAAGAAATCATCCAATTGTGAAACACATTTCTATTCTTGATGGGCTTCACCCTCTATTCACTTAGTCATTCTTTCAGGAAAATCAGTTCCACTTTCTAGGGTAAGGGTAAAAGAGTTGATAATAAAAACTGCAATTCTATTTTTGTTGTTTCAATTTAGATGAATTGAATATATTTTAGACCAATCTTATGCTGGTAAAATTTGATTTTAGAGGTGGCTCTTCAATTGATTAAGATGATAGGCTCAACTTTGTTAAGATCAAATGTTGAGCACACTGTTTGATTTTGTTTTTACAATAAAAATTTATAATGCATATTTTACAATAAAAAATATCATGGTCTAGCTTTTTCCTTCACTTTCATGGCCTCACATCCTTGCTAAAATATTTGAATTAGACTTCAAGAGTCTAGCTACACATTTTTTTTTTAATACTCAATTGAGACATCATAACTATTCAATGCTACTTTCATTCTCCTCCATTTGTAGTTAAAATTCCTTGTATGTAAATGAGCTCTTTAAATTTAAACACATTGCAATCAAATCCATTTATGTTCTCTTAATTGGACAAGAAAAACATATAATAAGATTTTTTTAAGGAAAACATGGATATAATAAGAAAGTTTAGATGCATAATTCCAATATCTAAAGACATTCTTAATGATACTGGACAATTGATCTAAATATTCAGCTTACAAAAGTAACACAATTGTGAATGTCAAAGGTTTTAATTGCATCCTTAGGAAAATGTACTCATTATTAAGAGCTCTTCCCTACCTATGGACACTATTAAATGTTTAGTGATTGATGATTTTGTACATGTCTATTTCATTCTCATTTGCGTGTACAACAATTACACATGTTATTGTGGCATGTTCATTTCTTATGGATTAAATCAAACTAGTTGTAGGTTTGGTATAGATTAATTTCCATATATTATCCAATCAAAGCTAACAACAATATGGATCATAGCTTTTTAGACACCACCAATTATCTGTGCATTCCAAACATGATGAATTGAACAAAATTGTTTGCTAGTTATTGAGTTTACTAAAAATCAATGTTGCTTTGAGTCTATATTCTCTATTCCTTGTTGACTATCAAATTAAATTCATGTATTAGTTAGGTAGATATGCATTGTAGATAATTTGAACATCCATCCATAGATTGTTTTGAACTCGGTATATGTCGATCTCAATATGTAATAATGTGAATAACACCTAGTCCAAAAAAAAAAGACCCACATCCAATGCTATTTGCTACAAATAAAACATATGATGTCTATGTGTACCAATGATTTACCATGAAGACACTACCTATGTCTTTATATAAAGTGGAATATCTATGTATGTATAGTGATATTTTTTAATGAAATATTTTCTTTTTATTATATATATATATATATATATATATATATATATATATATATATATATATATATATATATATATATATATATATATATATATATATATATATATATATATATATATATATATATATATATATATATATATATATATATAATTCTTATGATTTGTTTAGATGCCACCCTTACTAAAGAGATAGTAATACTTAATTATTTAATTATTTTTTATTATATACAAGATACTACTAATACTTGTATGTTTATATATGATATAGTTTTATAGCCCAAATATTTTCCTATGAAGAAAGTCCACGCCTAACAATATGAACCTAGAACAAAATAAGGTAACAATTGCTAGATTGTGGTCTCAATTCAAAAGAAAAGGTGATGGAAACTGTTATTTTCCTTGCAAAAAATGAAATGGTTTAAAGAATCAAGGAATTCTAGTCACAATAGCTCAGAGACATTGTAGGCAACATGATCACATTGAAGGGGGAAAGGATTTTCTTCCTTTGATGAATGTGGATTTTGAACTGGTGGAACATGGAGGTGTGAATATTGAAGAAGAAGGTAATGATCCCATGGAAGAAGCTGATCCTGAGGCAGAGAATACAATTGAAGATGTTGGTATTGGCACAACTGATATGTGTTAGAGAACAAGATTAAAGAAGATGTTACTAGTGCAACTGATGAAGATGATGATAGTAGCACATCTAATGATGATGATGAAGAGAACCTTGATATACCTATAATTGAAAAGGCATACAAGCCCTTGTACCAAGGCTCCCAAAGAACACTTCTCTTCACTGTATTATTGTTGGTAAACTTCAAGGTTATGAATGGTATATCCAATGTAGAAATCTCATGTATGCTAATGTATAGTGTCATTTTTGTCATCTTCTATGTTAGCATACCATTAATTTTATTTATATTAATAATTTTTTTCCATAGGTTGATATGTGAGTGTTTGTTACCGACATCAAACATTCTACCTCACTCTTACCAAGAATTATCAACCATTATGAAAGATATTGGAATGGAGTATCAAACAATTCATGCATGTCCCAATGATTGCATTATATATCATAAACAACATGAATTTGAAACACAATTCCTTGATTATCACATTAGTAGATATAAATTAGATCAAATAGCCAAAAATATTCCTTGTAAGGTTCTTTAGTACATTCCCATTATTCCACATTTGCAATGATTATTTAGGTGTAGTAGCTTGGAACAATTTATGGATTACCATGCACACAATAGAAGTCAAGATGAAATTATGAAAATTCTTGTGAATAGTTTTACATTTAAGGATATAGAAGATAGGTGGCTAGTATTTGAAGAAGAACCTCATAATCTGAAGCTCTCATTGACAATAGACGATGTCAATCCATTTGGAGAGATGAGATCCATTTACTTAGTCTAGTCTATTTTTGTTATTAACAATAACATTCCTCCTTGGATGTTTGTAAAGAGGGAGCACATAATGTTGGCAATTATTGTGCTAGGTATTTTTCCATTTAATAGTCAACTAAATTAATTTATAAAAACAATCAAAATGGTCATTAATAATTATGTTTTGTTTATGTTCATTCAACTAGGTAAGTACCAAGTGAAAGATATGAATGTATATATTGAACCCTTGATTGATGAGTTATTGGAGTTATGGAATGGGGTCACTATATACAACATTTCTAGACTAATTGGTGAAGACAATTTCAATTCTGTGCAATGCTTCTATGGACAATACATGATGCCCCTGGACTAAAATATTTTTGTGGTATGTAAAATTGTTAACACATATTTTTGGTATGTAATAGTGCTAACACATTTTCTTTTTATGTTTAAGTTGCATGTGATAATTGTAAATATGAATCTTCTAGTACACATGTCATCCAATTATACATGATCTTGTAGGTCTTTAAACAAATGGAAAATTTGAATGTCCAAAGATGAAATCTCATCATTCAAAAAGTTTAGAAAAGAAGGTGTTTGATGAGCACAGACACTTTCTCCACAAAAATCATAAGTATCAAATTATTGAAAAACATCTTTTGAATGGGAAAGAAGAGACAACATCAAAGCCCCAAAGAATGACACCTCACATGTGAAACTTATAATACAATAGAATGAACCATGAAGGTAATGCCATCCCATCTGACGTAGGTTTTTGTATAAAATTACAATTTGGATACTATCTTTTGTTTAGCAATGATTCTATTTATGTTTGTGAAGGTTATCAAGGCATTGATGAGAAACTCCCAAAATGACTTAAAATCCATCCTAGACAATTTAGTAGGTTGCCATACTACTAGCATCTCCCAATCATGCATTTGTTTGATGCTATGCATATTGGAAAGAATATAATATAGACATTATGAAAAATATTGGATGGAAGTCGTGACAAAGAAAAATTGGTCAAAATTTGTAATGACATTGATGAATTCAATCATGCTTTGAAGTTTTTCCTTAAATCTAATAGCAATGGAAACTAGATTAATACGAGTGCCATTTATTGGTTATTAATGCAACAAAAAATTGATGCCATATTTGAAGCCATAAAAAAACTAAATTTCCCATGGGATTTGCTACAAACATAAGAAATCTCATATCAAAGAAAGGTGATTTTGAGTCAAGGTTGAAAATGTATGATTGGCATACCTTCATCAAGGTAAGTCATGTTCTTCTCTATTTATAAAATCTTTGTAAAACATTATGTACTTTTTATTATTTAATTTTATAATATATTGAAAAGATCATTTTACTCTACCTCTATCTCTCCCACACAACTTTGACAACATGAGTGTCAAAAATGTTATATATGATCTTGGAAAATAGATGAGGTTATAAGTGTTATTTGTTAGATTTTTTGTATAGATATTATTTTTGTGTCTTGTTCTTCTTTTTCTATAATTTATTGTATAATTTATTGTAGAGTATCGTTAATATATTTTTGCATGAGGAATATCTTCTAGGTGGTTTCCATCTATAGAAATTGATAAAAAAACATAAAGCATTGGAAGAGAATTTTTTTTTAGCTTTCGTGTGAGATGCAAAATTGTCTACCTTCAAATTTTTTCAATGCACAAGAACACTACCTCATACATCTAGTTGAGGAGATTGAATTGTGTGGACCTATATGAACTAGGTCAATGTGGATGGTTGAGAGGCACTTGAAATTTTTGAAGGGTTTGGCTTGACAAATAGCAACATCTTGAGGGTTCCATGGTTGAGGAATATATGGTATACCAGACCATGGTGTGCATTAGTGAATATCTTCCTAATTTTGCATCAAAGATCCATGTAGATTGCATTTGGGATCCCAACTCTATTAACAAATTCGAAGGGTAGTACTTGATGTGGAAAGGTAGATTGAGAAATGTGAGAGGTAATTATAAGATATTATTGTAGTTAATTAATTCTTATCCATCATAAGTATAAGTTATTTCTAACTAGTCTATTTATTTTATATAGTTTCTCGTGTGTGGGATGCACTTCATTTATTTATTGCAAAAAATCTTGATTGGATGATGGTAAAGATTGAACGATCTCAACAAAATGGTCACTCATTAACATGGGAAAGTGTTGCTTCATTGGTTAAAGAAGCTCACTGTAATGGAGATCCCAATGTTACACCAATGGTATTTGATCTAGAAAATGGTTTAAGAGGTGGAAAGGTAAGTATAACTTAATCTATCATGACCCATTTTCTTAATATCAACTCAAAGATGGATGCATAATTTTGACATGTTTGAAAAATAACAGGTCAAGCACCAAAAAGCTATGTACTACAATGAATGTAATTTTTTTATATAAAAGGTGGATGACACTAAGAGAATTTGTGATTCTGGGATAACTGTAGTCTTTAAGGTCATCAATATTTTATCTAGAAATGACATGCATCCTCAACAATATGAAAATAGACACTATGGACTTTTGAATGATATAATTGAGTGCGACTTTAATTCATTCAAACTAGTTCTATTCATTGTCAAATGGTATAGGCTTTGACTAAATCAAAAGGATCTTGATAGATCTATTATTGAGCATTATAATGGATTTACAATGATTAATACAAGGTCATCTGAGCCAGTTGGAAATGAGCCCTATGTTCTTACAAGTCAATGTGAGAAACTATTTTACTTTGGCATTCCACATAAATTGGGTTGGTCATTTGTCATTAGACATAATCCAAGAAGAAGGTTGATAAAGTATAATGTGATTGAAGAAGAAGATACTGAAGAAGTGGAAGACAAAGTAGATGATGATGATGGTGAAGATGAAGAAGGAGATGATGATGATGATGGTGATGGAATTGATGATGATGATGGTGGTGGTGGTGGTGAGAATGATGATAATGGTGGTGATAGGGATGGTGATGATGATGATGATAATGATGGTCATAGTGATAATCATGATGATGACAATGGTCATTTTGATGGTTTGGATGATGATGGCGATAATGATGATGTTCATGATGATGAGATGGATGAAGAAGATGATCAATGACATGATAAATGGAAATGTGTTAGCTTCTGATTAGGTTGAAATATTTGTTATGATGCTCAATTCTTGGTGTTGATTACTTAAAATATGTTTTTTGTAGAGGTAACAAATAAACAAGTATATAATTATTATGATGTATGCATATTGTTCATGTTATGTTTTTTGTAGTTTGTAGCATAAGGATCATGTAATTTGTAACTAACTTAACACAAATGATTTACATATACAAAAAACTATAGACCTTTGATGAGGATTTTACACAGTGACATGGATCGAGAGGTATAATTTTATTACATGCTTGCTTTCTCTTTACCTCCAACATTAACTTTAGGCAAAATTCATCAATATTAGCCTCATTTTATAGAAAAATGTTTAGCTCCTTCAACTATATCTGTCATTTGATGGGCTACAGGAACCATCAAATAGGTATCTATTAGATTTTTCATCCTTGAGTGAGGGAAATGTGGGAATGGAAGAGTATAGTGGGACATGTAGTTGGTCTATGAAAGAGAGACAAATTAGAAGTAAAAAGATTAGAAGAAAATTCAATAAATGCATGCAATTTTTCCTTGCTCAAGGGGGATCATGTTATTATGATGATGAAACAAAGGGAGACATAAAGGTTCCCTTGAGGTATACACATCTTTAGAAACAATGGGTATCCAAGGAATTACCTCCAATCAACATTGATTTTTGTGTTAATGAGAGGATATATCACATAACTCTATCATCATGATGACATAAAGGTCAGTTATAAAAAAGTTATTGAATTGATGGAGTATGTAGGACCTTGTTATAATTACAATAATTTGATGTAGATAGTTCAATCTAAAAAAAAGTATGCGTAGGTATGCATGGTCAACAAATTATCTACAATGGAAAGAAAATGATTAAAGTAAAAAACTTGATGTGTACATTGTGGAAGACCAAAAGCAATAGGGAACACTATAGGTTTTATAAATAGTATGTGTCCTGGCTCAACTAATAAGTGACCCAATTGCAATTTTGAGGTGCGTGAGGGAAATCATGTTTTTTTATGTGCGATAAAATCAATAAGTTCAGGGGAAGAGGTGCAAATAGATTACAATTTGAATCACATAGATAAAAAAAAAGTTACTATCATGGGACTTGAAAGTAGTATGTATGTAATATTTAAACTAATTACTTCCAATTAGAACTTCTACTAGATCCTTGGAGGCATCATTGTTGATGGCCAAGAAAGATATGATTCCCTTAAAATTGCCTAAGCTTTTGGGTACTTTAAAATTTGAATTATTTAGAGTGTAATTGTAGTTTACTTATTCATAACTCATTTTTAACTAATAATCCCATGATGATTTTGCAAGAAACAATCTTTTTTATGAAACTTTTAATGATTTAACATTGAAGATATTTGGGTCCACATTATGTAAAAGGTATGTAGCTTCATATAATTTGTTGATACATTTTTCTGTTCATCTATTTGTTGTAATATATTCAAGTTACATAGCTTGAACTACTTTTTTATATAACAATTTTATTTTTTGTTAAAAGGTGGAATGAGAAAGGCCCTGAATTAAAAGACCAGCTCATAAAATCTATAGAGGAGCTCTTTGGTCAAAATATTTTGAACAGAGTCCAAATTGTTAAAAAAGCTTCCAAACATGTAAAAATTATGAGAGACAAATACAAAAGGCCTCTAAAACTCAACCCAAAGTATGAGTGTCCTATGGTTCTTGAGTTGGAGTGGAATGAAATCATTGAAGATGCAAAAGAGATAAAACTAAGAGATAAATGAATTAACCCACCACCCAAAAAAAATAGGTATCTGGTAGTATTAATGTAATTATGCACAAATTAGTGATCTTTATATTTATATAATCTAACATATTTCAAAGTTTACATAGATAGGTTGCATGACACATCAAAGGCTACACAAGCTAGGAAAGAGAAGGTTGGTCAACACCATCTTGGCTCTGGTGGATATAGGAAAATTCACTCACGACTTGTAACTAGCAGTAACTGAAACTTCATATCAATATATATATATATATATATATATATATATATATATATATATAAAATTAAAAATAAGCAATACATTCAATATTGATGATAGTATGAAAAAAATGCAGGGCATTGAATTTAATCTAGTGCCCATAGAAAAGGACAAACAAATTGGCTTCAAGAAAGCCTATAAAGCAGTGGTTTCCCACCACCACATAGATTCTAGTGGCCAAAAAGATATAGAAGATTCTAGTGCATCAGTTCACACACATGTAAATAGGCCTAATGAATAATAAAAAAAATTAATAACTTCATGAGAAATTATCTATTTGACATTAATTTCAAACAATGATAAGAATGTGCATGACATTTCTCTACAACCTTCTACTCCTGGCATAGATCTTCCTCATGATGAAGACCTTGATGTGCATCAAAATGATAGAGGTACATATTTAATTTCTCTTTAAAGTTAATTATTAAATAATCATTAATAAAATTTAACATCTTAAATTTCAATTGGTGTAACCTTTATGTGATAATTTTTGAGTATGCAGAATATCACGGTGACAGAGTCAAGTGTGATTTTAGTGTTGAGAATGTTGAGGTTTGAGCTGAACAAAATATGATAGTAGATGATGTGGCATTATCAGATAAAGAAAAATCCTTTCTATGTTCTTTAGATTAATGAAATACTTATAACATTTTAAAAAATGTTTAGAATTAAAACCTATTTATTTCTTATTGTAGGGGCACATCAGCCTTGTCCTTGAAAAAAGAAGAGGAAGCCTCATGTCATAAGATCAAAACCACAAGAGCCACAAGAGAATGCCATGGATAGTTAGGATGTGCCTATTAGCCTTTATCTTTGACAAAAAAGAAGAAGAAGAAGAAATGAATGTTAAAAACCCTATTTGAAGATGAATATGTTGATGAATTTTTTTATGAATGTTGCTTATTAATGAATTTTATGTCATGTTATTGAATATTGTTATGTGATTATAATGATTGACATGTTGATGAATTATTTATGAATGTTTATATGTATTAATGAATTATGTGTCATGTTAATGAATGTTATGTGAATATAATGATTGATGTGTTCACAAATTACAGATGAATGTTTATATGTATTAATTAATTGTATGTCATGTTAATGAATGTTATGTGATTATAATGATTCAATGATATACTTCTTAAATGAATGAATGAAACATTTACTCATCTATTAATGGGGGATTTAGTGTGATTATAGGAAGGGGGGAGAGGCCAAATGAGCTTCCACCTTCATGTTGTTGGCCTTGTTAAATAGAGAATATGAAAGGATTCTCAAAACCAAGTGAAGGTCAAAATAAACCTATCAAAACTTAGCACCAATATATGGTCCCATCATCAAGTGGTTGGGTAACTTCACTATAGTCACTAATGATTGTCATTTCTTCCATGCTGATATAGACGTGTCTAATTAACTCTTTGGTCATCACCAAACTCCACCTAACACACTTTTCTCAACTTTATAAAATAGCCAATCTCATTGCCTGAAGATAATATTCTATTGTGAGATTGTACTCATGCAAAGGAATTTTAGGGGGAAGATGGCTTGGAAAGATTCTTCCTTGGCATTGTGAACACTCCATATTGCTCACTTCCCTTCATCTGGTCATAAATCTTCATTTTCATCATCCCAGCTGCACACATCTATAAACTCACCAAGTATGCCACCCAAAGACATCCTTCTATCTTGGTAACAATAACATATCAAATCTCCATTCTTGGAGCATAAACAACCTCCATGATCTTCTCATGACCCATTAGAAACACCATTGCATCCTTTTTACTAAGATCATTTCTTCTACCAAATTGTCACTTACGTCATGTTATTTCTTTTGGCCTTATAAGTCTTCATTTACTATCAAGGTTACAACATATACCTCTTTACTCTCTTTCATTGTACCCTTCTCCTCACTCAAAGGAAATGTCATTATCCCAAACACCACTAACTCATCATACTCAAGCCTTGTGGGACTTGCTTCCTTGCTGTCCTTACTAGCACCTTTGTCTCCCACATCTACTTCAATACCTTGAACCTCTTCAATGTAGATTCTTCATCTTCTTCACCATCCATTACTTTTTTAACATCTTGAACCAACTCATTTTCAAGTTCTTCTTCCTTTTTCTTCCTCAACCCCATCTTCCTCTCTATGGCATCAAGCCTCATTATCTATCTCTTCCTTAGTAGTATAGCTCTACCTCCTTTCCTCACACAATTTTTTCTCTTCTTGTCTTGCTCTCTTTTTGTCTTTCCATTACTCAACGATCCCTTCAATGCTTTGTATGCTTCGAGCATGTTTCTTTCTGATTTTATCAAACCCATCTTTATCTTTCCTAGACTTCCTCTTAACCTTCACCAACTTGCAAGGATCAAATCCCTTTCTCTAATACCACCATGATGCAAAGCATAGTGTTTCAACACATTTGTCTCATGTTCAAAGGAAAATTCTTTAATTATTCTAGTGAGATACAACTTTTCACATCAAACATATCCTCTTCAACCACTAAATTGATTGAACCAACACCAAGTCCCTTAACAAATCATCCAATCACTTAATGACTCTATTAAGACCTATTAACGGTTAGAGCCTATCACAAACAACTCCACTAGACCACCATGCTCCACATATTGGTTTTCCATTAATCTCCAATCACACCTAAGTACCGATCACATAAAAATTTATTGACTATCATCCCTTTCTTCTTATAAAAACTTCATCCTTCAAATGTGTCCTAATTCCACAAACTAGGACTCCAGAACCCTTGATAATTGTTCCTCTACAAACAAATATCATTTAGGGGCATTCACCGTGCTTTCATCCAAACAAATATGATTTAGGTACTAACAGGTCAACCATGAAAGAACCATTTTAAAGTGTTGTTATATTAGTCAAAACATATAAATATGCATAAACTTTCCCTTAATTGATGCTCAAAACTCATTCAACCATTACACTTATCATCAGGCTTTGACATCTTTTATAGACCAATACAATCTATTGAAACCAACCTCCACCTTTGTAACTACCCTATAAATATAATAGACTGATTTTGTTTCTTAATTCATTATGTTGTGAATATGACAACTTACACCATTTTTAAAAATTTAACATGTATTTCTTATTCCATTACATCAAATAGCCTCTTATACCCTTTTATACTCAAACATAAACTAAACTTCCTTGAACCCATCTATTAGCCCTTGTCAAGCCTATTTGCCCATATTTTCAACCTTTAACATTTTGACATGATTTTTATTCAAAATTCATTCAAATGGCTCTAATGGACACAATTACTTTTCTCTATGACCTTAAAGTCCTTATCAATTTTTAGGATACTTTTTGGATCACCTTGTGACCCTAGTGTTCCTGTGAACTCCTTGCACCAACCCTTCATACATATATGTCCCTGAATTTGACCCATTGGATCATAAATATATCAACACCCTCTCAATCAATCAAAATTTGAACCATCAAGCTAATGAGAGAGGTATTTGATGAGATTTTTGAGGAGATTGCATTTAGATGTTGAAAATGTTGTCAAGCAACATTGAAAACTTTTTGCATTTTGCAACAAATTACACCCAAACCATATTAGACCCCATACAATAGGTGCAATATGACTTGAAAATATTCCCAACACCTAAGAACACCAAATTCTACCCTTACCCCCTTGACAAATTCGACCATGATGGCTTATATATGTAACTAAGGTCAATGGTTTTACAATTTGGGTCTTTATTACATATCACTTGTTCCCTAAATTTGTATCATCTGTCTTGGTTTTAGGCAATGTAGAAGGAGACCCTAGTTCAATATGAAATCTCAATTGATATGCATAGGACATTAGGTGGAGCTAAAAAATGCAACATGTTTTTATTTTTGATATAGGTCATTAATATAAACATGGTGCATTTTTTCAGCTCCACCTATTGTCCATGCATATGGAATGCTATTGTATGTGCATTCTTGATTCATAGTGGTTGAATCTTATTTTGGATGGGAGGGAGAGAAACCAAAGACATATGGATGCTTAAGTGGCTATAGACAATGGTTCTTTACTATTTACATTGTAGTTCTATCGTCGAGTTCCTTTTATTGACTATTGCTACATTCTACATTTTGATGTTATTAAAAATAATATTGTGTTTCCTTTGTTAAAATGTGGCATGCCTTCATTCACTAAAATTTATCTTTGCTAATTTCAACCATATTGGTAACACATTGATTTTAGTTTTGTTAAAGTTGTTGTTATAACGCTAATTGATCATGATTTCATTGTATTTGGTTTAAGAGTACCAAGCAATATAACTAAATGAGAAATTGGGGTTTTAGGGTAAATAAAGCATCTCCCCATCATTTGACGATAATTCTAAGTAAGGAATGAATCTATTTATGGTTTGAATCTAGAAGGAAAGTATTGATCACAATTTTTTCTTAAGATTCCTACATAATGTTGATTTCTTACATGTTTGGTGCTGAATAAAGGATCCCAATCAATGATCTTCTCCTTCTTATTCCAATTGGATAGAATGTTATTAAGGCTACTCTAATTGTAGTAATCTATAAAGGATAATATCTTGTTGATCCCCCCTTGAAAAGAGTTTGAATCCCATATTATGTCTTGCAAGGATGCAAAGAGATAATATCTGATACTAAACTCCCAATAACATCCTTAACTTTGTCAAACTTATGATAGACAACTAAACATGTGGAATGTCACCTATAAAACTAGAATATGTACTCTCCCACTCTTAACTCAATAGGGACACTTCCTCCCCATTGAACAACAATTGCCTTACCTTGGATCATCAAACAAATAGGATTCTTCGACTCCTAATGTTGTCAACATTATAATCACCAATTACCTTGGATCACCAAAAAAATAGGATTCTTATGAATTAAAAAAAGATGTAGGGTTGTCATCTAAGTTTTGATGACCATTAGTTGATGTTTCGATGAGGCTTTCTGTCGATGGCATGAAAAGATCGTGGATAAAAATCTCCTAATTGTCGATGTTTTGAAGAGGCTTTCCATTGAGGGTATGAAAATATTGTTGGTAACAATCTCCTAAATGTCAAATTTTTGATGAGATGTAACATTGATAAATGTTATAATTGTCAAATATTTGATGTTTCCTAGTAGTGGTCTAACATTGCCTCATGACAGAGATTTGGATAATTTTTGATGGGGTTGTTAGTTGATATGTCTAAAGCCCTAGATTTTGTTGAAATTTGGATGAAATTATAGAAATACAATTTTTTGACCATTTTCTATCAAAATATCGACCAACACTTGTCAAAAAATAGGTTCAAATTTACTAGTGGCATTTCTACATTGCTAATATACACCTACTCGGCTAAAACTCAATGAAGGATTGGACCCAACTCCCCTCTTTATTTAGATACTCCATCACACCATATTTAAAGAAAATGTTTTATTATTTCTCTATTATTAATATCCATGCATTCTATCATGCCTTACTCAAGGTAAATGTCTTATTATTTATCTACTATTAATATCCACTACTTCTCTATACTCTATTTAAAGAAGATGACCCTACCATTTCCCTACTATAAATATCCTCATATTCTAAAACACCCTATTATGAAAAAAAATCCATTATCTATGGCATGGGGGAATGATGAGAATAAAATTAGTACCCATTATTTTAAGGGGAGTTTGATCTACCTTCAATTCCATATTAAGAAAGGGAAGAGCATTCAATCTTGAAGAGATTGAAATTTTCACAAATATGCCACATCAACAAAGAGATCTCATAAAGTAAGAAAGAAGATCAAGTCGACATCATTATAAGACTATTCATTATATAATTTCCATCCATCCATCCATCTCATTCAAATGATTAATAAAAGTACACATCTAAATAAACAAGCAAAGGGTGTCAACCATATTGTTGAACACACTAAGTCTATTGATCTCAAATTGGTTTTGACAACTGAGTGTCAACACACTTAAGTCATTCACTAAGATCATGTTGAACTAGTAATACATGTCAAGTATGATATGAAATACAAGACTATGTTGAGTTGCAATGATTGCCAAGTCACTCATGTGTTGAGTCACTCAAGTTTCGAGCAAACAATACATGCCAAGTGATTCAAGTACTAAGTAAATAGTAGATGCCAAGCAGTTTAGGTGCTGAGTCAAAAAAAATTATAGTATGTGTCGAGCATCAGTAACTTCAAGTGCTGAGCATTACAGATTGGATATGATTGCACAAAAAACTATGTAAACTATTTTTTAGTTGACCAAAGTTTAGAACATGATCTTTTGAAGATAAGGATGAATCTATATGTGGATTCCCTATGCAATTACATATAGCCAATCAGAAAAAGGGAAGGATTAAGTGGCAAAAAGGATGAATCTTAGCCGTAGATTCATACCTAACCCTAAGTCTTCTAGTCTTCTTAAGGAGGATGAAACCCTAAACTTCATAATGAGCATGTAAGGAATTGAAGAAGTATAGAGAAGCTTGCATGTGAAAAATAGAGCATTCATGGAGACTTAGAAGTTATAGAGAGTGAATTACAGAATTAGTTTGGGAAGAACAAAGGATAGAGGATACAATGTTGACACATTAGATCAGAGAGAATCAAGGACACTATATGAATTTGATCTTTAATTAAGCAACCAGAGCCAATCACAAGATTTATGCTGAAACATCCTAATAGGTGATTTTAGTTGAATCTCCTAGGCGAAGTAGTTCTAATAGACTATTGTAAATCCTTTAACATGGTAACATTCCAAGTGGATGTTCTAAAGTCCTTTAGCTAGGTACACTTTTAATAGGGTGTTGAAATCCTCTAACAAGGTGGGACTTAATAGTCTTTGTAAGCCTTTAACAGGGCAGATCATGTTTCATGGTCAAACTATTGTAACCTTAATTGGCTACACTTTATTGCTGCAGTAGTGAAGAATTGTGGGTGTCATCACCACCCTAGTTTTACATTCTCTTTGGAGGGTTTCTAAGTAATCATATCAGGTGTCAAATGCATGATTGCTTATGTGTTTACATGATTTAGATGTATGTGCTTTACATGTTATTTTAGTTTATCTATTGAATGCATGAGATGGATGAGTGGTGAATAATTTTATGGCTTCATGTTTTAAACTGCTGATTCACCCCCCACCCTCTCAGTAGTTTACCTTTCCTACTTGTAATTCCAACAATTGGCATGAAAGCCTAGTTCTTAGAAGAAGAAGCTTTGTGGCCTAGAGGAAAGATCTTGAAATGGAAGTCTACAAATTGGGAAAGACCATTGAGAACCAAGAGATTGAAATACATCTCATGCTATATAAACTAAATGAATCCAGAGATGCTTTGAAGAGTTCCCTAAAGAGAAGAAAAGAGATTGCCATAGCAGAAAATAACACACAATACAAAGAGATTGACACCACAAAGCTATTTGTAGATGGAAACTCCAGTGAATTCAATGCAACAATTGTAGATCTAATAGAAAAGAATAGAGCAGAAGCTAAAGAGATCAAAAATCTCAAGTTGGAGCAAGAATCACATGTTATACTATTGTGTGAAGTGACTGAACAAAAGAATAATGCTATAGAAGAAAATGCCATGATTGAAGAAGATAAAAGAGTTCTAGCAAACATATTGGAAGAAAAGTCAACAAAGCTATCTAGGATCTCAAACATGCAATTGGATACCTTAAGCCAAATGATGAATGCTTATCATGAGTTGAATGCCAAGGACATTGTAATAACTTCATTGAAATTGCAGAATGAACAACCGCAGAATGACTTGAAAAGAGAAAAGAAATTTGTTGAAAGTTTTAACAAGCTAAATGAAGCCATCAAGTACTTTGAGAAACTACTAAAATTCCCTAGATCCAGTAGAGATACATTAGGATTGGGCTAAATAAGCACTGAAGAAGGAGAATCATCCAAAATTGCTAAGGACATGAACAATAAAGGTAAGAACTCCAAACCTACTTTTCATAGTTGTGGTAAGAAAGGACATATAGCTAATGTGTGTAGGAGCAAGAATGATAAGCCTAAGAACATGATTCATTTCCGCAAGTACAACAAACAAGGTCATTAGGCACATGAATGCAAAACTAGAACCTTGCATGCATCAAAATTTGAAGGACATTGCTACAATTGTTAGAAGTATGGACATAGAGCCTTTAAATGTAGATCTAAGTCCACATGGTCATCAAGCAAACCAAAAAAGGTAAGGAGCTATGAAATATCTTATAATTGGGATTAAAATCCACGATATAGCTATCACTATTGTTAGGAATATGGACATGTACCTAAAAACTGCATTAGAACTCACTTCAGTGGTAACTTCAAGAGATGGTTGAGTCAAACTGCATATTTCAACTATCACAAGACTAGTAAAATTAGTAAACATTGTCCAACTAGGTCCAAGACACCAACTTGTGAATTTGATAAAGGTGAAGGCAAGGAAAATGTAGAACAAATCAAGAATGAGATGAACAAGACATGGAAGAAGAAGGATGCTGGCAGTACATCAAATGGAGAAGGGATCACTTCACCCAAAGGGTCAAGTGGTCACACTTCATCAAACTAAGAAAATAAAAGGTATGTGAGATTGATACTTAAAGTGTTGCATTATACATCAGTGGCAAAAGAAATTAGCACTAAAAATATTACATCAACATGAATTAAGATGCAAGAAGTTGTAGAAAATTCAAGGTTAAATCTTCAAGTTTCCATGTTGTTTCCAAGCATGAAAAGTCCTCTATGTATGTCGAGTGAAATACTAGTTAATGTTGAATTGCTAGTCAAAGACAGTTAGGGCTGAGTTTTTAGTAGCTATCGAGTGAGGGAAGTCTCTACAGATACCGAATTAAACATAAATTATGTTGATGCCAAGTTTACTACTATACAAGTAACAAGCATTAAATGCACAATTTTGAAGGGTATAAGGTCAATTTTCACCTATTTTTTGTCATTACGAAGTCAAGTGAGAGCAAGAAGAGCAAAGAGGCAATTCAAAATCTAGTTCAAAGCGCTTGCAAAGATCCTAGTGATGAGCCAACTCTAGTTCATCAAATTTTTGAGGTATTCTTCATAAGCTAAGTTATGCAGTTAAAAATTTATAAAACCCTAGCTTGATAGAATGGCTTCTAGTTCAAAGAATGTGAAGGAGAAAGAAGTTTTTGATGTCCAATTAGTTAGTAATGAAGTCAAAAAACCAAATTTCAAAGCCATTCCAGACATTGCCTATAAAAATGACCTATTAGGCATGTTATCAATGATTCCACCCAAGGTCATAATGATCCAAGATGTGAGAAAATGTTACAACTACAAAGTAGGATGTATATGTGATATGGAAATAAGGCAAGCTTAAGATAAGTTGTGTGAAAATGACATCTTGAAGGAAGAATTTAAGATTATGGAGAGAAAGGGTTTGACCTGTGCCCTAGATTTTCCCATAGTTTTCAAAATAGAATGGATAAAAATAGTGTTAAGCAAGATACACGATGTATGTCTATGGTTGGAAGGAGGAACAATCAAGATTTCAAAGAGAATTGTTCATAGGGTGATTGGTTTTCCAACCCTAGATTAGCCAAAGACCCTACGAAGTGATTCAAAAGAAGTAATTGAGAAGAACACAAGAGCTAACTGGAACAAGAGAGGAATGACAATTGATACCATCACTAATCCTCTACTTGAGTTTTTTGTTAGGGTTATTTCTCATAAATTCTATCAGTCAAGAAGGTCAAACAATATGCCCTACACCATAGTTGATGTTGGTTACAAAATTGTCAAGAAAGATCATACTTATGATCTTGCAGAACTTCAACTACAATAGATAAATGAAAACCTAGGTGCCATTAGGAAGACAAAAAGTGTACAATGCAAGTTTGGATCAATACTTGTGTGCATATTTTTCTATGTATAGAATGAATTCCCATCCTTTGGAAAAATAGGTTGGAAGACCAACAAATCAATGGCTGTGCAAATCCATGAATATATTGAGAAAATGGGAGAGAACTTTGAAATAGTTATGACAAGATATTTTGAAGACTTCAAGAAGTCTATGAAGTAGAGATTAAGGATACCTGTCTCCTTAGTATAACAATACTGCAATGACATATGTTTTCTTGTGGACATTGATTACACATACATACAGGTAGCAGTACTTAGAGTAAAATGGTTAAGACCTCTAGGCTATGAAACCAATGTTGATGAAGCCTCAACTACCATCACTACACTCCTAGCAAAGGAGATTGATAAAAGTGTCAAGATATTTGGTAACTATGATGTAGTGAAATTCAAATTTGAAATGGAGCTAAAGACAACCTCCACATTGAAGAAGAAAGACAAACTAATGAAGAAAATAAAGGCCCAATTTGGTGAAGAAGAAGAAGATGATGATGAAGAGGATGAAGAGGAAGAGGAAGAACAAGCCCAAGAAACTCTTGCATGAACCCAAGGCATGCATGAGGAGATCAAAGAAGAGGGTGCCGAGGAGGCAAAGGAAGCACCAAAATAGGAAGAACCAAAGCAAAGAAAGGCCAAACCTCAGCTTGTGGCAAAGACAAAGGCTAAAAAGATTGCAAATCTAGGTCAAGCAAAGCCTTCAACACCAACAACAAGGGAAAACACAAGGGCCACTACACAAAAGGCCAAAGAGTAAGCCAAAGAAAAGGCCAAGCCTACTAAATAAGAAGGACCAGAGCAGAAAAAGCAAAGGAGAAAATACATTGCACAACCAAATACTGATGATGAAAGGACAAAATTTGAAGATACAAGTCAGTTTAGAGTGGTAAGTCATCCACCAAAATATAATCTTGAGAATATCTGTGATAATGTTAAGAATAATGTAGATTTGACAAACTTGAAAATAATTGATTTTGGGAAATTTAGTAGAGAAGAAAAAAATTTGATTGAGGAATCAATATATTCAATGATGTCTAAATTCAATAATGCTCCACATGAATGAGATAATACGATGCCTAAGGATTTTTATAATATTATTGAAAATAAGTGGCATTATTGTTTGAATCTAGAGAAACAAATCAAAGAATCCACACTAGCCCAGGTGATGCTAGATTTGACAAAAGGAAAAATTGTTAAAGAAAAAAAGCAATATGGTGGAAGGTTGTCACCCAGATATAAGGCATTTAGTATCCTTTAGAACTATATTGAAGATGTTGTCAAGAAATCCACCCAAATGTGGAAATTGATCTATGGATTGACAACTATTAAAGAAGGAGAGCAAGATCCCTTTTTGGGAAGAACTAATGATGATGACAACAATGATAAGGAAGAAGAAGATTTAGAAAAGGATACTACTATGGAGGAGACACAAAAAGAAAAAGATGACATGGCTATAGCTGAAGAGAAGCAAGAAGAATAGAGTGTGCAAGACACATAAATGCCTAGCATGAGCCCTCTACATGACACAAGCATGCCTACAGAAACTATAAGTGATGAGGATGTTCCTGATAATTCAGCTTAGAACATCAACCCTTTAACTATAGAAAATCTCAAGAATATTCTTAACCAATCCACACTATAGGCCAAATTGTGTGAGAATCTAGTATTGGTCAGTGTTGATGAACTTCAAAAGGCAATAGCTAACATTACAAGGGATAAGGTGAATACACATGAACCACCTTCTTCCATCCCTTCAGCTACTAGTGCTCAAACTTTAGTACAAACATCACTAGACACATCCACAAAGGTTGACACAAATAATAAAGTTGATTTGGTTGAACATCAAAAAATTACAAGAGAAGAGGAAAAAGAAACCACAATAGAGCAAATGGGATAGAAATCTGTACCTACAACACAAACACAAGGTGCAAGTTAGATGATTATAATTGATCATAATAGATCTAAAGAAATTAAGGACATACCAAAGGAGAAGGAACAAGAGGCCACTCAAGCATTAGTAACATTACCAACATCTAGCACTCCTACAAAAGTCCTTTAGGAGCTGAGCACTGAAGCTATACCATTACAAATCTCAACACCAAGTTCAAGTTCCTCCAAGGTTGCTAAGGTAATTCACTATGGAGATGTAACTCTAGATGAAGAAATAGTGATACCTAAATATGATTATGCAACCATAATATTAGAACAGATAGGCATAATGCAACAAGCCTTGGAAAAGAAGAAAAATTAGGAAATACTCAGAAAGGAGTATAGATAAAGGCAAGCATTACAAGAAATAAAAGACATCTTCTTAGATGCATTCAACTTGCAAACACCTAAAGAATCAAAGCCACTATTGGAATAATTATCAAAAATTGTGGAATAGGTGAACAATGAAGAGCAAGATGCTAATGCAAAACTTTTGGAATGGTTTGAAAGAAAATTTCAAGAAAAAGTGAATGAAAAGATATCTAGTGACATAGCACTGATGCAAGTTGAATTGGCTACAAAAATTGAGAAGTGAAAAATGTTTATCATTGTACACCAAACTGTGTGATCCCACACTCTTCAAACAAGAAACAAGCCATAGAATTCTAAGTCTGGAGAGAAATTTAAAAGTCTTAGGTATGCAACTACCTCAAAACCCAGCTCAGAGTGAGAAGCATTTTAATTCATTGCTTTAATCATAGAGTCAACTAGCTATGTTAACAACAAAAGAGGCTAATATAAGAGCCAAGTTGATTAATATCCAAGCCTCCCTTACCCCCCATATGAAGATACTCCATAAAGAACTAGGATTTGCAAAAACATTGTTGAAGAAAGATCCTAATCTTTCTACATCAAATGGAGTAGTTCACCTTGCAGTAGAGGTAGCGATCCAAATAAAGTCATTAGATGTTGCATGTGACAATTGGGATGCTACTTTGAAAATAATCATGGAGGTCCACAAATCTTTTTTGGACAGATACACCATAAGTGTATAGACCCTTTGACATTAGTGTTGAAAAGGGGGGAGATAAATAAGCAAGGGGGAGATGATAAAAGAATAGAAAGGAGGAGATACAAGTCAATGAAAAGGGGGAGATAAACAAAATAAACCAAAGGGGAGGCAAATAGAATAAAGAAAGAACATAAAAAAAGGATATTAGATAAAGAGTATCAGCACATTGAAGACAAAGAGTATCAACAAGAGGCAAAGCTACTCAGAATGGAGAATAGATTTTTGATACATATCAGGCACATTAATTCAAAGGGAATTATAAATTTTGAGGTATATAGTCTATTACAAAATTTTGAAAATTTTGAAATTTTGTATATAAGCCAAGTTGTGAATATATTATACTCAAAAAGGTTAGATTGATTATGTAAAGTTAAATTGTTTTTGACACTCATGTCAAAGGGGGAGATTGTTGATCTCAGATTGGTTTTGACAATTGAGTGTCAACACACTTAAGTCATTCACTAAGATCATGTCGAACTAGTAATACATGTTGAGTATGATATGTGAATACAAGACTATACCGAGTTGCAATGAGTGCTGAGTCACTCATGTGCCAAGTCACTCAAGTGTCAAGAAGAAAATACATGCCAAGTGATTCAAGTGCCAAGAAAATAGTAGATGCCGATCAGTTCAGGTACCGAGTTAGAAAGAAAATTATAGTATGTGCTAAGCATCAGTAACTTCAAGTGCCAAGCATTACAGATTGGACATATTTGTTTGTGATTGCACAAACAACTATGTAAACTATGTTTCAGTTGACCAAAGGGTAGAACATGATCTTTTGAAGATAATGATAAATCGATATGCGGATTCCCTATTCAATTACATGTAGCAAATCAAAAAAAGGGAAGGATTAAGTGGCAAAAAGGATGAATCTCAGTTGTAGATTCATACCTAACCCTAAGTCTTCTAGTCTTCTTAAGGAAGACAAAACCCTAAACTTCATAATGAGAGTGTAAGGAATTGAAGGAGAAGTATAGAGAAGCTTGCATGTGAAAAAATGAGCATTCGTGGACTTAGAAGTTATAGAGAGTGAATTGTATAATCTATTTGAGAAGAATATAGGATAGAGGATACAACATTGACACATCAAATTAGTGAGGATCAAGAAGGAAACATTATTGATTTGATCTTTAATTAGGCAACTAGAGCCAATCACAAGATCTATGCTGAAACATCCTAACAGGTGATTTTAGTTGAATCTCCTAGGTGGAGTAGTCCTAACAGACTATTGTAAATCCTTTAACAAAGTAACATTCCAAGTGGATGTTCTGAAGTCCTTTAGCTAGGCACACTTTTAATAGGGTGTTGAAATCCTCTAACAAGGTGGGACTTAACAGTCCTTGTAAGCCTTCAATAGGGTAGGCCATTCATAGGGTAGATCATGTTTCATGATCAAACTATTGTAACCTTAATTGGCTACACTTTATTGCTATAGTAGTGAAGAATTGTGGGTGTCATCCCCACCACAGTTTTACCTTCTCTTTGGAGGTTTCTAGGTAATCATATTAGGTGTCAAATGTGTGATTGATTATGTGTTTACATGATTTAGATGTATGTGCTTTACATGTTATTTTAGTTTATCTATTGAATGCATGAGATGGATGAGTGGTGAAAAGTTTTATGGGTTCATGTTTTAAACTCTTGATTCACCCCCCCAGTAGTTTACCTTTCCTACTTGTAATTCCAACAAAGTCTATCCATAGTATAATGGAAATTTCTAATACATCAAGATCTTAAGCTACTTATCATGCACCAAATTACATCATGATAGTACATCATACATCAAATGACTATACAATCAATGCAAGACCACGTAGGTCGATCATTAAACATAGTACAAAGGTACCATCAAGCAATTTTCCATCTATAAATCCTTGTCTCCTAATACACCAGACATTGGTCTATCTGCAAATCTTAAGAGGAGACTGTGGCTTAGACAAATTTGTTTGCCAAACTCTAGAGTGGTTAAATGCCTTGGGACTCATCCTAACATGAATAGCATACTAACCTTACCCATGAAGCCTAGAAACCTAGAATTGGAGGATTAGATGGATCTAGTGCAACTGTCAAAGTAATTACTTTACACATGTGTCTAAGTAGAACTGATCACAAATTTCACAAGGAGATTAAACATAACCAACATAGTTAAGGTAACATATGAAAAATAGCTTTCACAAAAGCATTAAACTACAAGACTTCTACTAGAAAATAAAAAGAGGACGTCATTTTTACCACTCTCTTTTGACCTACATTCAACACCCCTCCTACATAATCTCAAATGCAATAAGAATTTAAATATAACTTTTAAGGATGAGAGTAAGAATTTGATTTATTAAAGAAATTGAAAAAATAATTTAGCTAAATCATAAATTACAAAACATCCTAGCTTTCCCTTTTTAAAAACTTCTAAATGGTAATCAAATTACAAAAAAATGAAGTAATTAATAAAGTCATTTAGTTATAATATTTTCATAGTTATTGACTTTGTGAGGTCGAAAAAAATTCTGTCTTCAGACTATGCTCACTATTCACAATTTTGATTATTCCCAAAAAAAACATACCAATCAAGGGAGAATTATTTTTACACAAAGAACTTGTGGGATAGTGAGTGATAAGTAAGAGACCATATGTTGTGATTGATGGAAAAATATCTTATTTGCATGATCACTTGTGTTGACAAGCTATTTTCTTGTGGTATAAATGTGAAAAATGCCTAAGTTTGGGAAGGAAATATAGGATTTAGTTAGATAGTTTTGGTTAGTGGTGACAATAGTCTTATTAGATGAGACCATACTTTTGGAAATGTGATGTAGTGTGCATGATCTACCATTATGGTCTCTTGTTTTAATATGAAGTTTAGCACATGTTTTGGTGATGAGAAATGTGATTGGGTATTTTGGCTTAGCAAATTGAATCACCTTGTCATTTTAGTTGCTTAGAAATAATGGGGTAACATACAAGGAATTAATTTTTGGATAGCGTAGTCCAATTTTATAATTTAGAAATTAAAAATGGACACATTTTGTGAGGGTTAGTAAAGCAATCTAGGCTAACAAATTATAAGGGTACAAAGGAAAGACCTTTTGGGTTGTGAACATGCGTGGATGTATTGTGATGATATGTTGACGTGATGCGCAAGACTTGATGCTAAATTACAGATTAGAGTAGGTGCGAGCTTTAGTAGAACTAAGTTTTGATGCTATGTAATAGTTCATTTTGATGTAAAACTTTTATTGTATTTCCACAATGAGTCCAAAAGGTGGCTATAGATTTCATTTTTAAGAAGTGAGCTCTCATTTTGATCTCACAACTCCTAATAGGGTTGTAGACATTTAATAGGGTCAAGTCTCCTAAAAAGGACACATGTAATAAATGCTATGAAATATTTCCTAACAAGATCAAATCTTCTAACATGGATTTTTTTAGATTAGTGCATAATCTTGTGTGTTTGATCCCCACTAGAATTTTCCCTTGACCATGGTTATGTTATGAGTTCTTCTATGGTGTATGCTTTACTTATATGCTTTATTATTTATGGTTGGATTTGGCTAGGTTGTAAATTGTTGAATTGGTATTAAATTGTTGCAACACTAATTTAACAATAGGTATCAAAGCTTGGTGTAGCACTTGAGGACTAGAATAGATGGAAGGGGGATCCTAATAGACATAATGAGTTATAAAGGAATTTTAAGTAGTAGTTGAGGATGGTTGGGCTTAACCAACATACTCAAACCTATTGAGTGCTTTGGTGGCTGGGTTGTCGGCCCCTCCCTAACTCAACTTTACCTTCATTTTTGTTAACTTGTGTTTGACGATGACGTTCGCCCTTTGAAATTTGACATTTTCACTGCATTTTTTTTGTTTGGTGTGAAATGAATTTAAGTTTCTTTTACTTCTTATGTAAGTGGGTCCACCTTCTAATGATTATTTTAACAATTTTCAGCATTGGGTTGAAACTTGTGACATTATTATTATTTATACATAGGGTTTCTTACTATTAGTGTTATATTTAATGATATTTTCCAATTATTTTACTATTATATTTGATATTAATAATATAGATTATTATGTTTAAAAGTGACAATTTCATTAAATTTACTCATTGGAATATTAGTTTTTATATTCCCTAAATTAATCTATTTTAAACTTTATTTCATAATAATAATTAAGTATGACATTAAAATATTTTATTTAAAATATATGTATTGTTATTTAATTAAATATATTTTATATAAATTATGTAATATTTCTAAATAATATGAATTTATGTACATATCCATATTTTATAAATGAAATTCAAAAAATAAAATTATTCAAAAGGTAGCATATTAACGTTAATGAATAAATGATAATACTTACAATTGTAAATAATAAAAAATAATTAAATCAAAAAAAAAAATATTAATTTTTTAAAAATATATATTATTTTTTATTGATTGATAAATATAATGAGTTTTGCACTTTTGTAAAAATGTTTTTCTACGAGGATTTGGTTATTTTCTGTGTTATGAGCTTCTTTTGTTTGCATAGGATATCAAAAACAATTAATGAATCTAACAAAATCTGAATTTGTTTATTTTTTGTGTTATGAGCTTCTTCTATTTACATAGGACATTCAAAACAATTTGCGAATCTAACAAAATATGGATTATATTAGGTGAGTATTGATCTTTTTAATATTTGTTTGTTCTTTAGATATCTTACTACTATGACTTCTTGCTTACAACATTATTCACTATAGTTTTCGAATTTTAGTTTATGAAGATTTAAAATTCAATGAAGGTATGTTGGCAAAGTTTTTAAGAAACTATAATTTAAAAATTATATGTTTTTTCCCCTTACTCAAAAAAACATATTGCAAACCATTAGACAATCTCAGATAAACTTGGAATCATGGATAGAGCATGCAAAGTGTTTAACTGCTTTAACACATTTCCACAAAGAAATGTCATCTCATGAATGTGAAGGTTACATGATATCTTCACTTTATTTATCTTTTTATTTTATTTTCAAAAGAATTAGATTTATAAATAAAAGGTAAATGAGTATAAGACCATGTTTTATAACAACCATAAAATTCTCTTGTTGTGGCTGTGTAAAATGGAGTTTAAAAAAATGTTTATGAATATTAGTTGTAAATTCTGGTGGATATAATACATAATATAATATTATAAACAAAGCATAATTATGAGAGGAAATGCACAAAATAGATTTGTTGAGGATGATTCAAAAACTATAAAGTATATAAAATGTGCAGATTTTAAGCAAGATACAACATCCTTTTACTATCATCCTCTCTTCTTTTGCAGATTTTTGAGCTATAAAGTAGTTTATAAATAATATTGATTCAAATACCAAGAATGATAAGCCTTATCAACTTCCAAAATCTACATTCCACAACCTTTAACATTGTCCACCACAATTGGTGAAAATGGGAGACTTGAAATAGGACATGTATATCCATTAAATCATAATGTAAAGATATTTATTGTCAAATATTATAGCTGAAAATTGCTAGTAGACATAAATCAAAATATGGAAGAATAAAAGAGGAATATGAAAAATTTGATAGAATGCATCAAAGATAATTCATGTTATGGAATTTAATAAACTATCTCAGTGAAATTCAATTGTGTTTGTACATGCCCAAAATAAGAGCATATAATTATAAAATCTTAAATTAGCTTACAATACAACACAAACAAGTATGATGGTACCATATCATGCCTTTTCAATAAAATCCAATGTGCTTGCATTAGTATCTTGCATGCTCCCAAACTCTGTGCTATCAACCATGCCAACCATATGTTCATTGTACCTAATAAAATCCTTATCTCGTTAATTTTCCCTATCAAGATCATCAATCTAATTTTGACGCTTCAGATTTCATGGCATTTGTGGAAATGTAGGTGTTTGATTTGAGATACCTTTTTTTTCCTTACATTCATGAATTCAATTAAGTCCCTTTGTCAACAAAGAGTTTTTCCAAACCTATCTTGTACAGGACAAAATGGATGCACACTTGGATGGTCTAATCCAAGGTGGGATGATATGTTTCTTCTTTTGACTTTATTTGTCAAGTCCTTTAAAAAAATTGAATAAAAGAAAGTGTTGCTAGATTAGATGTATTAGTCATTCCTTGAATCTCATTGTGTATTTCCAAATTTATTTCTATTATTATTGTCCATTGTCTACAAAAAGTTAAACATATCTTAGAAATAAAACATTCAAAAAAATAAGAATACAAATGATCAAAACATAATTATTATTTCACTTGTGTATGTACCGAATGATCCTCCAATAGTTGGCAGTTTTTTAAAACCTCCAATCCCATCTAATTTAGTAATTTATTACATTGATATTGCAACACATTTAAACATGTGATTTGTTAAGAATCTTATACCAGTAAAATAAATAAGTATACATTCTTGTCACACCAAATGATTAGAAACACCGACTAGGCATCTGTCTTCTATAGAATCAACTCTAGTGGCAAGATAATGCAAGCTTACATACAAATTATTATTAGATAAACTCTCTCTCTCTCTCTCTCTCACACACACACACACACACACACACACACAAACACACACACACACACACACACACACACACACACACACACACACACACACACACACACACACACACACACACACACACACACACACACACACACACACACACACACACACACACACACACACACACACACACACACACATACACACACACACACGCACACGCACACACACATGCACACACACACACACACACGTAGACATAGATGTAGATGCAGATGCAGACACACACACACATGTAGATGCAGATGCACATGCACACACACATGTACAGGTGTGTGGGCACGTACACATGCACACATGCACACACACACGTGCACACACACAAACATTAAGTTCACTTTGATCATATGTTTGTAAATGTATCCTTGTACTAAAAATTTGCAAGAGCACATACATGGATTAGGTACCAAGATATACACCTCATATTAGAAACAAGTATCACTTTCACTTGTCACCCATGCTATGTGATCATCAAGATCACTGAGTTTAACATTCTGATTTAGAATTTGCAATGGTTGAACCCAAGATGTGTTTTCAATATTCTCAATTTTAAAGTTCCTATAGAAACCATGTTTCTTTTTTATTTGTACCCACCAATAATAGATATAAACATGTGTTGTTAGTTAATGCACCAACCAATCAACATGACAATTTGTAGCACACTGTACTGCTTTTAAGAATAGACTTTTTAGGTGTGAGTGGTATAACTCTATGGCTCTATTTGTTTCTTTCCCTACATGCTTGAATATATGGAAACATCTAGCTCACATGTCAAGAACATAGATACACATCACATTGGAATACTTCTTTGCATCATAAATATATACCTTTAGTATTTAAAATTATTTTTCAAAGGTTTCATACATTTTCAAAGAGATGCATTTACTCTCCTCTATAAGATAATATCATATAAAAAATTATGTAAACCTACCTATTAAAAGAAATAGGAAATTTATAAGTTGATGCAACTTGAGGCCTACAAAGACATGACAGATAAATTATAGGTATATTGCATAATAGAAATTGGTTAAACAATACAAGGATGATCTAGCTAATATTCTGGGATCTAGACCTAAAGGATAAATTACAACCTTTGAAATTGAGAGTGCAACAAATATTATAATAATGCCTTCTCCATATGTTAGTGTCATGGCTAAACCTGAACCAACCGCTATTGTTATTACTGCTACAAAACTTGTGACTTCTCAAAAAATAGTTGTGTTGCTAGGAACTACAATGCCTTTTACCACAATACAGGTTGTTGTGGCAAGAAATATGGTAGAGATCTTTTCAACTCCTACATGCTAGGTTGGGTACTTTATTACCAAAAATGATCTAGATTATCATTACAAAAAGGTCAAATGCAAGGGGGTGACCATAAATTCTCTACTAAAAAAGACATTTGTAATGTCTTTAGCACACCATTCAATTGTCAACTCAAGCTGCAAGGATGATAAAAGTTGTACTTATAACAATAGCATAAATATCATAGTTGTAGTTGTAATAAATGTAGGACTTATGAATATTGTTCTTCATGTGCTTCCCAAATATAGTACTAAGTGTTCTTTTGGAGGTTGGTTTAATAACAATCTGGCTTGAGATTATTGAAAACTATTTTGGTTCAAATTTATTATTTAGTTCATTATTCGTACATTAATGTTTTATGCATATTTTTTGTTCTTACCATAATCTAATATGGTTTTGGTCTCTTGGTTTCGGTTTGGATGAGAGATTACTGTCTTTGAAAAGTCTATTTTTGGTGATATTTTTGTTATCACATGGTAATTGATTTGAGCCAAGAATTTGGGCTTGTATCCTACAAAATAGTGAACTCTAAATATGTGCAACAAAATGATTTCCTAAATCTAAAAGTGGTCCCTTAGTGGTTTATTATTTTTGGCTTAAAAAAACATTAAATTCAAGCATGGTTATCAGGTTGCAAATTATAGAATCGTCTTATCTTTTTCTTGGGTAGCAAAAATAATATTATTGGGCTACAATAATTAAGTTTACATGATATGGTAGTGATTCATGGAGTTGAACCTTTCATGGATATGGAATCTTTGAAATAGATGCCAATTAAAGTTGAGCACAAAATATTCTTGGTTATTCCAAGTGAAATCAATATTTTTTGATTTACATTATGATATGGATGTCAACTTAATGACACACCATTATTAATGCATAAGTGTTGGAAATAGAAAATCCATTTTCAGTTAATAGTACCAATTTTCTGTGCTAACTTTTATGGTGATAGTGTTGTGATTTGGAGCCTAATTAGACTCAAAGGTCTATTCAGCATGGTTTCTTCACAGATTATTTCTATGGGGGTTTGGGGCTAGCACCCCTATGGGGTCTTGGGGTAGTGCCCCAAGTGCACTCCCTATTGCAGTACATGGTGGGGTCGAGGGGCAATGCCCTCACAAAATTTTTCAAGGGTTGTGTCCCTGAAGCCAAAAATAACTTTATATTGTAAAAGGTATCAACAACTATTTCTGTATTGGATGAATTTTTCTAGCCCTAATTTTGTAAGTGGAAAAAATATTGTATAAAAAGGCTTAGGGTTAGGGATTTCATAATGGACAATGTTATTTTAGCTTCTTGTGATGGTATTGAGCTATAAGGGATTGCAAATTGTAATCATTGGATAATAATAATATTGGACTTACTATTGGTGGACATAGCCTAGGGATTGGGTGAACTACATTAAATCTTTATGTCTTGTATTCTCTTCTGTGCAATCCATTATTTTCTAATATTGGTTATATTTGCATGTAACTACTATTTCTATTTGAGGTTAATCCTAGCAGATAGAAATTAGAGACAAATTAAATCAATTTGTTCTGTATTAATAACAATATTTGATCAAGTCAGTTCTGGAGACCATGGGGGATGCCCTAGGGGATTTTTTGCTGGTTGACTCTACATATTGCAATGTGTTTTAGATGACATATGCATGCATCCTTGGAGATAGATGTATCTAAGGGGATCCCAGAAATGATTAAATTGGTCTCTCCCAATGGCTCTTAGAATCAACTTCTTGATTATTAGGGAATCCCATTCAGCCATCACATATGCCGAAAGACTAGCCACCTCACAACAAGATGCTCCACTAGAAAGGTTAGATCAAATAAGTCACCTTCTTGGTGGAAGGGGGTTTTGGATGATCACTACTCTATTCAAAAAGCTCCCTCTTTTGAGGATGGGTTGGGTGTTTCTTCTTAGGATACTTTGAAGGTGGATTCTTTTGTTGTTTTGCATGTTTCCCCTACGGTGGTCTTTAATACTATTGTCTCTTCTGCCCTAGCTATTGGTTTGTCTCTAGATTTTTCTGTCCTAGTTTTTGGTGTGGATTTTGTGATATCTCTATTTGTCCATCCACTCCTTTGGCTCCTTCTGTGTTGGCAGATGGTCTGTCTCTCCCAATTTCTGGTATGGATTCGATTGCTATCTGTATTATTCCATCCACTCTTGGCATATTGATGGTGGATTTTCCTTCGGCTCCTTCTGTCGTGGTAGTTAGTCTATCTCTGGATTTTTCTATCCCATTTTCTAGTGTTTCCAAGTTGGCTCCTCCTATGGTTTCTTTTCAAGTTATTTCTGTTCCATCTCAGGCTTCTGCTATCACTTCCTCTTCTGTGGCCTTTTCCCTAGCTTCGTGGGTTTTAGGTTTTGGCTATGATGGTGTTGATCTTCAATGGTAGAAGGCTACAGGTTTGGTGGGAGGATGGATAGACCATAGTAAAAGGAAAAAAGGTCAAGCCCTCTAATTCCTCTTTTGATATGGCATTATGGTCCAAAAAGAAGGGGTCAAAAGGGAAAGTCTGAAGTGGTTGTCCTTTTTTGGATCTCCTAGCTTTTGGCCTATTGTCCTTTGTAGTGTCCCCTAGCTCTTTTGGCCTATAGCTCTTTGTATAGTGTCTCACCATGGGGTTTTAGGAGCTTGATCAAAACCTATTTTTGTGGCTCTAGTGTTCTATTTTATTTGTGTTGCCACCTTGGTCACCTTTTGTTTGGTGACCTATTCCACCTTGAGTTGTTGTTTCATATAGGGTTATAGGCACCCTTAAAAACTTGTTAGGGGTTTTAGGTGCCTGTTCAAAACCTATTTGTGTGGCTAATGATACTGTGTTATTTTTGATGCCACCTTGGTCATTGTGTCGTGTTGGGTGACCTATTTCACCTTTCACTAGTACATTTGACCCCATTTTTACACCAAATTTTTTTACCATCTAATAAAATGGGGTCAAATTGGTCAAAATATGGAAGGCAACATATATATATATATATTTTAAATATAAGCTCGTGTTGGTCAAAATTTTGACCAACATGGGCTCGTACTATAAATACAAGCCCATGTTGGTCAAAATTTTGACCAACATGGGCTTACACTATGTCAAAAAAACTTAAAAGATCTTTACCACCGTAATTTTAGTCTTACATGATCGGAAGACAGCTTGTGCGGTTAATTATTTCCTAATTACATTTTGTGGTGCCAGGATTATGTGTAGAGGCAGGGTTTGAGGATTACATGCCAACAACATTTTATAGCTTTAGTGCAAACAGGGGTTCGAGAGCTTCATTGATGCAACCTCTAGAATAGTAAGGGTTCTTACCCTTATTTTCTTCATTAGAAACACAAACATTTTAGTTTAATACAATGGCTTTTCTCAATCATTTAATGTTTAATGCCAATCATATGAGCCTTGCCCTACAATCTATCACAGCCCCTGCCGAGGCTTTCATCAAAAATATGCATCGCTCAAATTGTAGTAAAAGTTACCCAACCATAGCCTATAGTCCTAGTGGGGGTAGTGCTGGGGTTAATAGTGGTTGGGCCCCATAGAATTTTAGGCACTCCTAACTTGATCATTATGTAGAGTCGCTCATATGATTGGTGAACTGACCCTATTGGAAAATTGCTACTGCTAAATTGCCCTTTCGGAGTTAAAAGCAAAAAGTTTGGCTCATATGAAAAAAACCTTTTTAGAAACTAGATGGGATGCTCAGACTAGATTAGTTGCCAGGATGAAAGTATGCTCCAACCATTTCTCAGATAGATTTCCTCGGTCACAAAAACTTTTGGATAGCTGTCTTCCCCCTCTCGGCAGTTGAGGTCCCTGATCAGATGCTCAATATCTAATGCCATAGAATTTTAGGGCTGCTAGCTGGCATCCCCACATTCCATATGAGATCATTTGAACATAGGGAGATCTCTAGAAAATAAATGATTTTAGGGATAAATAAAATAAATGTGAGTACTTCAAACTTATCATAAGAAGGAAATCACTTATTATTTTCTTTTTTATGTTATAGATGATTTCAACTTTCAACTTCACCAAAAGACCAAGGATCCATTGAAACATTTCACTATTTTGAATGCAACTAGAGTTAGTATATTCTAGGTTTAAATGTGTCAAATTATAGCAATAAGATTTTTGTAGATACATTGCTGGATATTTTTGGTATAGATATTTTGTATTCAACAGTTTGATTTTGTAGATAAGTTATCCTTCTCTAATTTATTTGGGCAGAAGTATGTGTTTTCCATTAAATTTGCATTTGCATTGAAGGTATATTAGAATAATAGAGCACATTTTGAATATCTAATCTACTATTTTGTAGACTTCAAACCTCTATATTTTATAGTTGTATGTCCCTAAACTTTTGAAGCACATTGTATTATATCTCAAAACTTCAATATTGCTACATCTATAGGAAATAGTGAAGTCCAATCTTGAAAATAAAACTTCAATTGAAGTCCAAAATATAAAGCTAATGCCAAATTTGGCTATACAATTAGTTATCAGAATTGTCATTATTTAGCACAGATTTCTGATCTAGATATTTTAATTTTAGCGTGTCTCTATATATCAGGTAATATTACAAGCAGAGGAATTGTAACAAATCAATTGCTTAGTAATTACCATACATCTTTACATGGAAGTCGAGATGGATTTATGCTTAGGTCAAACAAATTTTAGTAAGCTAAATTTCATCCATTATATAGATTCCTTATCAAATATTTGGGAATCACAGAGCACATCTTGTTAAAATGGCATTTGATGAATCCAAATAGAAAATTCCCTTCAGAATCTACACTCTCTATTTTATTTTGAGATGAGGAATGTTGATAATTGCCTTAACAATAGGAGCCTAACTGTGAATAATTTTACATACCAATAACTTATTTTCTCTGGGGCTCCTTTTATCTCTATGGTAAGTTTACACCTTTGATCCCTACTTCACTAGATTGAAATTGCAAGCAACACATTCTAGGGTCACTGTATGGAAGCTAATTTAATGCAATAAACTCAATTTCCAAGACTGCTAGCCATTAATGTGGAAGCCTAATTTCTTGTAACTTCTAGGATCAAAATAACAAAAAATTTAGTATTGAGCACAACACTTTACATGTTATAGATTCTTTTTTATAAATTGATACTTGTAACTAGTCTCCTTAGGAGAAGTGGCTGTATACACATCATTTAAAACATATAAACTGTTGGCATGATAACCATCTGCAATTAGTTTGTATTTAAAAGCTATTTAATTTTAATAAACCAGGGCAATGCATTAGCAATGAGTAAGAGTTCTGATAGTTATCTTCATTTTACACCATAGGTTTAGTGTTCAAACATGTAGCAATTCACAATTTTTATACTATTTTAATTTTTAAAAATTGTTGTTAATAGAACTAAAATTGAGTTGTTTATTCATAAATCTATATTCTACAACTCTTTAAAATAGTTTATTTTTATTCAAAGGGTTCCCAAGATACTATGCAATATAATATTTGTAAGCTGCAATAAAGATTTATTTGTCATTCTATAGAACCAAAGTATAATTTGTCATTCTGCAATAAAGATTTATTTGTAAATATTTTTTGACGTATTTGTCAATAACAACCAATTGGTTAACTCAATATCATTGTTGAGTTGAAAGCCACCTTCATAGTATAAACTATAATTTGGATGCATGTTTACCTTTTTCCTCTCTTATAGATCATGAATAATTTAGGTTTTTACTCTTTTTTGTTCTTTGGATGGGAATTTATTCTTTCCTTTTCTACCACAAATAATGAAGAGGATGAGTATTTTACTCTTTTTTCTTCCTTGCAAATAATGACTATGAATACTAGTTTACTCAACTTCGGAAACCTCTTTGAAACAAAATTGCAGGAAGATAGATTGGGAGCAAAGCCTAATTTGGTTGATACATGTTGAACAAGGATTTTGGAGTAAGGGATTATAAAATATTGCTTGCTTAAAGATGTGGTTTTAGAAATTGTGGTTTGAAATGTGTTTCTTTGGATTCCCTTAAAATGTCTAATAATTTATCATAATAGAAACGAGAATCTCAGACAAAGAGTTCCAAAGTACTTGAATTATTTTCTCATATTAGGGATCTTGAGACTTGAGGTTTGAGGTCACTAACATGAGCTTACCCTTAAAGGCTTGCATGTTTAATAAAACTTTGATGGGGATTCCTAGCTCAAACTTTGAAATACCAAGAAAATTTGCTGCTTAGCTTTAAGAGGGTATGGAAACATGGGTTTTTTGATAAAATTTTCAAGTTTTACTTTTTACCATGTTGAAAGTTGGCTGCTATAGGGGACTTTAGGACATCTCTGAGATAGCACAGGGATGTTGGTGATGGGCTTGCATCCCCTTGGGATTTCCCAATGAGGAGGATTCCTAGTAGACATCCTCGAGGGGCAGGAAGGAGGATGTCTTGTCCCTATCCCTAGAACATCCCCTTTCACTAGATATAGTATAAAACATTGGAAGGATCAACCTTAAGAAAAATTTCAAAATAATTCATGGAATACTCAAAGCAAAGTGTATCAGAAGATTCCTAACAATATGGCAACAACAAAAAGTGGTTAAAGATTGCTTTCAATAATCAAGTCGAATCTGTCTCTTCACCAATGATTTAGATTAAATCATTCTACAACTTTGCACCAGAGTCTAGATGACTTGCCTATAGTTATGAGTATATGAATACACCATATCTCCATTGCTTCAGTCAAGGATTAATGTCTTGATTCAACTAGCATATTGAATGTGGCAGAATTATGAACATGATAGTAAACCAATCAGAACTATTAGCCCAAGGCTATTAGAAAAGGTCAAAATTAAAACACTGTAACTATTGCCTCAATACATAATTTGGAATCAGTAATGAATGATACCAAACATCTTCCATTAAGTTTCAATAAAGCTGCAACATACTTATCACCTATATGATTTGATAGTAGTGTGTGCTAAATGCTTCAATAGTATTTCAAACTTCCTATTTGTACATGTAGCCAGAAGCATGATAGTCTTATATCTCCAGAGGATATATAAATAATAGTCTCAACTGATGACAATATTAACAAGATACTAGATAGTATATAAATGTACCAAATTCCTTCTTGTGAATTGTCCATCAAGATAAAATTCCAAATTTATGATACTCTTGTTATCCAACATACACATTTTGCTCAGAATTAGAACAAATACTGTTAGAAAAGTCCTAGAACTATGGTCTAAAAAGCCAAAAAATTCACTTAATTAGAGGATATAGAAACTTACTGACTATAAAAAATAGGTATGTTCTGCACAACTTGGCTTTTCAATTGGGGACCTAGGTCCCTACCTAAATAGCTAGTATGATCAGGTTCCCATCACAAGATATTGGCTATATCGACTGGGCTACAGACTCTTGTTTAGTAGCAATATTGACTAGGTTACTTTGTAGACACTCTAGCATTGTATAGGTTTTTGGAGTTTAGATTCCATTCTTCTATTATCTTGGCTTTCTTTATGTATGTTTTATAGTTGTAGTGACACCATACATGCACACACATATCACAAACATGGTTTTTACCACAAAGATAAACACCCATGTTGATGAAAATATGTCATGGGGATCACTTAGATTCATACTACATGACACATTTAGGCATAACAGTGTTATCGATGAACCACATTCATGGGTTCCTTGAGAGGGGTATTGTCCATGGGGGCTAACTTGTAGGCTCCATACCTATAAGAAAAAGGTGAAAACATATGGCCCCAGCTAGTTGGGCTGAATTTCCTTCTTTGACTAGGTGACACATTTAAATTCATTTGGATTTGAAAAGAATGAGATTACCTACCTTAAAGTTATGAGAGTGCTTTCTAATAAGCTCAAAGGTGTAGAGTATGTTCATCCAACATTTTTAACTCATGCAGATAATTCAAACTATTAGTGTCATCACCAATCACTCCTTTAAGGGAGACACATAAAGATGGTATCTCTAGTTTAGAGGCATGATAGCATTGGCTCTATATAGTAGGCTATAAGGAGTAGATCATGTATCTATAGAGACACTAGTGCAATAAGCCCAAAAAGCATAGCTTAATTGGGTATGCCAATCTCTCCCATTCTTAGTTACAAATGTTTACAATATTTTCTCAATGGTCTTGTGAGAGGCTTCTACCTAACTATTGGATTGAAAATAATAAGGTATAGAGAAGTGATGTAGGACACAAAATATTTCTGTAACTATTTTACCTCATTTGAAAAATATGTCCCATTATTTGAGACAATAGTGGAAGATAAACCAAAATGAAATTAGATATTGTCTAGTATGAATTGATAGATAATTTTAGTGATGGTAGACCTTAATGGGCCCCCTTCCACCCACTTACTAAAATACTATGAGGTCATGATGATAAAAATATGGCCTTTAAATAGTGGTAGAGATATTTTTCCAATTATATCTAAACCCCATGTCTAGAAGGGGCACAGAGAGTTTTGAGCTTAACAAGTCTATCCAAGAGCTTAAATCAAATTTCTATGTTGTTGGCATTGTGAGTACTCTTGATAAATGAAAAGTAGTCTTTCTCCATCATTTTATAATAGTATTGAACATGAATTACCTTTTGAACTAGGGCCTTACCACCTATATGTCCTCTAGTGGGGCCTGAATGAGCCTCTCAAAAAATGAGTGGTATCTCACCCTTGGTTAAGTATCATTGGAGGAGACCATTATAGGATCTCCAATAGAAGACATTTGACAAGACAAGATAGAAACCAAAGATTTTTCTTATCCTAATATAAGCATTTTCATCAACTCTATCAAGGATTTTTTTTTTCTTTAGATACCCATAGATGCCAACAAACCATTCTTCTAAGTCTACATGTACACAAATGGGATCACCAAGGCTTGGAAATTCTAATACTACATGAGATCTCAACACTTTTAGCACAAATTGATATGGATTGGTGATGATTTTAGGTCAGACCAAAGAGGCTGCGCTAGCCTTTGCATTTGCATACCAATTTTCTCTCTTTGAAATACTATCTATGGTGTAGTAATAGAATTGATTAAGATCAATGGTAATTCTATATACTGAGACAACCTAGATTGGTTCCCCTTAAGTTGTTATTGGATTCACTATCAACATAAAATTTCTATGTATATGAAGGCTTTTAATCTCTATAGGAATCACGACATGTACCCACATGATTAGGGCATTGTACTCAATGATATAATTTGTCTAGTGGAATTCTAGGTAAAAGGAATGAGGAATTAATTTTCCTTCAAGGGATATCAAAATATCAAAATAACTGGATTAAAACAAGCTTATTCATTAAACAATCATATGATTTTTCTATTAGATCAGATTTTTTTTTGGATTGGGCTATTATCTCTATAAAAAGAATCTTAGACCTATTTGAAATTGACAAGTAGTTTTTGCTACATTTTGAATGATCAAATATGAATAGTGTAAAACTTTTAAGATTTTTTTTTTAGTTCATCTGCCACATGCAAGAGATGGTTGATGTCAATCAATGGATAATGTTGAAGCAACTTCAGATTTGATGTAAAATCACCAGCCAACAAGTGGCTTCTTATGCACATTAGCATAGCACAACATATGCGAAGTAATATGTCCTGTAGTAACAGAGTAGGCAATGCCTAGTCACCAGATAGCGTAAAATTTTATGCAAAAATGTGATACACCTCAGAAGCATCAACTCAAGCTCTTCAATATGCTAGTATCTTTTATTTTATTATCAAGAAAATTAATAGAGCACATATTTACTTTATTTAGTTTTTTGGGTATTTGACAGCTTATAAATTTTGTAAAACTCTGATTGAAACTTTGTGTAAATGATTAATAGAAGATTCTCTCTTTTAGATGGAAGACATAAACATACCATAGGCCCATAGCGATTACTTAGAAGTGAGTCCCAAATCCTTAGAATATTAGGGAATCTAAACTCTTGTGTGAAAAGCAGAGTAATCCACCTGAATGCATAAAACTGAGGGTTAACCTACACAATACAAGCAAGAGGAAGCATGCTCCATTATATCTTTTCCATAAAGTAGTATTTGATAAACGTCTAATGATTTCCCATCTAAAGGATATCTTAACATAGATGAAAGGTTATGTTTTTTCCATGGGATAAAAGATCACTCTCTTCAAGAAACCACCTTTAGCCTCTCTCATATCACTGGTTCAAAATGAAGAACATAGATTTGTACAAGTCCTAGTCTATGGTGATCTGGGACAATTATGGATAGTCTCTAGAAACAGAATTTAAAGAACAAATATAATGAAAACAATACAAAAATGTAATGTGAATCAAAATAAGACTCATTTTCCTATGACAAAACATTAATGTGTTGTAATGGTAAAAATCAAGCAGAAGATCTTCTCCTTCATGTTCAAAGTTTATGCTCATCTATATTTTAGTCTTGAGGGACCCTTAACTACTGAATCTTGGATAATCATTATTCGATTGTAGGAACATGTATTCATTTTCTTATATGTTTCAGCTTAACTTACTTAATGTTCTTAGGATTATTTTTTGTTAAATCTTATTGATACACAATCATTTGGATTGGAATGCTTAGGACTCTAGCTACAATTCTAAAGGGGAGTTATAACAGTTTCTTGGGAAATAAACTTGTCTTTGGAATGAGTTTTACTGTTTCTTAGTTCACACTGATGCACACCCAAATCATTTGCAATTTTTTAGTAACGAGAAATTTTATGTAGTTTGGTGATGGTTAAGCCTATCAATTGATGTGCAACATCAAGACTGGGGTTTTGGTATTTCTTCTGTAGTCGTAATGAAGGATTGTATATTACTTGTAGCTTGTGGAGCAGATGAGATTCTTCCTTAGAGTGCTGAATTTCTAGCTGATATCTTAACTTCATGTCTCACAACACCTATTAAAATTGCATTGCAATGGTATTATCCTATTCTCATACCTCTAATCATATCATTCTTTTTACACATGATTGGGAAATTGCAATTTGTGATGCACTAATAGCTAGCTCCTTTGCTAGGTAAAACAACTTGACATATTAGGGAGTGAATTAATAGCATGGTTCCTGGTACAAAATCAATTTAATATAGAGTTTGGGTAATGACTGGTTATGTATCTTGTATCTTAAATTATTCTCATTTCCCTCAAATAGGTGTCATTATGGATATAGTATTTACAGGTATCAGAATATTGAAACGATTCTCTGAGGTAGGGAAAAGTTGTTTACTATGTGAAAATAGCTCACTTCTAATGGAATGGAACTTAAAAACATTGGGATACTAAAATTAGTGATCCTTTTATTCCCGTCACTTTGAAAAATTTCTAGTTTTTGAAATGTATGTTACTAGTATTGGATTTTTGTTTGTTAAACATGATTACATATTTATCTAACAAGACAAAGAATTACCAAAATGCCCATATTTGAAGAGGTACATTTATATTATGTCACTTCCCAACTATTAAATTTACTATTATGCTCAATATGCCATTCTTGTTATACAACACTTTGAATAGTTCTCATTAGCATTTGAATGCTCTTTTGAGGCTAATTATTACAAGCATATGAATAATTATTTTGATTGATTTTAGGACCTTCCTAATTGTTGAAAGGTTTTGTGCAATTCAAATTGCTTATTGTGTTGCATGATTTTTGATAGAGCATATTTAATGTCATTAAATTACGTCAAGTTGAAATCTCATTTGACAATAAAGAAACTACATCCTTAGCAAGGCTGAGTTTTTATAAGGGCATCTTCCTATTTAAGCGTGCTTATAGATATACTATTGTAGATCAATCGATATATCCTACTTATAAGCTAGTTGTATATGAGGCTTTCACATGGCTTAGTATCAATATATATTTTCTTCACTATTTAAGATTCTAAAGATTATCTTTCTACAACATTTTTTTTGCAATTAGAAAATTGTTCTTGCATTTCTATGGGTTTCTATGTATGACATATATGTAAAGGTCTTATGTTGCAATATGGTATTTACTATGGTTGCGGAGGAAGATAAATACAATACATGCAAATAAAATCATATGTACAAAGTGATAGAATGGTGTGGAAGAAGACACATACAATACAAACAAATGATATCATATATACGTATTTTAGAGGACTGATTTTTATGTTATTCTATCAGTATTCAACTATGTATCTTTCAAGTCAAACTCATTGATCCATATTTTGTCAGTTGTGTTCTTATGGGTATGAATGGTCAACTTGCCATCTATTGCATCTAGGTGATGCTCACAAGGGTGAAACATCATGATATAACACAAGGTTATGGATCCTTGTACAATGCTAATGATTCTTAGTTGGAGTAGTTACAAGATAAGTCACCTCTTGGGAAGTCTTGATGCTTATGCCTTGAATTTTGCAATTTTTTTGAGAAAAAAAAATTCTAGTGTTGCCCATACTAAAAGACTACTAAGGAACGAGCTAAAAGATATGTGTGAAGGAACAAGCTAAATAGATATGCCTATTCCAGCAAATTTTAAAAAATAGTGTGCACTGGAAGTAGATTCAACTCCAAAGACGAGTCTATTTTTTTTCTAATTCTAGCATGTAGCTTTAGGAGAACATTGACTGAGTGGTCAACAAAAAATCTCTCCCCTTTCTCAAGAAGGGTTTCTCCATCAAACATGAATGTGGCATTCATTTGGCTAGTTCATATTGCCCCAGGCCATGGCCAAGAATATTTTTTGATTGGCATGAAATATAGCTTCTAGTACTATATCCTAGATCAAAATCTAGCCAAACTTTTGATGGATGCCTATAGCTTATCCCAAAGCTCTCATTCAGTAGTTTGAGATGATCAATCAAGAGGAAATAATATAGAGCTTAGAGTGACACAATTTTTAGATGATCATATGAAATGAAATGGGTGTGTGAGTAGAAAGAAACTAGAAAGACATAGTGTACAGATGAAGGCATGAAATGGATGGTTTTGGAGCACTCAACACAGACACTCAACATTCAGTACATATCATCATTCAAGATAAAATGGGTGTATGGGATTATATGCATAGTGAATAATAAAGGAAGGAATTGAACCCTCCCTGAGGCTCACAGTTGTTAAGGTCCACTTCAACAATGGCCCTTTCTGTGAAATTTCTGTCTAAAACCTTTCTAATGAGATAATGTGTTATGAGCTCTTCATTAGTGGGATGGAATGTGAATCAAAGAGGCAGTTGTGCATCACCCATATCATGATTGTAACTAAAGCGAAGAGCCTCTATTACTGAATTTGATATGTGCTAAGGGGTCCTTGGACCCTTAAGACAAACATTATTCAATTGAATGGGTTAAAAGGGGTCATAGGGTAAACTATGACCACTTTTGACCCATTTGAGCCATTGTATGTTTGTTAAGGGGTCTCTTGACCCCTCAAGACACACATTTTGTGATTGAATGGGTAAAAAAGGGTTGTAGAATACTCTATGACCATTTTTAACATGTTGTAACATTAAGATGTGTGTTAAGGGGTCCTTAGACCTTTTCGAACACAAATTATATGATCAAATGGGCTCATAGACTACCCTATGATGCCTTTTGACCTACTTGAGAAATTCGATACCTATCAAGAGGTCCTTAGACCCCTTAAGAAAAACATTATATGATAAAATGCATCAAAGGGGTGATAGAGTATCCTAAGACCCCTTTTGACCCATTCAAACCATTATATGTGTGCTAAGGGGTCCTTATATCCCCTTTTAACCCATTCGATCATATTATATGTGTTAATGTATCCTCAAACCCTTGTAAACATACATTATGTGATAAAATGGGTCAGAAGGATTCATAGGGTACCCTATACTCCTTTTGACCAATTTGAAATACTAAATTACTATTAAGGGCTCTAACAACCCCTTAAGACACACATTATTCAATTGTATGGGTCAAAATGGGTCATAGGATGCCCTATAACATCTTCTAACCTATTTGAGCTATTATATGTGTTATAAGGAGGTCCTTGGACACTTAAGAAACACATTATACAATAAAATGGGTCAAAAGGGATCTAGGGTACCCTATAACTCCTTTTGATCCATTTGAACTAGTATATATGTACTTAGGGGTCCTTAGGCCTTTAATACACACATTATGCAGTCAAATGGGTCAAATGGGTCATATAGTACCCTATGACACCTTTTGATTCATTTGAACCATTGTATGCATGCTGATGGACCCTTAAATCCCTTAAGACACACATTATGTGATCAAATAAGCCAAAAGGGGTTAGAGGGTGTCCTACGAGACCTTTTAACCCATTTGAACCATTATATGTGTGATAAGGGGTCCTCAAACCCCTTAAGATACATATTATATGATTGAATGCATCAAAAGGGGTAATAGGGTACTTTAAGACACCATTTGACCCATTCCAACCATTATATGTGTGATAAGGGAGCCTTGGAACCCTTAAGACACAAATCATATGATCCCTTTTAAATGTTTGGATTGTATTATTTGTGCTAAGGGGTCCTAAGACCCCTTAAGACACATGTTATGTGATTGAATGGGTAGAAATAGGCTATAGCTAACACTATGACCCCTTTTGATCCATTCAATCATATTACATGTGCTAAGGGGTCCTCAAACCACTTACGAGCCACATTATATGATCTAATAGGTAAAAATGGGTCATAAGGTACCTTATGACCTTTTTTAACCCATTCAAACTATTATATTTGTCTTAAGGGGTCTTTGGACACCTTAAGAAACACATTATGATTTGAATGAGTTAAAAGGGGTCATAGGGTACCTTATGATACCTTTTGACCCATTCAAACCATTATATGTGTTACCAATATGTTCTTAGACATCATAAGGCACACATTATACTATCAAGTGTGTCAAAATGAGTCATAAGATACCCTATAACCTCTTTTGACCCATTGGATCCATTATATGTGTAAGGGGTTTGAGAACCCCTTAAGACACACATTATGTGATCAAATGGGTTAAAATTTGTGATAGGGTAACCTAAGACACCTTTTGACCCATTCAATCACATTATGTGTGATAAGGGATCCTCAAACCCCTTAAAACACACATTATGTGATACAATGGGTGAAAAGGGGTCCTAAGGTGCCTTGTGTCATCTTTTGACCAATTGAAACCATTATATGTGTGCTAAAGGGTCCAAAGACCACTTAAAACATATTAAGTGACTGAATGGGTCGAAGGGGGTCATATAGTGCCCTTTGACCCAATCAAGCCATTATATGTGTGTCAAGGGGTTTACAGACCCCCATCATAAAAAAATAGGCAATAAAGTGGGTCAGAAGGGATCATAGAGTTTTATATAACATTTTTTGACCCACTAGATCCATTATATGTGTGCAAAGGGGCTTGAGGACCCCTTAAGAAATATATTGTATGATCAGATGTGTAAAACATGGTCATAGGGTACCCTATGGCCCCTTTTAACCCTTTCAAACCATTATATGTGTACTAGTGGATTCATAGACCCCTTAAGACACACATTATATGATCAAATGTTCTAAGAGGGATCATAGGGTACCCTATGACCCCTTTTAAGCCATTTTATCATATTATGTGTGCTAATGGGTCCTCTAAGGCACACATTTATGATCAAATGGGTCAAAAGGGGTATAAGATACCATATAACCCATTTTGACCCATTCAAACCATTATAATTATGTGCAAAGGGCTCCTTACACCTCTTAAAACATACATTATGAGATAAAATAGGTCAAAAGGGGTTATAGGGTAATCTATTTCACTTTTTACCAATTGGAACCATTATATGTGTGCTAAGGGATCTGAGGACCCCTTGAGATGCACATTATGTAATCAAATGGGTCAAAAGGTATCATAAGATAATCTATAACTCCTTTTGACCCATTTGAACCATTATATGTGTGTTAAGGGGTCCTTAGAACCCTTATAACACACATTACTTGGAAATTTAGAATATTTTTTTTACATAGAAATATATAATGTTGGAAATTTACAAACCACACTCACACTATAGAAAATTTTTTTCGAGCCTATGGTTCACACTATTCCAACTATAGGGTGATTGCTATTGCATGATCACACTTGCTTTAGATTGGAAAAAAAGAAGAGAGAAAGTGACATCTTTTTGGTCAACAAGTTTGTGCACTTGCCCTTTTTATGAAATTAGGTAAACCTAAAATTGGATGAGATGTTTGAGAGTCATCCACTCAAAATGACAAGATGTCTAAAAAATATAAATTGTACATCTTTGAATATACTTTCTAAACCACTAGAGTTTTTACAAAATGAATAATATTAGGTGGGTCAAACCTTGTGCACACAAAAATAGTTCCTAGTTTTTTTAGAAAACTTAACATAACTATTTTCATGTGTAGTGCAAAATACCTAGTTATATTCAGTATTTTGCAAATCCCTTTGGTAGTATGATAGTTAAGAGCAATATCTAGAATTTGTATATTTTTGTGTAGTTTTATAATGAGTATTTTTTTCTTATGAATTATTGAAGTGGTTGCATCTTGAAATTTAGGTACTTGTTCATGTGTAGGGCATAACGTGCATCAAAATAACATTTGTTTTTTTTACAAGTGTATACAATAAAGTTTAGGAAAATAACATGTAATTTATTTTCAATTTTGTTCAGAGTATTAAAAATTATTAAAAAATAGTTGGACATATGTCCATGAGGAGTATGGAGATAGTGGTAAAACTAATTAAAAATTATATTGTTAATATTGTAAAAAAAAGGAAACATTTATATGTTTAGAGAGCTAAGAAGATGTGCGATATTATGGCAGTGATTTTAGACATACCCACTTAACCATTTATAAGCTTGATAAAGGCAAAGATGAGAATCCATCTTAGAAGATAAAATTTTTTCTAAAGGAATAAAATTAAGGGGAAATGAGTTCCCAAGCCTTTGGGTCAACTCCCAAGGCTATTACCAAGCCATAACCCAACCAAGTTTTAGATTTTCAAATAACACAATTAGATTTTGAAAATTAAAATGTACATTCAAAACCTGATTGGATTTTAAAGAAGTATAAATTTACTTCTTCAAAACCTGACTAGGTTTTGAATGAATAAAAATAGGCTCTACTCTGAAGGTCATAACTTTCACATCTAGAGTTCAATTGAATCTATTAAAAATGACTTGGAAAGCTATTAAAGATATCTATAACATTATGTAGATAAAAATAATCTTAGGAAATAAAATATATATTTTCTAGTGAAGAGATATACAATATTATAGAGAGAGAGAGAGAGAGAGAGAGAGAGAGAGAGAGAGAGAGAGAGAGAGAGAGGTTAAGGATTATGAGTTAGATATAGAGATGTTAGGAGTTAGTGAGAGAATGAGAGAGGTTAGGAGTTAGTAAGAGAAATATATTAGGATTTAGTGAGTGAATGAGTGTCTATGGGGGAGAGAGAGAGAGAGGTGAGAGAAAGAGGGAAAACATGATAGCACTCTTATCTACTTATTCATTCCATGTTTGGGAAACAATGACTACCTATTTTAGACTATGTTTGATTCAAATGGATGGAAATTAAAACATTAATATCCTATGAGTATTTTAGTTCTATTATGTTATATATATTTTCAATATATTTCTAATGCATTTTGGATGGAGTCAATTGGACTCTGGATGTGAAAGTTATGCCTTCTAGAGTAGAGCCTATTTTTGCTTCTTCAAAACCCAATTGGGCTTTGCAGAAGTAAGGATTCTGAAGAAGTAAAATTTTTATTTGTCTTCTCCATAACCTGATTAGGTTTTGAAAATATTTTCAGCCTTGGAACCCAATCAGGTTTTTTTTTTAATATATTTTGGCTAGGCTTTGCAACCAAGCCTATCTTCTTTGTGAAATTTTGAATAACCTGATCAAGTTATTCATAACCCAATCGAGTTATTGATGTTATTTTGTGTTCTTTTGGAAGTGTCCACTTTTTTGTACACCATCTTGGTGAACACATCCCAAATCTAAATCAAATCAAAGAGAAAATGAGGGACCTAATCTTATATCTAATGTTAGGAGACCTATTGAAAGTAATAATGTCATATCTTCTAGAGTTACATGTTATAATTGCAACAACTTCAAGGACATATTGTAAGAGATTGCAGGTTGCAAGTAAATCAAGGTGAAGAATGGTATGAGAATTTAGTTGTTACATGTTATCAATGCAAGTAAAACAAGCCACTCAAACACTATTATTTAAGGAAGCCCCTTCTATGGGACCTTAGCTTTAGATGTTTGAAAATGGAATAGTTTATATTTGTTTTTAAGGTTGTAAAAAATACATGTTAAGTGATAATGGAAAAAATAGTTTTTCAACTACAAAATTTTCTTGTTGATGCCAATTGGCCTTTGTTCATTGGAACAAGAATTTGAGGTATGTTTATAGAAAATAATTTTGTGCAGTCACATTTTAATGGTACTTGATGTTGTATGATAACTCTTTGCAAGAAACATGACGCTCTATACAATTTGGTGAAGTTTCCCAAAACAACCAAATTCAACTATTAAGATTTAAATAGGATACCAATTATTCTTCACAAATTTAAATGAAGTAAAATATCACTCAAATACTAGACCAAGATATATATAAATTATTATTTTTGGCAACCATTTAACCTAAACAGTAATGCAAAAAAATAAGATCAAAACAAGATATTGGGTCAAGACATTGAGTCAAAAAGTGAATCAAAGGAAATCCAATTGCTATTTAAAAAAAAGTACCATCCTCTATTAAAAGATGATGGCATTAAATAAAGTACAAAAGTCATTCTAAAATAGAATGTCTACGCAAAAGCATTGTGTCTCAAAAAGAATTCAACATGAGTATATCTATCTTATGCTTTGTAAAAGAAAACCAATGTTGTGTCATTGTTACATAATGACAACAAAAAAAATCTTTACAAATTTCTCTCTTCAAAAGTTGGTAGAATTAACAACTCCAAGGTTTTGGGAGGCTTTTTTCCAATTGTTTGGATAACTCAGTTGAAGACTAATGCTTTTGTTGACAAGGAGGTCTTTGCTAGTTTTTAAAGATTAATATGTAATTGTGAAACAACTTGGAAATTGTTTGTGGAGAAAATATTTTTTATATTTTCTAATCTTGAATGAATGCAATTTCTAATGTGTAACATTTATGACTTCCTAAGTTAACCAATTTTTTAAAAATAAATTGCAAAAGAGATAAGGTAATGAGAACCATAATTTTTTTTTATTGAAAATCAAATTCCTCAATAGACATAAGACACAATGGTAATGTGTTTGTAAATTAAACCTTCAAAGGAAATGGAAGAAAATTAGTGAAATTTAGAGTAACCTAGTCATCACTTCACTGATGCAATCATCAATATAATTTTTTAAGATTGCAAGATATTTCACAATTCATTAGAGTGTGTAGCCATGAGGATGTGAGATCACATGAGAATTTTTTTTATGAGCATACTATAGAATTTTCCTTCTCTGTGTCACCACTGTAGAGGTATTATGTGACTATTCATGTCAAACTCCAAAAAACTAAGATCACACAAGCATTCAACACGATAAGAAAATTGTCTCCATTGCTATTCATGAACATAAATTCAAACAAAAGTGAACATTCCAGTATGAAACACTTTACACACAATGAGAACACCAATTTCATATACTTTATTGCATAAAATACAAACACATTTTACATATTACAATGATGAATTTATAGAGAACCCTCCTTAAAGATGTAATTTCTGGAGCAAGGGGCTTCTTATTTTTGTTATTTTATGTGCATGAACCTTCACATGGCATTAAAACTCTAATATAAGAAGAAGATAAGAAAAGAAGGAAACTCTAGCAACTTGAGCTTGGAACTTGACCTCCTAGGACATCTAATTTTTTTATCCTTATCTTGTCCATGAACAACAATTAAGTAATTTTTTGGTGAACTTAAAAAATGTAGAACCAAAGCAAAACAATGCTAAAACTAGGAACTGGTAGTCAAAATATACAAATTTGTATCACAACCTAGAATTGTTGATGTCTACAAAGTCGTGGAGTGAAAATATGTGGACCTCTAGGTTGATTTAAAAAATGCCGAGCTCCCTTGATCAAAATTTCAAAATTTCTCTTAAGTTAAAATATTCAAAATTAGAGACATGGGTTTTCCTCCTTAGTCTTTCATAATAACCCAACGATATGTTTCCTTAAATCTTTCTGTAATTCATGTTACCTTCAAGGAATCTAGCATATTGAGGTCTTTTAAGTCAACGTCTATCTTTTAACAAAATTCCTAGACTTCCTCACGCAACACTTCAAAAATCTTCATTTTGGTCTCTAGCTTCTTTATTGCATTCTTGACTTTGAAACTCTTTCTTAGATCATCTTCAGTAGACATCAACTTCAATGGAACATGAAACTATGACACTAACATCACGGTTGAGCATAAGTAGTTCATGGAGTCTTTAGTTGAAATATCCAAACTCTCTCTACTAAATAATTTGTTAGCCTCAATAATATTTTTTGCAACGTTTTCTCTCATATCCCAAATGTCCTCAAACATCTTAGTCAATATTTTCCCTCTAAATTTGATCTTTTCAATCCACTCATCAAATTTATCTAGCTCCACTCCATTAAAAATTACTACAAACATTTGAAACATTTGTCTCTTTATCTATCTTAGCACTAGCTTTAATGTCATCCACTACTTTAACTGATCTAGAATACTATTATTTCCTTCGACAATATCTACAAGTATAATTATATTATCCAAAATAGTATGTAGTAGCCATATAATTTATTCTATACAATTAATTCCTATTTCTTCAAAACTATGATGCCATCTATATAAAGTGTCAAAAAAGGAATCTCTCTATGGTGGGGTTGGAGCTCATTGTTTGAGGGAAGTCTTTAATGAAACTTCTACATTAGCTAGGTTAGTGGGACCTACTATCACTTTCACATACTCCTTTAAAGACCCACTCCTCTTTATGAGTAGTTGAATCTCTGCATCATGCTTATCTAACTCCAAAAATACATGTGCCAAATTCCAAGAGTTGACAATGCATTTCCTCCCTCATGGGTAGGTTTTCCAAAAATAATCTCTTGTACTCTATAGTCATCAAGAGCTAAATTAGACATGTCCTCTTGGGTAGGAGGTATAGCTATTTGTGTCATCTAGTTATTCTACCTATCTCATGTCACAAAAGTTTAGTTGTTGAGACTCTTCAGATGGAACATGCACTTGGAAAGTTTCACCAATTTCGAACATATCAATGTCTTCCACCATGATATAAGTCCTCTTCCTTTGTTAGACTACCTTGGACAACCAATTTGGCCTTGAACCTTGTGATAATTCTGATTTTTATGGAAACATTATATCAATGATGGAGGGCTCTTTACCTTTATTTTTCCTATGTTGTGAAGTTCCTTCAACTATTCATTATTTTCCCACATATGTGGAGGAAACCTCTATATATTTTAGTGGAGATAGGGGAAATGTTAGTAAAGGAACTTGCACTTGTATTTTCTTGTCTATATAGGCCTCTCTTGTGTCTACTTTTTGATCTATATCATTCCTAGGAGGTAGAGATACGACTACAATATTTTGTTCTAGAGGTGGAGGTGGAGTGTTTGGTTTTACTAGAGGTTGTAGAGGTACTTTCAACTCTTGTTATAGAGGATCTTTAGGTGTCCTTACAAAAGACTCAATATTGGAATTATGACCCTTATGCTCCTCCATAGGTTTCTCATTCCTTATTTCTCCTTCCTCCATTGTATTTACCATGCTCCCTTTCATTGGTGTAAAGTCAAACACTAATAATTCAAATACATCCAATCTGAGCTCCTCAGATACTTCTCCCTTTTGTTGGTTTATGGATTGATCAATATGAATTGATTATTCTTGGGTTGTTCGAGGCACTTTTATCTAGATTCCTCTCCTTTTCTTGGTTGTTGTTTCCTTTCTAGCCGAAGTCCTTTTGATGAGATGAACATTTTCCTTTAGATCCCCTTATTTTTCCTCAAGAATTGATTCTATAATTAAAAATGAAACAAAGCTACTCATATTTCTCCTATATACCTTCCCCTTTATAAGTTTGGGCTCTATCAAGATGGGAATTGTTCTCTTCCTTTTAGGCACAATCGTCTTGGGAGTGATTTCTTCTTGCATAGAGGGCTATTCTTTTGTAATGAGAGACTTTTGTTTCTTTTATTTTCCTTTCTCCACCTAGTAGTGGGATGCCACATCCCTCTTGTATCTATACACTATACCTAACTTAACTAGAGAAGATGATTTCCATGTAGGAAACATAATAATCCTCTAATCCTAACAATTATAAGTAGAGTTTAGAGGTAGTATAAGTACACTTGGGATAAGTTGGAAGATAAGGTTACTTCTAGTACTCTTTGATTTCACGACTTACTTAGGTGGAAACTATAAAATTACATTCAACTAGTGTTACTAGAATATTCAAGCATTATGATGCCTATCCACTAGACAATTTACTGAGGAAAATAAAATCAAATAGAATTTTATGATATAAAAGTGTTCAGAAAATATCTATTGTTATCACACAAATCCTTGCAACTCTACTTAGAGCTTTCTTAAAATGTCTACAACTTGGTTTGCATTAGATATTTGATTGTGCTCTATTTAATGTTCTTAGAAAATTGAGCATATGGTTTATTATTTAATATGTAGCTTGGATCATCCTTTATAGGTTTCTTAGAATTATAATTTAGTATCATGATTTCAATACCTTTTTTGGATGTGTTGTTTTAATTAAGTAAAAATAGATTTTGATGGGACCTAGAACCTTTTACAAAGAGTAGAGCATATAAACATAAAAATTCCAAATGAAAATATGCATCAACAACCAAAAATAAAAGCAACCAGAAAAAGAGAACCCCTAACAAAGGGTCAAACAAGAGAGAACAAAAAAACCAAAAAAAAAAAGTAGAAGAAAAGCTAAAAGGTCTTCAATAGGTCCATTTCCTGATCAACTAGAAGGTTGGATACATTTTTTTATGGCTTCTTTTAATTCATGCTTATGATTTGGTTTTAATCTAACCTCACTAACCCATTGTGCTTTATGTATGTGTGTGTATTTAATTTGTTTGGCATGTCTTCTAGATGAGTGGAGGTAGTCGTAGTCAGTCCTATGGAAGATTGATACAATGCCAAATGTCTCTTTCCTTGCATGTAACTATTTTCATATATGCATATGTAGTGTATCTTTTTAGTCAATGATGTAGGGGTGTGTAGGTACAAGATATTGACTCCATCTGGCTACATAGCTCCACACATGCCCCAAAATAATCAAAATAGTTGTTGTTAAAAGGGAGATGGAACCTTGATCCATATAGGCATCTTCATATATTTAGAATAAAATAGGAAGTCGGTCACCTAGTGTGGGGATTATGTTTTTATCATTTATTTTCTGGGTTTAATGGGTGAATGCTAGTGTTTAAAATCATGTGTTCATAATATGGATATTTGATTTTCATGCAAAATATCCATGATAAAGCTTAGTATATTTATATGAGTATATATCGGTGCACACATGTAATGCCAAACCTGAAGATCCTTGGAACAAGGATAAATAAAAGCCAATACATTTATTTTTAGGTAACTAACATGGATTCTAACAAATCAACATGAAACTAATCAAAAGGTCACAACAAAAGACTTAACCAAACTATCTAAGCAACCAACAATCTCCAAGCATCACTACTTACCAATGCATTCAATTAACCATTTATGAAAGTTAAATAAACAAGAAACACATAATCTTCAAACTGACAAGAACTAGGAAGGGGCACAACCACATAAGGCATCCAAAACACCCTTCAAATCATGTTCGACGAGTCTGAAAATACTTCTTGTTTGCCTAAGCAGGTTTTTTTCACAAAACTTGTGCAATACTTTCCCAGTATCATATGATATTCTTCACTACTACTAGTTGATACTTTTCTAGTATCACACGATACTTCTTACAACTATCATGTGATACTCTAAATTATCACATGATATACTTTACTACTATCATGTGATACTTTACCAGTGTCACACAATAGAACTTGCTACTATAGTGTGATACTTTCCAAGATTGCATGATATTTCTTTCTATAGTCATGCAATACTTTTCTAGTATCGCTCAATGCTGAATCTATGCCACTATTTGCAAAGAAACAACCTGATGAATAATCTAGAAGGGGGAAAGAATTAGAACCTCCACACTAGGAAGTACCAAAACCACAATAATTGGGGAGTAAGCACTCGTAAGCATAAGGAGAAAAATTAATTCTAACATCCAATCCAAAACATCTAATCTATAAAATCTAATGTAATCATGTGGAAAGAAACATCACAATGAACATACATGTACATAAATAAAATATCTCAATAAAGTGAAATAACATAAACCACATGGAAACATACTCTGAAAGATATAGAGGAGGAAGGCCAACTTTGTACACATACTTACATAAACCATGTGAGTATCTAGCTTCAAAACCAAACATGGAGGAATGTCAACTTTGTACACTAGTTCCCAATAGTGGTAAAGGTAGCTATGCCTCCCAACCATGTGGAACCCATAGGTCCTCTCTGGCCGTGCTAATAGAGATAGTGATTTGACTTCAAACAAACACAATACAATCATTCATGGCTAACATTCACACCAAATAATATAGAGGACTAAAACCAAGATCATGAGATAATGCAATACAACATGTCCTATTCAAACACTCTATGGGTCTACTATATAGGGACTATAGAGGAGAGTAGATTTCTCAAGAATCCCAAGCTAAAAAAATTGTGGAAAATCTCCCTTAGGAATCCCTTAGAAGGCCATCACATTGTGCCCTGAGATGAAAGTATATAGACTCATACCCTCATATCAAACTATACAAGCATTTCACATTTTATTATCTTAGTTTTATACCCATTTATTCATTTAGTTATCACTTATTTAGAAACTTATTCACCTAAACCTTACTAGGAACACAACTTGGGATTATGAGAGAAGCCTCTTCACTTGTCTACCCTACATACCCATGCTCATCACACGATGAGTGCTTGCAGGCAATGCAGTTTCCTAACACAACCCTAATGAACATAGCTAAACCAAAAATAATTGGGAGTTCAGGTTTCACAAGAGCCCGATAAGTGCACACTCACATGCTCATATGTGGGCACACCAACTAAATGAAGATCATAAACAACAAGGTCTAGATGAGAAACAATAAAAATACAAAGTATTAAATCACTCAATCAAGCTCATATTTGAGAGTACAGATTTGACACAAATCCCAATGCAAAAGAATATTTAGGATTAGATCGAATTCCTCATGGATAGTCTGAGTCCATGACCAACATCAATGCAAATAAACACCCAAGAAAACTAGGTGGCACACAAACTAGGGTGAAGTAAAAAATGCCCAAAATCAATGTTGACAAAATCAACTAAATTAAAACCCTTTTCACAATAATGTATAAAACCCCCATATATCCATTAAAATTTGGGTTCAGAGTCTGTATGCAAAAACAATCAGCATAATGGTCCAAAACCCCAAAACCTTCAAATAGAAAATCCATAAATGCTCATAGCCACCCAATCGAGTAGAGCCAATATACAAAAATAGAGGGGAACACTAGTTCTCAACCTCCTAACATATTGGTACCATAAATAGAGTAAAAAATAGAGTAAAAACACAAAAATAGAAGAACACTACCTCACAACCAAAAGGGAAAAATTAGGAATGGTTATGATAAAATAATTGCTCCATGAAAGCTACCAAAAATCATGAAAAACCAAGGTCTCCCCGAGCCAGATCCAACAAGTTCAATCTTGTGATGATCCCACTCCCATAGCTCCCACAAAAAATAAAACAACAATTCCTCCTGAAGAGGATTTGGGATTTTTCTCTCCAATTTCTAATTCAAAAGTGATAAGTGAGGAATAATTCCCTTTTTGAGATATAAATTCACTTTAAAAGTCAATTATTAAAGTAGGGAAATAACAGGCTCACTAGAATAAACCCCCCTATAGCCCTAACAAAATTAGCTAATTCCAATTAAATGGAATTCAACTGTGACAAATTTTTTGCTAATCAAAATAAAAAAATCAAATCCCAAATACCCTTAAACATTAAATCACATTTTTCCTTAATAATTTCCACCAAAAATACAGATATCTAAACGTTAATGTTTGGTAGCTTCAGTCAGTTAAGCCTATAAATATACATATATAAGTGTGATATGTGTGTGTGTGTGTGTGTGTGTGTGTGTGTGTGTGTGTGTGTGTGTGTGTGTGTGTGTGTGTGTGTGTGTGTGTGTGTGTGTGTATTTAATATATGAGATATTATACATATTTTTTATTGTATAATTATAATGGATAGACATGTCTCATGAGGAGACATGTCTCATGAGGAGACATGTCTCTCCATGTATCATTTGAAATACATATAAGAGGAGATTGATGCATTTGAAAAGTATATACCTTATAGGAAATGCAATTACATCTGCAAGCAGTTTGAAAACATCAACATGGTATCAGAGCCAGGTTGCAGATGTAAATTGAATAAAAAATAAGGAATAGAAATCAGGCATCACAACAAGGAAATCCAATGGAAGAGAGAGAAGTGTATTTGGGAAATGGCTTATGTCGCACCACCATTTTTTATTCCTTCACCAAACCACATCTTGTGCATCACAATTTTATTTGCACATTTGTGAAAGTTTCTCCCAATTTTTTTGCACATACGAACTCAACCCCCAGTCATTGTCACAAATTAAAAACAACAAAGGAAGTTAAGTAGAGGTGGGATGTTTTAAGCTTAATAAGTGAGCCAACATAGGAAGCTTTTTGTAGAATCATAAAGTACTATAGCAAAGCACACATGGTTGAGCAAGCTCTTGGAGTCCTTGATGAAACAGTGATGTTAAGAATTTCAATACATTGATCTAGGGCTGGCAACATGGATTCTCCATTGAGTTTGTTGAAATAGGTCGACATCCGAGCAATGTGGTTTAGTCAGCCAAGTCATCTTTTCAGCATGACTTAGCAACTTTGGTGCCACTTCACCAATATGGTAGTGACTGCTGAAGTCCCGAGAAAAATTCTGGAGAAAGTTTTTTTTTTTTACCATTGCATTTATAAGATTGTATGAGGATGTTGACCAACTGCTGGACTGAGAAAGATAGATCACATACATGAAACTTAGCACCATGAGCAAGTGGGACAAAGGAAAGTTGTGAATTTAAAAGGAAAAGGGGCAGTAAATGTATGTTAAGGGAGCCGTTTATTGGCTTGAACCAAAATTTCTACAACCCCTTATGAGTTAAAAAATAAACTAATTTAATTAAACCAATAACCTACATGGATACCCCACAAGGGATAAGGAAAGAGTGTTATCTCCGATGTTGACATAATGAAGGATTTTGTAGGAAATCGCATTTGGGGAAATTACATATCATGACATACTTGAGAGTGGGTCAGAAGATAGCATGCAGAATAAAGAAAATGAAGTGATGGAGAAGAAGAAATATATTTAATTCTTTGATCCATTAATGCATATGAACCGTTACATTAGCAACATGAACCCATACACCCCTAGCATGGAAAGGTTAATGAGAGTCGAGGATTTTTTTCTGATTGGAGAAACTTGTACCAAGAAGATAAGTATTTATTAAATTCTTGAGTATTTAGCTTATTTTTATTTCTATATGTACTATTAAGAGTTGTGTGCCTTAATGTTTTCCTTCGAGAATGACATTATAGGAAATAGAGAGAGATCGAGATTTAAAGGGAAACTAACATTTCATAATGTAGTAAAGAAAAAAGAGGGAGATTTGGAATTAGAGGGGGTCTAAAAGTTTGTGTGCTATGGGCCTACCCCCTATGTACATCATGAGGAAGTGATGACTTCTAAATGATCATCACATGTATTTGTAGAAGTTATTGAAAGGTGATGATCTTTCAATAACTTAATCTATTGTGATGGATATCTTACAATGTCTATGCAGATCATGATAGATTATACTTTGCATGGTGGATGTTTATATGGTATGCATTATGAGAATGCAAGTGCACGTACCTTATGAACATTTAAGCACCTAGTGAATGTCAAAAGAGTTTACATTCACGAATATCAAAAGAGTTGGCATTCAAATATCAAATGAGTTGATATTCAAAGTCAAATAAGTTGACTTTAAAATGTCAAATGATTTGACTTTAGAATGTCAAACGAGTTGGCATTCAATAAACCACAAAGTCAAATGAGTTGATATTCTGAAACCATTTTACATTAAGGTAATATGTTGTTTCAAATTCTTTTTTATCCTCCCTAGCTAAGAGGGAGTGTTAATGTTTGGTAGCTTTAGTCAGTTAAACCTATAAATGTACATATATAAGTGATATATATATATGTGTGTGTGTGTGTGTGTGTGTGTGTGTGTGTTTTTTATATTAATTATATATTTAATATATGAGATATTATACATATTTTTTATTGTATAATTATAATGGATAGACATGTCTCATGAGGAGACATGTCTCTCCATGTATCATTTGAAATACATATAAGAGGAGATTGATGCATTTGAAAAGTATATACCTTATAGGCAATGCAATTAAATCTACAAGCGGTCTAAAAACATGAACACTAAATGCACAGACACAATACTGGCCTCATCAAACTTGCAAATGAATCCATATTTATTAAATCATTGGAGGGTTTGATTAACAATTAAAAAAGATATGTCACCCATATAGGGATGACATTTGCTAGGTAAAAATAATCAAATCACTAACTCCATGTGCCACTACCAAGGAGATAAATATTGCACATTAAATCACATAAATAACCATTAATTTAATTACATCAAAATAATCTATTTACATCACTCACTTCATCATAAAACTTCTCAAAAAAAGAATGAAACAAATGTATATAGCATCAAATCATAGTATCCAAAATCCAATAAGTCCATCATATAATCACAAAAAAATATATCTCTAAATACAAAATAATGAGATATCATCATAAAGCATCATGTCGCATCAATAAGCATCATCATGCAGATATGATCAAACTAAACAACATACTATCTAACATCTATGATACTAGCAAACAAAATATAGTATTTGACCATAATGTCATCTTGAATGTCATCCAACATGAGTATCAGAGTTTCTTTCAAATCACAATATAAAAATGTTCAAAATGCAAACACGAGAGGTACTACATCCTCCCCCACTAGGCATAGGCTTCCTCCTGGAAGCCTGCAAAAATAAATGGGTACAAATCTCTCAATTGTGTAGTATCCTCCCAAGTAGAAAAAGTCTCATCATTTGGGTCCCATTGGACCCTTACTTGCTCTAGATCCCAACCATTGAGGGTTAGGCTTTGATGTTGAATGATACAAATGGGGTCCAAAGAAAGGTGCCCATCCACCACCTGTAAAGCGCCCTAGTCAAGTACACAGACAACATGAGGAATATACCACCTCAAAATATTAACATGGAAAAGATCATGGATGTACGATAGGATAGGTGGCAACGCTAGTTGATAAGAAACAAGATCAATCCTCTGAAGGATCTCAAATGGTCCAAAAAAACATGATGCCAACTTAGAGCCTTTCCCATAATGGATGGGGCTCTTCCTCAGACACACTCTCAAAAACACTATGTCACTAGCTGAAAAGTGATAATCCAACCTATGGACATATACATATTTCTTCTACCTATCCTGAATAGTAACCAAATGCTCTCTAATATGGACAACCTACTACATATCCTGAAGCATCTTTGGACCTAAAATTACTCAATCTTCTAAAAAATCCCAACTCAAAGTGGTACGACATGGTCTATAGTACAAGGTCTAAAAAGGTGACATGCCAAGAGAACTGTGATACCCACTGTTATAAGAAAGCTCAACAAGGCATAAGTAGTCCTCCCACTTCACTTGCCAATCCATCACATACATTCAAAGCATGTATTCTAGAGCTTGGTTCACTCTCTTTGTCTAACCATCAATCTATGGGTGGTATGTTGATTTAAAATTGAGCTCAGCACCCAAAGAATGTTGGAGAGATGTCCACAATGATGAACTAAATACTGTATCTCTATCTGATCTAATCTGATGAGGGATTTTGTGCAATTGAACAATGTCCTCCAAGAAAACATGAGCTACGAAAGACATTATGTAGGATTTTTTGATGGGAAAAAAATGTGCTACCTTGGACAACTTGTCCACTATTACCATGCTACAATATTGTTGTCATGATGACATAGGCAACCCTATGATAAAATTGATAGATATAGTATCCCACTTCCACTCTAGAATGGTATGTGGCTGCTAAAGGCCCACCGAATGTTGATGCTTTGCCTTCACTCTCTAGCACTCAAGACATCGAACAAAAAAATCAGCAACATCATGCCTCATCCATCCCTAAAAGTATAACTAAGGTTGGCATGCATCTTCTTGATGTTGGGATGTGTAAAATATGGCACACAATATGCTTCCAACAAAATCAAGGTATAAAGATCACCTGTCACTAGCACATAAATGTGCCCCAAGTATCAGAATAGTCCATTAGACTCTAGGGAATAACCTAAAAACCTCCCCTCAAGGGTATGTCGAGACTCAATCTCTGACCTCACCTCCTGATACCATGTGTCACTAGGTAAGACCTCCTAGATATAACCTTATAAATCCATGATGATGTTCTCTTTTCCTTTGATATAGTGAACATTGAAATCATACTCACAGAAAAACTCCATCCAACATTGCTGTCGTGCATTCAGGTTTGGTTGAGTAAAGATATACTACAAGCTACAATGATTACTATGCAGCTCAAACCTATCTCCCAAAAGGAAATGTCTCAAGTGTAAAAGCATATGCACAACTGCTGCTAGTTCCAAATCATGAGTGGGGTAGTTAAGCTCATGGTCTTTGATTTTTCTAGACTCATATGCAATCACATGACCATCCTACATCAACATTGCACCCACACCCTCCATTGATGCATTTGTGCAAACCATAAAATCACCTATATGATTAATAACAACAAATTCTAGTACACTAGTCAATCGATCCTTCAGAGCCTCAAATGTTGACTCACACTAGTCTGACCAAACAGAGTTCTTCCCTTTTAGCTAAAGAGAAGTGATAGGATGAGCCACTCATGAGAAGTTCTTAACAAATTGACAGTAGTAACCTACAAATCCCACAAAACTATGAACCTCTGAAACATTAGTGGGCACTGACCAATCCATGATATCTTAGATTTTCTCTCGATTCACTACAATACCATCACCTATGATGATATGCCCTAAATACTTCTCCTTAGATTGGAAGAATCAACATTTATCCAAGTTTCCATACAACTAATGGTTTCACAAGCATTGCAACACCTGGCATAAATGGACCTCATGGTCTTCAATAGTATTAGAATAGATCAACATGTCATCTAAGAAAACAAGGACACACTAATCAAGGTATGTGCAAAATACTTCATTCATTAAACTCATAAACACTGATGTTGCATTGGTTAACCCTAAGGGTACAACCATAAACTCATAATGCCCATAGCATGTACATTTTTTTTTTTTATGAGTGTTAGCCTCATGAATCTGAAGCTGATGGTATCCTGACTTAAGATCAATCTTTGAGAACACCCTTGCTCCCTTCATCTAATCAAACAAGCAATCAATCCTAAGAAATGGGTACTAGTTCTTCACCATCACCTTATTCAATTACTGGTAATTAATGCATAAATGCAATGATCCATCTTTCTTCTTCACAAGATGACTAGTACACCCCATGAAGGTACACTAGGATAAATATGGCCCTTAGCCAATAATTTATCCAGTTACAATCTAAGCTCACTTAACTCCTAAGTAGTCATATGGTAAGGAGCTCATGAAATAGGCTCCACTCCTAGAATGAGATCAATACAAAAATCTATGTTGCATTCCGATGGCATACTTGGTATCTCATTAGAGAATACATTTGCATACTCACAAAGGAGTGGGTGATCATCCTACATCACCTCACAACTCTCATCCTCCTCAAGGTCATTGATAGAGACCACAAATATCTAACATCCATATTGCAAACTCCACTTTAGCTTCTTACCTAAGATCATCCAAAGTAAAATTGGCCTTTGGGCCCCTACAAGTTCCACTTGTCCACCTATGTCATCCACCCACTATACCAACTTACATCAGCAATTTATTCACCTAATGGGAGGCTAACAAATCCATACCCAACACAATGTCATAAGACCTTAAGGGTAGAATGCAAAGACCAACTATAGTGGTGAAGGTGCCCAAGTCTAACACACAACCACTGACTATAGAATCCATAGTCACCTTGGAGTTTATAGCTAATTCAACCTTCAACCTATCAACCTATGATGCAACCATTAGCCCACATCACTAAACAAGAGATGGTGAAATAAAGGAATCTAAAGAACCTGAATCAATTAATACTTTAAAAGTATTACCTTGACTATAGTACCGTAGTGCTCAACTTGATGATTTTAAACTACTACAAAAACTATGTGACTTCTACATACATCACCTATAGTAGGCTTAGACATGGCCACACCTCTATTAGGTCCTAAATATGTATTTAGAGGATACTTTACTGATCTATGGCCAATATGACTACATGAAAATCATGCTCCTCTAAAACTAGAACTGAATCCACATCCACCCTGGGAAGCACTAGAATATGGTGCCCTCCCTATGCTACAGTGTTACTGATTACCTTGATATGGATGGCTTTGTTGGGACTATTGACCTCTACTTTGGTCACAACCATTTCCTCCTATGGTACCTTAACTCTGTCCACCCTTAGGCTGATATAAATGACATTGTTGACCCTAGTGACTGTGAGCACCTTGAGAAGACACTAATTGGGCTTGGCCCTTCCTTGAGAATTATACCTGATGGGGTTGTACACTCTATCCTATGGATCATGTACTATGGCTTTGAGATCTTAATCTAACACTGAAACCCCTAGCCACATATCTCTCAATAATTCTTGCCTTCTCTATAGAAAATGCAAGTGTCCTAGGCTAGTAAAGATAGACATCACCAATGATAGAGTCTTTAAGACCCTTGACAAAATATTGTGTGAGGATTACCTCATCATAATAGTAGCTTGAGTACTATCATAGCTCAAAGAACCACCTCTCATACTAATCCAATAAAATATTCCCTTGTTTAAGTTCATGGAACTCATTAGCATACGCGTCTCAGTACTGTGGAGATAGAAATTCCTCCTTGAATCTTTCCTCAAAGATCTCTTTAGTGAGATCCATTATACTTATTTGGAGCTTCTCACTCTCCATATCCCACCATACATATCCTTGGTCTCTCAACTATGTAACAACACAATGGGCCTTCAAGTTTCTTTCATAAGGATGCAAGGAAAAGAAACACCCCATATCTAGTAACCATATCTTGACCTTGAGACATCCTTGTAGGTCATTAAACAATGGTGGTTTTGACCTCTTAATGTCTCTCATCATATCCATTCAGATGGAATCTCCATCACCCTGACCATGACCTCTCCTATAGTAATATCCACCACCAAGTTGTGTGCAAGAATGCTCATGCTCATTCCCATGCTCTTCTCTACCTCTATGCCTTGACACGTGGGAGTCCCCATGGTGAGATCCCTCTTCCTAGCCATGGTCATGTTAGTTTTCCTCAACTCGAGGTCCCAACTTAGCTATAAGATCCTATAGCAAAGGCACTAATGCTTTAATTCCACCCAGATTATTTCCCTATCTCTCCCTTTCTTCTTGACATTCCTCTTCATGGTGCTCTTCATTATCTTCCTCACCCTATTTATTTGGTTAGGTATTCCTCTGACCAACTGGCCTATGTGCAGTGATATAGGAGCATCCAATGGTGTAAGGTAATCCTATATCACCCAAAAATATGCTTAGTTTTAGTTTCTATATAATGTGTTTTTATTTTTAGATAACCATTTAGGTCAAATAGAGGTACCAACTCTTATAGTTCCACTATTGTTTTTGTGGGTTAGTGTTTTCGAGCACCTTGGGATATGTGCTAATTTAGAAAATAAGTTTTTTAATGATTGAGCCATAATTATGATGATTTAGAGGGTGTAAGTTGGAGGGATGATTATTCTTGTAATTTAAAGCACTCTAGAAAAAGAATAAGGTTAAAAGGCTTTATGGTTTAAAAGTTATTGTAGTTTTAAGTTTCCTAGAGAACCCTTGAGAGAACTTCAAAGTTAGATTTGAGTCACTAAATGGCCTCATATGTGCCAAAAAAATGGGGGACAAGTAAAGCTTGTCCATAGGCCTATAGAGCACTTGGAGAGATTTTCAAAAATGTAAATAGTTGATCAATCAAAGTCCCAAATCAAAAGTTATGCCCCTCGAAAGTTGGACTACCATTTCTGGATTCTTTTAATTTTGCCCCGACTTCTGACATGTTTTCTAGAACCTTCTATTTTGGTGTTGGATGCCAAATGGAATATTATAGAATGTATTACTAACCATGAACCTAATTTTGGTTATTTAAGGTCATTTTTGGCACTCAAAACACAATTTTTCAATGGAGTTTGGGAGATGGTACTATGAGAAGTGTTTTTCTCTAGAATCATACAACATTGTAAGCCCCTAGGGAATTTCATTGAGTCTATTTTCATTATCCTAAATTTAATAGCATATCACTTCTGATAATAATATTCCCATTTTCCTATTGTGTTCATTTTGTCTTGGGTTGTGCTCTCATCAAGTGGTATCAGAGCAGGTTTTCCTAAGTGTGTAGACAAAGTGCTGACTATGAGGCAATTTTCACTAGGAATCTGTGATTGTAGGTTTTGATATAGCGAGAAGTTGCCTCCATGAAGGGAGTGTGGTGGAAGGTTCAAAGTTGCTCCTCCTAAGGTTAGAGCCCTGTAGAGACAACTTTAGGCATTGCAAGAGGAGATTCGTAGAGGGATAAATATTGTTGTAGGCAATCAAAGTGAGGAGGAAAATGAAGAAGGAAATATTGGGCAGGAAGGGGAAGGAGATGGAGAAATCCTAAACCAAGAGGAGAATAGGCTTTTTAGGGCCATTTCCAAGCTGGGAAAAATACCTAAAATTGATGTTGGCATATTTTTTGGGAAATCTAAACCCGGATGAGTTGATCAACTAGATCAATGAGCTAGAGGAATATTTTGAGTATGAGGATATCGGGGACCCTGATATGGTTAAGTTTACGAAGGCAAAAATGAAAGGCCATGCCAAAATTTGGTAGAAAGAGGTTCAGTTGGAAAGAAATAGAAGAGGAAAGGAGAAAATCAGAAGATGGGATCACATGGTGGACAAACTAAAGAAATAGTTCATTCTTGTTCATTATGAGCTTGATTTGTTCAAGAAGATGCAAGGGTTAAAGCAAGTGGGAAAAACTATCCAAGAATACATAGAGGAGTTCTACTAAGTCCTTATTAGGGTGGGGCATGTCGAAGAAAACAAGGGGAAGGTTGCCTATTACCTTAATGGGTTAAGACCTAGCATTCAAGAGGAGTTAATTCTAGTTAGGATGACTAGCATTGAAGAGGCATACTAGTTTGCCTTGCAAGTTGAGGAGAAGTTTGAAAAAAAAAATTGATGGAAGGAAAAGAGGGTGTAGTCAAGGAAAAAGGGGTGGTGACAAGTCATTTGGAGGCCAAAATGAGAACTAGAAGAAAAATGAAGATGTGGGCACCAGCTAAAACCATAGGAACGAGGGTTTTAATAGCTCCTATGATCAAAACTTTAGAGATCAGAGAGGAAGAGGTAGAGGATGTGAACAAGGTTTAGGAAGATGAGGCTTCCATTGTACCTATTCTCATTGCAATGAAGAAGATCATCATGCCTACGAATGCCCTCAACACCAAGAAAGGATAGATAGGAGAGATGAAGGTCAAGCAAGGGTTGCTCATGTGGATGATGATGTAAAGTCATCACATTTAGAGGATGTAGAAAACATAGAGGTTTTGGTTAATGAAAGGGTCTTGCTGAGCAATGAGATTGAACTTGGTCAAAGGAGGAGTTTGTTTTGTACTAGGTGCAAGTGTGAGGGTAAATGTTGTGATGTGATTGTTGATGGTGGGAGAACTGACAACTTGGTGTTAGAATATATGGTCTCAAAGCTAAAGCTCAAGAGAGAGAAACATATCCATCCCTATTGTATTGCTTGGGAGCAGGATGATCATAAGGTCGTGGTTAGTAAGCAATATCTTGTAAAGTTTAAGATTGGGAGTTACCATGACGAGGCTCTCTGTGACATCATCCCAATGGATGTCTACCATTTATTACTAGGAAGGCCATGGTAGTTTGATAGGCATGCTATATGTTGGGACAAAAAATTACATGCTTCATTTTTAGTCCCATTTCAGAATTTGATAAATCAAGCCCCATAAATGCTTGTGTAATCGACTGTACCTTTAAAGCCCTTAAGGTGTTCAATGTTTTTGACACCTTTCATTCAGTTTGCCTAGAAATTCCATGATGATAAATTTTCAATCTAAGTTATCTGACAAAGTCTTATTTTGATTCAATCCTAAATCTACTTTCTACACCAATTAATATGCAGAATCTAGTCAAGAACCTATTACTTTATGCAAATTGTAGTGCCTGCCCCTAGTTCGCATTTTGTTATCATTGCTAAACTCTTTTGGAGCTAGTTTCATGTTGTTGGTTAGCAACATTCTTTTGAGATTATCAGATATTGTGCTATGGATTCAGTTTATTATGTGATGAGATCACTTAGACTTTATATTTCATGTATGTATGATGATTATTACATTGCTTCCAGTTATTAATAATGATTAGTTAGAAGATTTATTATCATATGTGTTTTATTATGGATACTTACCCCATACTTGCATGTGTATGGTGTGCGTGTTTTCTTTGCGTGTTTGCTTTTGTATGGCATGTCTAATGTGGTTAAGGAAGGGAGTCGTAGTCACCTGCTAGTCGGGATCTACATGATGCACCACTTCCTACCATTGCCTGTTTAGTTTAGTATATATTGTGCTTGTACATGTGTGGTTTTTATGCAGGTTGTAGGTACCGGGTGTCGACTTCCCTGAATTTGTCAGGATGAGCGTACCCTATCATATTATCTCAATGATAAGAGAAGGGAGATAAATTCTCAAGTTCAAATACCAACCCTTTTAAGCCATTTGTTCTAATTGGAAAATTAGGACAAGTATCTGAGTTGAGTACCCTCTGAATACGTTGGATAACGTAATTCATGATATTAACCCTTGGTTTGATTTTGTATGTATTTTGGCTATGATGGGTTTTCTTATTTTTACCATGTGAGTCTTTGATGTATTTTCTATTAATTAAGCCTAATTAAAATATTTAATTAATGGTTTAATTTAATGGAAAATTAATATGATATTTTAATATTTATTTTATTTAATTGAGAAATTAATTAAATAAAATAATTAAATTTGGAAATAAAAGTTATATGTTTAAATTTGGAATGTGACAATATTTATTTTAATAATAATATATTTGGAATTCATTTTTAAATAAATGTCTAAATAATAATATTATTAAAGCTAATAAATATTTTAGCAATTAAGTTTTGGAAAATGAAATTTAAAAGTGGAATATATATTTTAAATTAATAAAAGATTCTAAATCTCATGTGATTAAAATATAAATATATTAGGATTGAAAAGTGGAATTATTGAAGTTTGTGCATGAGATGTAATAAATAAATAAATTAAATTGGAAAGAATAAGTTAAATATTATATTAATTATTGTGCATTATTTTTAATATTTGCTCACATAGGAGTTTGCAAATTCTCGAGAGTTGTCTTGTAGATAACACTGGAGTTTGCACTCTAAGTTTGCACAAGTTGTCTACACTTAGAAGTTAGCATTTTATTTGAGCACATGGTGTCTACAACCTTAGGACTTATCTAGAAGGTTGGAGAAGACCCATGCTTGGTTGTCATGCTTATCTTTTAGTTGTTTCTAGAGACACTCTAGATGCATCTTAGAGGCCTTTAAATAGAGGCTCTCCTAGTGTATTTGGACAAGCCACAAGCTAAAGGAGAAGCTGAATGGAAGTTACAAGCTACAAGCTCATATTCTTTTTCATACTCATATATTTTCTATATGCTTATATGCTTCTTCTAGCACTTCTAGTCACTTGGGGAATTCTCGGTTAGCTTGGATCTTGGAAGGAATGCGAATGATGGAGAAGGAAAGGATTTTCTATGGACTTCTGAGGCATGACGAATTAGCATCAGTGTCCAGGTGCACTCGTGATAGTCTCATATTCTCTTTGCACTATTTCCCTTCTTGTCTTCATCATGTCTATTTTATGTGTCTGAATACTCTTGTGTTAGAATCTACAATTGAATTGGTATCTAGATATTATGTTGGTTGATTAGAAAACATTAGAAAACCCTAGATCCAAACTAAGGAAAAATTAGATTTGAATCGGGTTTGGGTTCGAAATTTAAGTTATGAATCTAGACTGACAAGGTTTAAAAAAATGGAAAGAGGCTTGAAATGAAAATTCTAGATTGAAATTTAGAGTCAGATCTATTATGAGCATATTTAAAGAATGATTATCTTAAAAAAAAAAAAGATTCTTATTTAAAAGAAATAGAAAACCCTCTTTATTAAAAGGTTATGAATGTGTTCTCTCTAGTAAATACATATACCTCTGCGTACATATATTTAATAGTAGTGCTAAATTACAATCTGTATATATATATATATATATATATATATATATATATATATATATATATATATATGTATACATATATATATATATATATACATATATATATATACATACATACATATATATATATACATACATACATATATATATATATATATACATATATATATATACATACATACATATATATATATACATATATATATATATATATATATATACATATATATATATATATATATATATACATATATATATATATATATATATATACATATATATATATATATATATACATATATATATATATATATATATATATATATATGTAATTGTCTAATCGATCTTTTATTAAAATCTGAAATCGCATTCCAAATGCGAATCGCGAAACATTTTTAGCAAAAATGTTATAATGATAAAATTGATATATATAATTGTCTGGGGTGGGCGGGGTTTATACCCACTGCACCCCATTCCCTTAATTACCCGACGGCGTACTTGCCCTACTCCTCGTAGAGAAGCTACGATGGAGGGGGGGGTCGGGTACCTAAAGACTGCTGCATAATCATTATGCACGGCGATTATAGCCTTACGTCCCTTCTTATAAGAGGGTGACAAACTGTCGCATGACCCATAAAGGTGGGACGTTAGTGTTATTATGAGCGCAGCTATATTTCATACTTGCAATTTTATAAGTGGGTTGTTATATATATATTATTATATATTTATATGTGTAATTTAGTCTAGATTGTTATTAAATGTTAATAACTTTTTAATATTAGCTATTATATATTATTAATTAATTATTATGTAATATTAAAAATTATATAATGTTAATTAATAAATATTCAGATGTTATTGATGTGTGTAATTTAGTATGTTAATATGTTAAGTATGGATTATAACAATTGTTAATTATTATAAAAGGGGAAATATTAATAAAGTTAGAATTTAATAACTACTTAATTAGTCTAAAAAGACTAATAAGAATGTTTTAAAAGAATTAATGGGAGATTTTCATAGGAACGATTGTAGATAGAACTGATGAAAAGAGATATTGAATTGCTAGAGAATGGAGGATTTCTTTTTAATATATATTAAATAACATTTAATTTGGAGATGGTAATTTTATAGTACAAGATGATTTTAAAATTAAGTGACTCAAATTTTATTGATATTGGACAACGGGTCATTACTACATTATAATATCATTATAACATTGTTATGTTAATATTAATAAATTCGAATTATTATGTATCTTACTGTTATACCTTAATCATACTAAGAGTTAGTTAAATATTGACTAATGAAGTTTATGTAAAGATTCTCTAGATCGACTATTTATAGTTGTGATTAGTTTATTTATTAATCTTTGTTGGGACTAACAAACTATTAATAAATAATAAATAGTTTTCAAATAATTCGATTAGATGTAATCTGGTGGGGATTATTTAATGATTAAAGTTTTGAATTATAATTGATTTTAATCAATTAATGAGTTGTCAATATAATTAAATGCGATAAAGATTTAGATAGGAAATGATTATCATTAATACGAAATCGTTAAGAAAGATGAACGTAGTTATTATGGATAAGATTTCCAAAGTAACTTGTTAATATTATTATTATTAAAATATTAATATTTGCATATTGGATTGAAGTTGACTTTGACGTACTAACTATTGTTAGTCAATCAATACTCATTGGGTTGATAGTTTGGTTGTGGAATTATTGATTAAATCAATTAACTAGAGCTAATTGGATTTAATTAATAATTAAGTTATGTAATAGAGATTTAATCGATATAATTCTGTTAACAAGATTGTGGATTATCTATATCGAGGTTGATAAGTCTTTTGACTTGAAGTGTGACTTTAGATATTATAAGGTTATCAATGATGATAACGATTAAATTAAAAGACTCAAACTTTAGTAATACTTAATTAAGTTTCTAATTGAGAACTATTAGAATTTTGAAAGGTCATGGATTATGCACTTATGAGAATTGATTGATTTAATTGATCATTCTAATTAAGTTAGGATATCTTATTCGAAGATTGATAATTGGTTCTCTTATGAATGAATAATGATCCTTGATTTATGTGAAAAGTTGAAGTAACGATAAGAAGAGTTGATCAATTAGAATATGGATCATGGTTAAAATAGAGAACAAATTTAATTAAGGTCAATGATGATCAATTTAATGAGTGAATAGTTGTCCTTAAGTTATTCTTAGAATGTAATTCTTAATAATGGAAGGATAATGCTATCGGGGAACAAATGGGTTGAATTGTAGGTCAAATGATGAGACTTAGACACTTGAAGTATACTTGAAATAAAAACCAAAGCTCTACACTTAATTCAACTATGAGATAATAGCAAAACCAAAACAAGTGTTTGCATCGTGTATTCTCTATGCTTCTTGTTTTGGGTTTTTGGGTTGACCAGTGTTGACCAGTCCTAGGTTGTTACCAGAGGCTCGGGGGTTATGAGATGTGTTGGCATGTTGATTTTATTTGGTCTCGATCTTTATAAGCCCAACCATGGTTATGTGATCGTATGCTCTATGAAATGTTTGTATTTGTTCATCAGTCTTCATGTGTGAAGCTGAGATGTATGTGTATGAGACACTTGAGCTAATCATTTTTGAGTCATCGATCAGTTATCCTTGGATTATTTTCTAGTCACCATGATGGGACTGAAATGTGGATATATTTCTTGATGATGTCATGTTGTGACATGTTTGACTCAACCATTTTGGAGTCTTTGATCAGTATGATTTTGAGATATTCTTGGTTTCTTGTTGAGAACCAATGGATGTGATGGTTTATTTTGGTTATTGAGAACCAATGGATACTTATGATTATCAGTGATGCCTTCAGTTGCCAATAGAGAACTGTTGTGGTCATGATTTTCTATGGATGTTGCTCATGGAGATTTGATGCTTTTATGCATATTTGATGATTTCATCATGGAGATTTTGATGATTCTTATTATGGATATTTGATTCTTATATTGTGGATATTTGATGATTCTTCTTATGGATTATCTTTTGGATTTCTTTACAGTTGCTTGTACAGGACTGTGGTGATTTATGATTCCATGAGCATTAGGGTAGGTAATCTACTTGTAGTGTCGGGAAGTGGCTTGCAATGAGGGTCGGGGCCCTAAGTGGCTGCCAAGGTAACTCATTGTAAGTTTTGGTTAATAAGTGATAACATTTACACACTAAATGGGGATTAAATGAACCTAAAAAGATAAGAGTTTTTGATGTTCTCGCTCATGCCTTGAGTGCTTGTACAGGCTAGGATGGGAGTAGTGAGAACGCATGGTTGCGACCTTGCATTCCATAGTATGCCTTGTCAGTATGAGAGGATATTAGTGGCCGCATGAGATTTGTATGGACCCGTGGAGTTTAGCTAACTGCCAGGGTAACTTGTACGAGATAAATGCGATGACACTTTCCCGCTTGCAGAGTAGGTTTCCTACATGTCATTGTTGTGCCTCTAGGAACTAGATGTCGATTTTGTGTGTGTTGGAACCTTTGAGTTAGTATACTTTTAGGATTCCTAGATTCATAGAGATTTATGCTTTGTGGTTTTGATATCTTGTTTGGGACATGAGACTATCTCCTTAGCACGGTGGGAGTGGACCACTTAGGTTCCACACGGTCGGGTGGTAGTGTTTTATCACTCTTATCATTTGAGATCCGTCTGAGACACCGTGGCTGGAGCATTCTTGGTTGGTATTTATCTTCATTATGTTCTTGGATCATTATGATTGATGATATACCTTATAATGGATGTATTTGCTGGTAGGTATCTTATATTGATGGTTTGCATATGTTAGATAATGGTATCCTATGCTTTACTTTTCATGTTAGTAGGATGTTTTTAGGAGTGACATTCCTACTATGTTTATAACCGATGATCTCTTCAATGCTTTGGAATGTTACGCATGGAGGGATGGCTAGGATCCATGATGGTCTAATGATGCTATTTACGGTTGGGAGGAACCGTGCACTTAGTTAGTTATGTTTGTGATATATGGTTATCTTTTATGATGGATGTTTATATCTTTATGATGATGATGTATCATGTATGGTTTATGGTTTCATTATGTTATTGCATCATGGATTAATATTGGATGATGTTGTACTTTGTTTATTGTTTTAAGCTTTTCATACCTTGTAACATATATAGTGGATGACTGAGCAATCTAAAATGTGCACTTGTAATAGTGTTTAGGAACATTGGATGCATCATTGTTATTTCATTGTTAAGAATGCGATGTTAGATGAATAAGTTATGATTAGAAGTAATTCAATGTTAAGGGATCTTTAAAGAATGCAACTGTTATGTTATGTTATTTTCAGTTGGATGTTACTATTGCTTCTGCTACCATGTTAATGTTGTGAATGGTTTATAATTTATGTTTAAAAAAAAATTGTTTGGTAAACTTAGTGAAATTCTTTGGATTCCTTGGCGGGGCATTACACAAATTTGCCACATTTTTTGAAATCCTTTAGCCCCTTCTCAAATTCTTGCTTAGGGAATGCCTTTTAAACCTTAGGCAAGTATGAAATAATGTTTTGTTTATAAGTTTAAGGTAATCATGGTTTACGTGGTTTTAAATCTAAAAGAGTTTCATTTCAAACTTACCATACAAGTCTCGACGATTGTTGATCTTGTTTAGATCGATGAACCCTGCATTCCCACATTTTCAACATGCGAGGCCATCAAAAAATGTGGGGAAGTTTGAAGAGGGCACGTAGCACAGTTTGATTACATGGGTTCGAAAGAATTTGAAGGTTGATTCATCGTTGATCTTGGGTAGATCAACGAATGCCGCTTTCTTGCAAGATGAAGATGAGTATGGTTTAAACAAAGTGGGCATGCACATAAGTGACATCTGTCCCTTGGGAAGACACAAGGGGTATTCATGCAAATGAAGAGGATAGGTTATGAACATCGTCGATCTGTGAGAGATCGACGGATGATGCATACCCACATTTTCAAGATGCGCAACAGATAAATATTGCAAGAATGCTACCTTGCGACGTGTGGCACAGTAGGACCAAGCATGGAAGTGACGATGTCATGGGCTCAAAAGTTTTGAATACCGCAGTCAAGTTTGTCAGAGCACATGCTTTAAAAGGTGATTTCTCATTGGTCAGGATCATTTTAGTGGGCTTCCAAATATAGAAATCTTGAATCACCGTCGATTTAAGCCAGCATCAAGGGCTAGCATTTGCTCGCATTAAGGAATCCCAATATGTTTTTAATAATGCAGGTAAATAGGTTGTGGACACATATCACAATTGACCAAGTCATGACATTTTGAAATGCCATGTGTTTTGTGATAAAGGAACAGTGCAATGGTTATTGAAGAGTTTTCCATCAACCGTTGATCTTCTTTAGATCGACGAAGGGCACTGGCCCACTTTATCAACATGTAGGGAGATTAAGGAAAGTGGGAATGTGTCGTAAAGACACGCGTCCTTGGTGATTTCAAGTCCTACCTTATGAGCTTACATAGATCTTTCTCAACCTTTGATCTTAGTAAAATTAACGGCTGGTGCATTTCTGCTTTATGAAGATGCTAGCAAGATAAGAAATGTGAGAATGCACAAGCCTAACACATGGGATGGACTTAGGTTGTTGATTCAATTCAGATCTATGGATCTTGCATGTTTGCATTTCTTAGAAGCAAGAAGCACCAACTAAAAGAGGAATCACACACATGGCTAATTATGATTGGGTTATTTTGGACCAGCTTGTCTAGTGGATTTTGAAATCATCATGTTCACAGCTTCAACTTGTAAGATCTTCAGGATCGACGATACATATTTTACTATTGAAGGTGGTGTCATTTTGGATATTAATAAGATTTTAAAACCTTCATGTGTGAAAGTGAAGAACAAAATGTAATAGGTAAGATTTTCCCAATTTCAACTTGTGCCAGTAGAAATTTATGAGTCACCTTTGAATAGAAATAATTACTACTAGGATTGAGATAAATATGGCACGAGTGTGAAATAGTTACCTCAAGGATAAAGTATAGAGTTACAGAGATAAAAAGAAAAGGCTTCAGGTAAGTTTGTATACCATAGTCTCTACAATTTTTAGTCTTGTGTGATTTATTCAAAAGATGATTCTAAAGATTTCACTAAGTCTGAGGGTGTGGATAGTGGAAGGATTGCTTGTTAAGAGTAATTGGTTCTAGAGCACTGATAGTTTGAAAAATAATTTATTTATTTTCAAAGGATGGTTCACAAAAGGAAAATGGTTAGCTTCATATGCCTATGTATGGTTTTTTGATAGAGGAAAGCTAGTAATTAGGTGTCGTAGTCAAGTCACCAGGGTGGTAAGAAGGATAAGGAACAGACTTGGTAAGCTAACAACCTATTTAGTAGTAATGTCATCTTTGAAACAAATTTTTAAAACATCTTAGTTTGATGCCAAGGTAGCAGAAATATTCGAGACCTTGTGCATAGTTTTGGAAGAGGGTGAAGAAGATTTTATACCCTTGGGTATAGTCTTTTTCATTTTTTGTGCTTGTACCCCCTTTTTGTGTCAGTGGATGGCAAATTTTGGCAAGAAGTTGGTTAAAGAAGCAAACGTGGCTGGGGATCAGAGGATCCCTATTTTTTTATTTTTAATAGCCACATTGTTTTTTGGCTTCTGTACTGCATGCTAAGTAATGATTTTGTTATTTTTGAAGCCTAGCATGATCAGTAAAGAGTGGGAAGTAAAGATGATTCTCATTCAGTAGTCATCTTGACAAAATCCATGGGCCTAGGTTGGTGCGTATTTTTCAAAGTTGATTTTGTCATTGATGGAGCGGTCTTAGCAGTTGCGTACACAAAAAATCAGTGGTAGAGCTGAGTAAGCAAAAAGTTATAATAGAAAGGAGCGTACAGGAGAATATTTGATCTACGTGATGTTCTGTTAATCATTCTTCTTCTTTTTCTGTTATAAACTTGTGATATATTTTATAAGGGACACTTGTCAATTCTCTACACCTGAAGCTTGTTGCATCTCACAATATTTAAGTGAGATCCCAAGGCTAGAGAGGGAGTTGTTGGTTGGTCTTCTATTTTCCAGTTCTTGGAGCTCTACTCAGGCTGTGAAAGCCACACACCCAACATATCTTGTATGAACAGCATCTGGATTTCATAGATAGTTCTGATACAGTAGTGTGATCTTGTATCTTATTTTATGCATTCCTAATGTACTTATTTCAAGGAGATAAATACAATGTGCAGAAGGTTTCAAATTTTAATATAATTTTGTCTCCTTTCTTTTTGAATTTGTAATTTTATATGTTCAAGAACAAAGAGCTTGAATCTATTTCCAATGGCCCAGTTGTATGTTTGAGGTTTTCTTGCCTTTGACTCAAGGATTCATATAATTGCTTGTGGTTTCAGACAAGGTTGCAAATTCATTAAGAAGGATGTGTGAAAATATGGAATTATATTACATATGGTTGTCTAATTCATAAAGTGAATAGACTGAACATGAATGTCTCAACATATGCCATATGTTGATTAATGTTCAAGGATGCATAATTCTGAAGTATAAGATTTCCCTAATGGATAAGGCACTGGTCATTTGTAGGATCATTAAGTTTTTGCTGCATATTGGACATGTTGTCTTTTCTAGATATAAATCAATCATTTTTCCGTTCATGTTGAAGTGGACATAAAAGTTTAAACCCTCACTTAGTTTATAAATAATATAGGTTTGCACCTAGCTATTGTATAATCTGTGTTGCTTCATAAGCCATTAGGAGATATTAGGGGTTTCATCTGCTATCATAGATCCTAATTATGTTTATTACACTGGTTCCATATGTCAGATCTAAAGAGGTTCACCCACCTAGGTTTTGCAGAGCCTGAAGTAGAAGAAGGGTTAAGCCTTATAGTTGGCCCTGTGTCTGAAATGATATGTTGATAATGGGAGTTAGCTGCCCCTAGATGTGTCATATTCTCATGGGGATAATTGAAAATCGATAACGTTTTCAAACACCAACACTATACATGATGGTCATGCAAATAGACACTCTCTGACAAAGGATGGTGTTTTCCACAAATTGAAGCCCTTGATAAATGAGGGTAAAAAAGTATGTAGTAGTGCTAGTGTATGTCTTTTTGATGGAAGAAATTTTTTGGATGACATGAAACATCAACATATGTGTTTTGCGTTAATTCCTAGAAAGGATAAGGAAAGTAGTAGTGAAGTTTCACTTGAATTTCTAGGTCTATTAAGTGAGTATGGAGATGTCATCTCTGATAATGTTCCATAAGAGTTGCTACCAATAAGGAAAATTAGTCATCAAATAGATTTAGTCCCTGGAGCTAGTTTTCCTAACAAGGCTGCTCATAGGATGACTACTACTCTGAGGAGCTAAACATACAAGTTTAGGAGTTGTTGAGGAAAGGTTTAATTTGAGAGAGCCTAATTCCATGTGCAGTACCTACAATTCTAGCACCAAAGAAGGATGGAGAGTTGAGAATGTGTATAGATTCTTGGGCTATAAATAAAATAACCATCAAGTACTAATTTCCTTTTCCAAGGATGGATGATGTTATGACTGCTTGAGTGGAGCTCATTACTTCACAAAGATAGATCCCATGAGTGGCTATCACCAAATACATATACGAGAGGGAGATGAGTGGAAGACTACATTCAACACCAAGGAGAGTCTATGCCCTTTGGACTAACCAATGAGACAAGCACCTTCATGTGGCTTATGAATGAGGTGCTAAAGAAAATTTTGGGAAAATTTATTACTTTTCATTTGGATGATATTTTGAATTTTAGTAAGTCTTAGAATGAACATTTATTGCACATTCATAGTGTCCTTGAAAGGTTGAGAAAAGAGAAATTGTTGATTGATTTGAAGAAGTGTAGCTTTGTCAAAAGGGATTTAGTCTATTTGGGGTTTTTTGTATTAGCTGAAGGTCATCTTGGAATGGCCTACTCCTAGGTTTTCCACTGAGGTGAGGTCATTCCATGGTCTGGCTAGTTTTTATAGGAAGATCATTAAGAATTCAGTAGTATATGTGTACCCCAAACTAAACACTGAGGGGGGATAGAAAAGAGTTCAAGTGGACTACAAGAGCTATAAGGAGTTTTGAATTGCTAAAGAAGAAGGTGATAGAGTAACCTACATTGGCACTTCCTGACTTCAAAAAAGTGTTCCAGGTGGATTGTGATGCTAGTGGCCATGCTACTAGGGCTATGTTGAGCCAAGAAGGTAATCCTATTGCCTATTTTAGTGAAAAATTGAATGATGGAAAGAAGAAGTAATCTGTTAATGATTATGAGTTCAATGCAAGATTTCAAGCCTTAAAGAAATGGAGGCATTATTTCTTGCCAAAAGAAATTGTCTCATATCCTGATCGTTAGGCATTGTCATACCTAAATAGTCATGGTAAATTGAATCAGAGACATCTGAAATGGGTAGAGTTCATGCAAAGCTATACATTTGCAATGAAACATAGAAGCAGAAGGTCTAATAAGGTTGCAAATGCATTAAGTAGGAGATAGTTGTTGTTGATAGAAATGTAGGTTGAAGTGGTTGGGTTTGATGAACTCAAGAATCTGTACCCTAAGGACCCTGACTTTGCAGAGGCTTGGAAGGTTTGTAAAGAACCTATTACTCTAGATAGGACCGCATGGATAGATTACACGATTCAGGATGGTATGTTGTTCAAGGGAAGTTAGTTGTGCATTCCAAGGAGTTCCATGAGGGAGAACCTGATCAAGGAGAAACACAATGGAGGAATGGAAGGACACTTTGGTCAAGATAATACCATTTCCATTATTAGTGAACATTATTTTTTGCCTCGATTGTCATAGGATGTAAATAAGTTTGTGTAGACTTGTTGAGTATGTCAAATAGCCAAATGATTTAGTCAAAATATTGGGCTCTATTAGCCATTTCCTATTCCAACGAAGCCTTGGGAGGACATATGTATGGATTTTGCTCTTGGATTGTTGAGGGCATAAAGGGGTAATGACTCAGTATTTGTGGTGGTTGATAGGTTCTCCAAGATGGAACATTTCATTCCATTCCACAAGAGTCATGATGTAGTGCATATTGCAGATTTGTTTTTTAGAGAGGTGGTGAAGCTACATGGTCTCCCAAAAAGTATTGTTTTTGATAGAGATACTAAATTTGTTGGGTATCTCTGGAGAAATTTGTGGAAGAAGTTGAAGACATAATTGACATTTAGTTCTACACATCATCCATAGACTAATGGAAAAATAGAAGTAGTGAATAGAATTCTAGGTAGTTTGTTGAGGTGCTTAGTAGGAGATAAGCCCAAGGGATGGGATTTGATTCTACCAGAAGAAAAAGTTTCTTACAATAATTCTATGAATAGGAGTACTACTAGATCACCATTCCAAATTGCGTATGGGTGTAGTCCAAGGACTCCACAAGAGTTGAGGAAGATGGAGCAAGGAGAGAGGACAAGTGCTGAGGTAGAAGACTTTGCTGAACATGTCAAGAACCTACATGAGGAGGTACATGCACATATTGCTAAGATGAACCTACAGTATAAGGCTAGAGTAGATCAAAAGAGGAGACATAAGGAGTTCCAAGTTGGGGATCTGGTTATGGTATACTTGAGGAAGGAAAAATTTCCAGTGGGTACCTACAATAAGCTAAAGATGAAGAAATTTGGTCCTTGCAAAATTTGGAAGAAAAATGATTCAGGAAATGCATATGAGATGGAGTTGCTAGATGGGATTAGATTTATCCTATTTTTAGTATTGTAGACTTAACATAATATCATGATGATGGTGCAGAGGAGGATTTGATGCTGGAGTCATGTCCAGTTCCTACTTCTAAGAAGGAAGATATTAGAGAAATTCTAGATAGCCATGTTGGCTAGAGTACTAGAAACATGCAATATAAAGCATACTTGGTGAAATGGAAAGGATGACTAGTGGAAGATTCAACTTGGATATCTGCAGTGGAGGTTACCCATTTGGGTTTTCCTCTACCAGCTATAAAGTGACAGGGTCACTTTTCAATGTACCCTAGGTTTTTGATGTAGGAGCATCCAATGGTGTAAGGGAAATCCTATATAACCCAAAAATATGCTTAGTTTTGGTTTCTATTTAATGTGTTTTTATTTTTGAATACCCATGTGGGTTAAATAGAGATTCCAACTCTCATTGTTCCACTATTGAATTTTTGGGTTAGTACTTTTTAGTACCTTGGGATATGTTCCAATGTAGAAAAAAGGTTATTTTGTAATTGATCCATAACTATGATGAGTTCGAGGGTGGAGGGATGATTATACTTGCAATTTAAAGCACTCCAAAAAAAGAATTAGGTCAAAAGGCTTTACGGTTTGAAAGTTATTACAGGTTTAAGTTGCTTGGAGACCCCTTAAGAGAGCTTCAAAGTCACATTTGAGGCACCAAATGACCTCATATGGGTCCAAAAAATGGAGAACAAGAAAAGCTTGTCCATAGGGCTATAGAGTGCTTGGAGAGATTTCCAAAAATGTAAATGGTTCTTTAATCAAAATCTCGGATCAAAAGTTATGCCTCCAAGGAGTTGGACTACAATTTTTGCATTCTTCTAATTTTGCATTGACTTCTGACATATTTTATAGAACCTTCTATTTTGGTAATAGATTCCAAATGGAAAATTCTAAAATTTATTCCTAACCCTAAACTTAATTTGGATTGCTTAAGGTCATTTTTGGCATTGTAAACACAGTTTTTTGGTGGAGTTCGGGAGAAGGTACTATGAGGAGTGTTTTTTCTTCCAGAATTAGACAAAATTGTAAGCCCCTAGGGCATGCCATTGAGACTATTTTCATTTTATTGAATGTAATAACATATCATTTTTGATAATAATATTCCCCTTTTCCTGTTGTGTTCATTTTTTCTTGGGTTGTGCTTGCATCATGCGGGGGGCATCCTTTAAATGGTCACAAGAAAAGAATCATATACTAAACAAGCGTACAAGAATTTAAAATAAAAAAACATTAAGTATAATATCAAGACATAAGTAATTCAATATCCACTATCATAGTGGAAGCATAATACAAAGATCCCAATGTTGAAACATGGGCTATGATTCTAGATGTAATGCTTCACCCGAAGAACCTTGGAACAAGGATAAATAAAAGCCAATACATTTTTTTTTAAAGTAACAAGTATGGATTCTAGCAACATCAACATGCAACCAATCAAAAGATCACAATAGAAGACTTACCTAAACTATCTAAGCAATTAATGATCTCCAAGTGTCACTACTTACCAAAAAGTTCAATTAACCAACTATGAAAGTTAAACAAACAAGAAACACATAGTCTTCAAACTCACAAGAACTAAGAAGGGGAAAAACCACATAGGGTAACCAAAATACTCTTTGAAACATGTTTGAAAAGTCTAAAAATACTTTTTGTTTTCCTGAGTAGGTTTTTTGCACCAAACTCGTGCGATACTTTTCTAGTATCATACAATATTGTTCACTACTATTAGGTGATACTTTCACAGCATTGTGTGATGCTTCTTACAACTACTATGTGATACTTACTATCATGCAATAATTTTCTAGAGTTGCATGATAGAACATTCTCATATCATGTGATACTTTCTAGTATTGCGTGATATTTCTTTCTATAGTCATGCAATACTTTTCTAGTATTACCCAATGTTGAACCTATGTCACCTAGGTTTGGAAAGAAACAACTCAACAAAAAATCTAGAAGGGGAAAAGAGTTAGAACCTCCACTTTGGGGAGTATTGGAACCATAATAGTCAAGGATTAAAGACTCAAGAGCATAAGATCAATTAATTCTAACATCCAACCCAAAACATCTAATCCATAGCATCTACTATAATCATGTGGAAAGAAACATTTCAGTGAACATACATGTGTATAGATCAACTATCTCAATAACATAAAATAACATAAACCCCATGGAAACATACTTTGAAAGATCAAGAGAGCCAGGTGAGCATCCAGCTCTAGAATTGAATATAGAGGAAGGAAAACTTTGTACACCAATCCCTAGCAGTGGTAAAGGTAGCTATACCTCCCAACCACTCAAAACCTATAGCTCCTACTATGCTGATGGAGATAGTGATCTAACCTCAAACACACACAATACAGTCATCCATGGCTAAAACTCATGCCAAACAACACAAAGGAATGAAGTCAATATCATGAGATAATGCAATACAATAGGTCCTGGTTAGATGCTCTATGGGTCTACTATGTAGGGACTATAATGGAGAGTAGATTGCTTGGGACTCCCAAGATTAACATCATGTGGAAACTCTCCCTCAAGATTCCCTCAGAAGGCCATCACACTCTATCCTTAGATCAAACCATATAGATTCATACCCTTGGATCAAACCCTAAAGGTATTTCACATTTTATTAGCTTAATTTTATTACCCATTTATTCATTCAATTATCACTTATTTACAAACTTCTTCATGTCAACCTTGTTGGGACCATGGCTCAGGGTTATGAGAGAAGTCCCTCCACTTGTCCACCCTACATATGGGTGTAGGATCACCTTAGGGGAAATGAAAAACCTAATAGACATTTTTGTCTTGTAAATGGTTTAACCAACCATTGACTAAATAAGACTAATTGTGAAGTCCCAATGTGTACTAGAGTGAGGTAAATTAGGTTGAGTACAAGTATTGGTCATGTTTTAATTATTAAGACCTAGTTATTATCACAAGGTCTTGATAGGGTCAATCTTGGTCAAAGTTGAAAAATCACTCTAAATTGTCAAAATGTGGTTAGAATTATTTCCATAGGTGTTTTTGGATCATTTTGAGAGGATTTAAATCAAACTAGATAGGTTAGTGGTGCTAAAAGTCAATTTTTTCAAAAATTGCAAAAGTTGCTCATGATAACTTTTCCTAAATTTTAGGAATATGCACTAAAGTGTTTTGGGGCTCAACCTAAGGCCTAAATATTTAGGAATGAGATATATAAGGATAGTTTAACCAGTTTTGAGAGGTCATAAGTTGGATAGTACAGACTGTTCATGTGGAGTGGAAAGATAATGCACTAAAAAACATGTTTTTTTCCTTGGAGACTTACTATTTTGGATTGATTCTTCTACCATTTTCCATGGATTAATTTCTTGTTACCATGTTACTGATCTTTGTGTGCTTTTTGGAGAAGTTTTGATTCATTTTAATAGGTTTTGATAATTTTCTTATTTTTTGTTTCCTCCTAGTTTGTAAATAGAAGTCTGGAATAAAATGGCTATAATTTGAATGCCCATTGTTAAAACCTAATGAACTTTGGGATTTAAGAATTATCCTTTATATATATAATTTAAATATTTATTTTGGAGAGAAAGTTTACTATTATTTCAAGAAATCCCTACGCAAACCTAGAGTTGTTTTGCTAGGTAACAAGAAGCTTGCAAGAGAGTTTGAGTGTGTTTTCTTGATTGGGATGACAAAAAAATTATTGAAGAAATTTATTGGGAAGAGTTAAGGGTTCATAGGCCATATGAGAAGGTCTAAAAATTAAAACCAAGAAAACCAAGAAGATAGTGTTGTCATTGTCCTAGAAACCCTCAAAAAAAGGTTTTTTTGGAAAGGTATTGTACAAACACCATCAGAGTCTAAAACCTATCAAATATTTTAGCCAATGGGATTATGAAAAAAATTCAAGAAGACACCAATAGGGATTACTAATGATTTTTTGAATTTAATTCAAATTTTTTATTTTTATGAGGCCTAATTGGGGCTCTTAGGGCTACAAGGCGAAATAGAGAAATTCAATGATTTTGAAGACTTGGAATTGCAAAGTTGGTGTAGAATGGTTGGTAAAGGACCAATAAAATTGAAGGGATGAGAAAAGCATGTGTTGTCAAAGTTGGGAGCTCTAGTATTGTTTGTCTACTTGGAGTGTACCTAAGTTCTTAGTTAGGGTTTAAGGAGTTAGGATTGTGATTTGAAATTGATAGGTGAGTTTCTAGGTTGGAGAGGGTTAGGAAAAGATCCTCTAGATTAGGGTATCAGAAGGAACCCTAAGAAGTATAATGGAAGGCCTTGGATAGAGAGAGAAAAACTCCCCATTAAAGTGGTATCAGACCTATTGAAAGGCTTGGGAAGTGAATAGTGGATGTTAGTGGAAGGAGAATCCATAGTTGAGAACATCATGGTGACCAATGCATAGTTGGCTAGGTATTTTTATGAGAAGCAAGAAAAGAAAAGAATTCTTGAGGAACTTGTGGAAGAGATGAAGAAAAAGTTAGAGGAAGTTGTTGAGACTATAGATAAGGTGAAGGAGGAATTAGAGGGAGAGAAAGACAAGGTAAAATACACAGAGGAAGAAGATGAGGAAATAACACCTATACCAAATCCTCCATTAGTAGAGGAACCCTTTCTTAAATCCTTGAAGGCATTAAGTGCTAAAGCATTAGAAGGCATACCTATTTTTAGTGGGAAAATGGATGAAGTAGTTATGAAATGGATTGAAGGAATGGAAAATCACTTTGAATGTGATGATATTTCAGAGGACCAAAGAGTAAAGATAGGAAAATCAAGATTGAGAGGACAAGCATTAACTTGGTGGAAGTTCTTGCAGAAGGAAAGGGAATAAGAAAATAAGAAGCCCATAACCAATTGGAAGACTATGGTGGCTAAGATAAAATAAAATTATCTACTAGAAGATTATGATATTAAATTGCACAAGAAAAGCCAAAACCTAAGACAAAGAGACCTATATGTATCTTTTTATACAAAGGAATTCCAAAAATTAAGCCTTAGGTCCAGGATACAATAATTTGAAAGTGTCAAGGTGGGTAGGTATCTGAAAGGTCTTAGGTGGAACACACAATAGGAGTTGAGCCTCTTTTCTCTTACAACATTACATAATAGTTATCAGATGGCCCTTAAGGTGGAAGAAAAACTGAAAAAGAAACAAGGTTCTAGTAACAAGGGTAGAGGGAGAGATAGAGATTCAAGAGGTGGACATAGGGGTGGTTCTAGGGGAAGAGGCACTAAAAATAGAAGCCAAGGGATACCAAATCAAGTGAAAAATACCATGACTCCAATAAAAGAGGAGGCTACAATAGAGGCAAAGGGTTTCCTAGTGGTGGAAGAGGTAGATCAGGTGGGTTTGGAAGAAGCTCACATTTTACTTCAATGAAGTGTTATAACTATGGCCAATTGGGGCATCCTTCCTATAGATGTCCTGACAAACCATCAACTTCATAATGAGAGAAGAAGATTACTTATCTGCAAGAACATGACTACAAACATCCAAAGGTAGGTTTGGACTCAAAGAAAGGTGAGACTATGATGCTTAGGAGAGTGTTGATGAAGGAACCTATCAAGGATGAACACACACAAAGGAGGGCTCTTTTCAGAGTCAAATGAAATATATTGGGAAAGGTGTTAGATTGTGGTGACTGATCAGGAAAGTACTGTACATACTTCATAAATAGTGGGGTTCGGGGCATCGCCCCGAAATATTTTTTTTTGGAAGAAGCCGACATCGACATGGTAGCCGACATATTATGGCCGACATATGGCCGACATGTTATAACCCTAAAGCGGTTTAATACTTGTATAAAAAGGGCTTAGGGTTGGGTATTTTTGATATGGTGATACGAAATTGGTTCTTGCGGCGGTATTGAGCTGTAAGGGATCACGGATTGTAATTAGGTTGTAATCACTGGATTGTAATAAGATTGGACTTGCTGTTTGGTGGACGTAGCCCAGGGATTGGGTGAACCACGTTAAATCTTGGTGCCTTGTGTTCATTTCTGTGTGTTCTATTATTTTCTGTTATTGGTTATATTTGCATGTAGTTTTTATTTCTGTCCGTGGTTTATCCTAACAAGTGGTATCAGAGCCTAGTTGTTTCTCAGTTATCCTCTGCAGGAAAGTCTCACGGTTGAGTGGGAGCAATGGCAGATGATGGTAAGCTGAGGGTTGATAGGTTTAATGGGCAGAACTTCCAGTTATGGAAGATGCAAATGGAAGACTATTTATATCAGAAGGATTTGTGGAAGCCATTGGAAGGAAAAGCCAAGAATCAGGGAACTATGTCAGAGGCTGAATGGGATCTTTTGGACAGAAAGGCACTTGGAAGCATTCGGTTATGCTTGGCACCATCGGTGGCATTTAATATTACAAAAGCAAAGATGAAAGAAGATTTGATGAAAACCCTAGCGACACTGTATGAAAAGCCCTCCGCTTCAAATAAGGTATTTCTCATGAAGCGTTTATTTAATATGAAAATGGCAGAAGGTGGATCTGTTGCAGATCATTTAAATGAGTTTAATACTATTGCTAGTCAATTATCTTCTGTGGGTATCAATTTTGATGAAGAAATTAGGGCTCTCTTGATTTTGTGTTCTTTGCCTGAAAGCTGGAATGGCTTGGTAATGGCGGTGAGTAATTCTGTTCCTGGATCTAGTACCCTAAAATATGATGATGTGATCGGTGTTATTTTAAGTGAGGAAACTCGTAGAAAATCCTCAGGTGGATCTACATCAGGAAGTGCTTTAAATGCACAAAGCAGGGGTAGAACGACTGAAAGAGGAAGTAACTCTGGAAATCATGGGAAATCAAGAGGAAAGTCAAAGGGGAGGAGGTCTCAATCGAGAGGACCAAATGATTGCTGGTACTGTGGGAAACTAGGGCACAAAAAGAAAGATTGCTGGACTCGAAAGAAAAATGAAGGAGATAAATCAGATGGAGACAAAGAGGCAAATGTGGTAAGTAACAAATCCAAAGAGGATGCTTTGCTTCTGTCTTTAGAGAGTGTTGATGATTCATGGGTTTTAGATTCTGGTGCTTCTTTTCATGCTACACCTCATAGAGGTTATTTCATTGATTATGTCCAAGGGGATTTTGGGCTTGTTTATTTGGGGGATAATGAACCCTGTCAGATTGTTGGAAAGGGAAAAATTAAGATTAAGTTGCAGAATGGGAATCATTGGCTACTACATGAGGTAAGACATGTTCCAAAACTAAGTAGAAATTTAATTTCAGTAGGGCAACTCGGTGATGAGGGTTGTGTAGTTACTTTTAATGATAAAAATTGGAAGGTTTCAAAAGGTTCCCTTGTAGTAGCAAAAGGTGTGAAAGTAGGCACCTTATATCTTTGTACAGGTCATATTGTTCCTTCTACTTTGATTGTTTCAGAGAAAAATGAATATTCAGGAACAATTACTGCAGATGAGCAGGGAGAACAAATAGCTGCTGTGGATTCTGATACAGCGCTGTGGCACAATAGACTTGGGCACATGAGTGAGAAAGGTATGAAAGTACTTCATTCAAGGAAAGTTTTACCAGGTCTAAAATGTGTGAATATGGATTTCTGTGAAAGTTGTGTGTATGGAAAACAAAAGAGAGTGAGTTTTGTAAAGACAGGGAAGGAAAACAAAAAGGAGAAATTAGAACTTGTGCATACAGATGTATGGGGACCGGCTCAGGTATCTTCCCTTGGTGGCTCTCATTATTATGTTACATTTATTGATGACGCAACTAGAAAAGTATGGGTTTATTTCCTTAAACAGAAATCTGATGTATTTCAAACTTTTAAGAAATGGAAATGCTTGGTTGAAAATGAGACTGGTAAGAAATTAAAATGTCTCAGATCTGATAATGGTGGTGAGTATTGCAGTCATGAATTTGAAGATTATTGCTCCACTAATGGTATTCATAGACAAAAAACTGTTCCAAGGACTCCACAGGAAAATGGAGTGGCTGAACGCATGAACAGGACTATAATGGAGCGCGCAAGGAGCATGAGGTTGCATGCTGGGTTGCCCTTACACATGTGGGAGGAGGCTGTCAATACTGCAGTATATTTGATTAATAGAGGTCCCTCTACTCCTTTGGGCTGTGGTATTCCAGAGGAAGCATGGACTGGTAAGAAGGTGAGTTATTCTTTTCTCAAGACCTTCGGTTGTGAAGCTTTTGCTCATATAGACTTTGAAAATAGAACCAAGCTAGAAGCTAAATCAAAGAAATGTGTCTTTGTTGGATATGGCATTAATGAATTTGGTTATAGGCTTTGGGATTTTGAAAATCATAAAATTATAAGAAGCTGGGATGTCATATTCAATGAAAAAGTGTTGTACAAAGATCTGTTGCAGCAACATGAGAAGAAAGAAGATGATTATGTAGTGCTGGATGATACTCCAAAAGCTGATATTCCAGCCATTCCTCATGATGTGCAACAACCGCAACAACAAATACCACATACACCTGTGAATGTTAGACGGTCAACAAGGCCAATTAGACCTCCACAAAGGTTTTCTCCCTCTTTGTATTCTATTTTACTTACTGATGCTGGTGAACCTGAAAGTTATGATGAAGCTGTGCAGGTGGATACTAAGATATAGTGGGAGTCTGCAATGAAAGATGAAATGGACTCTTTGCTGAAAAATAAGACATGGGATTTGTGCAAGTTGCCATTCATCTTGCTAAGAATTCAGCTCTGCATTCTAAGACCAAACACATACAGTTGCGGTACCATTTCATTCGGTCAGTTTTGGAGGATGGACAGTTAAAGCTGGAGAAGATACATACCAATGAAAATCCAGCAGATATGTTGACAAAGGTTGTCACAAGGGAGAAGCTGAACTCCTCTTCAGCTTCAGTTGGTCTTTTAGACTAAATGTGAATAAAAGAACAGCAGAGTCCAGGGTGGTTTGATCCAGTGGGAGCCCCATGCGGTAGTTGTATTGCTACAGGATCAGTCTCCAAGTGGGAGATTGTTGTTTAGTGTGGAGCCTGATCAGTCCCCAAGTGGGAGATTGTTAGATTGTGGTGACTGATCAGGAAAGTACTGTACATACTTCATAAATAGTGGGGTTCGGGGCATCACCCTGAATTTTTTTTTTTTGAAAGAAGCCGACATCGACATGGTAGCCGACATATTATGGCCGACATATGGCCGACATGTTATAACCCTAAAGCGGTTTAATACTTGTATAAAAAGGGCTTAGGGTTGGGTATTTTTGATATGGTGATACGAAATTGGTTCTTGCGGCGGTATTGAGCTGTAAGGGATCACAGATTGTAATCAGGTTGTAATCACTGGATTGTAATAAGATCGGACTTGCTGTTTGGTGGACGTAGCCCAGGGATTGGGTGAACCACGTTAAATCTTGGTTCCTTGCATTCATTTCTGTGTGTTCTATTATTTTCTGTTATTGGTTATATTTGCATGTAGTTTTTATTTCTGTCCGTGGTTTATCCTAACAAAAGGTATGCAAAGTCATTATCCACTTAGGGTCAATTGATAAATTTATATCAGAAGAAGAAGTCCAAAAGCTAAAACTAAGTCACCTCATGTGTGTCCTTACAAAGTCACTTGGTTAAACAAAGGACATAACATAATGGTCAATGAACAAGTATGGGTGGAGTTTACCATAGGCAAGTATCATGACAAGATACTTTGTGATGTCTTACTAATGGATGCATGTCACCTATTGCTAGGAAGACCATGGCAGTATGAAATGGAGGTAGTTCATCATGGTAAGGAGAATAAGTACTCATTCAAAAATAATTGAGTGACTTATAAGATATAGTCTTTTCTAAAAAAGGAAAATGTGGAGAAGGTTGAAGCCAATGCACTCTTGATGAGTGGAAAATCATTCCTAAAGTATATGAAACAAGGAGAGGGGATTGGTTATGCAATCATAGTGAAGCCAAAAGAAGAGGAGTCATCAAAGAAAACAACTACAACTATAGAAGTACAATAGTTGCTTGATCAGTTTGAAGACATCATATGTGATGGAGCACCACCTACATATATGTGAAAGAGAGAGATATGTCATCAAATAGAATTCATACTAGGCACCTCTTTTCCAAACAACACTACATACAAGATGACACTAGAGCAAAAAAAATAGATTGCAAGGCAAGTCCAAAAGCTGCTTGACCAAGGATTTATTAGAAAGAGCATATCATGGCTCCTAAAAAGAGAGGTAAGTGAAGAATGTCTACAAATTCTAGGGTAATAAATAGGATAACAATAATGTATATATTTCCTATTCCTAGGATAGAGGACTTAATGGATTATCTTGGTGGAGCTAGATATTTCTTTAAAATTAATCTTAAGAGTGGATATTACTAAATAATGATGAAAGAGGGTGATGAATGGAAATCTACTTTTAAAACCAATGAAGGACTCTATGAGTGGTTGGTAATGCAATTTGGTCTTACCAATGCACCAAGTACATTTATGAGGCTAATTAATGAAGTTCTAATTGACTACATAGGTGTGTTTGTAGCGGTGCACTTGGAAGACATCCTAATATTTAGTAAGACACAAGAAGAGGATCTAAAAAATTTGAAGATTGTATTGAGGAGACTTCAAGAAGAGTGAGTTCATGAAGGAGGAACTTGTTTACTTGGGCTTTGTAGTTTCACAAGGCAATTTAAAAATAGAATAGAGCAAGGTGGAGGCAATTCTAAGTTTTCATACTTCTAGGTCTACTACTAAAGTGAGGAGTTTCCATGGGATAGGAAGTTTGTAATAATACTTAGTGAAACTTATACTCCTATGAAAGATACCATAAAAGGAGGTACGAAGACCAGGTTTGTATGGACAAAGGAAAAATATGAGAGTTTTGAAAGGTTGAAGAAGGAGGTAGTCACTCAACCAATATTGGTTCTTCCAAGCTTTGAGAATTTGTTCATTGAGGAGTGTGATGCAAACAACATTGCAGTGGGAGCAATGTTAAACAAAGAGGGAAGACCTGTGACATTTTTTAGTGAAAGGCTCAATAAGGCAAAGACAAGGTATTCTACCCATCTTTGCCTATGACTTGGAACTATATGCATTAGTTCAATCCCTCAAGAAATGGAGGCATTGTTTGCTACCCAAGGAGTTTGTTGTCTACACTAAAAACTAGACAATAAGTTTTATAAATACACAAGAGAAGCTTAGCCTTAGGCATATCAAGTGGATGAAGTTCTTGAAATCCTACACCTTTACCATAAAGAATAAGAAGAGGCTATTTAACAAGGTGGGTTATTGCCTTAAGTAGAAGGTTGTTGATTGTTCAAGAGGTCAAGTTTCAGAGTATAGGGATTGTGGAATTCAAAGGTTTGTATGGTGAAGACACTAATTTTGCAGAGGCATATAAGGCGTGTAGTAACTTTGAGAACCATTTTCATAGTTAGTTTTCTAAGTTTAATTTATAGAATGGTTTATTTTTTAAAGGGAAATAATTGTGTGTGCTAGGAGGGTCTATGAGGAAAAACCTTATTCAAGAGAAACATAATGGAAGTATGAGTGTTCATTTTGGCCTCAATAAGACCCTAGACTTGGGTATTGACCTAAAATGCAGAGGGATGTAAGTAGGTATTTAGAAAAATGTGGAATATGCCAAAAGGATAAAGGAAATTCATCCAATGCAAGACTATCAACCACTTCCTATTCCAAATAGGCCTTGGGAGTGCATTAGTATGGATTTCATAGTGGGCCCACCTAGAAGAAAGATAGGATTTAATAGCATGTTTTTTTTTGCTGATAGATTTAGCCAGATGAGTCACTTTATACCTTGTAAGACTACACATGATGCTAGTAATATAGCCCACCTATTCTTCAAGGAGGTAGTTAGGATACATGGCATACAATTGGGTACTGTTGTTGACAAAGATGTTAAGTTCATGGGGCATTTTTGGAAAACCCTTTGGAAAAGGTTAGGTACCAACCTAGCTCACAGTTTTTCCTATCACCTGCAAATAGATGGGAAAACAAAGGTAATCAAAAAGGTACTAGGAAATCTCCTAAGATTCTTGACTAAGGATTATGGGAAATGCTGGGAGCAAGTTATTCCACAAGATGAATTTTTGTTTGATGACAGTAAGAATAGAATCACATTCCTAAGCCCTTTCCAAGTTGTCTATGATGCACATCCAAGAGGTATAATGGAGCTTAGGGAGCTTCCATGACATGATAAAGTTAGTGGGCATGTTAATGACTTTGCTTAGTCAATGAAGGAGTTTCATGATCAGGAAAAACAAACATTAATGGAAGTCAATCAAAAATTGAAAGAAAAGAAAGATGAGGGATGAAAGAATTACAATTTCAAATAGGAGACTCATTCATGGTGTTCTTGAAAAAATCTATATTGAAGAAGGGCATTCCAACTAAGTTACAAATGAAGAGGATTAGACCAAGTAAGGTGTTGGAGAAGTATGGTGCCAATGCCTACAAAGTTGATCTACCTAAGGACATATCAATATCACCAATATCTAATGTTAAGGACTTGAAACCGTATAGAGGACTAGGTATTGATGAGGAAGAATATCATATAGGTTTAGATAGGGATGTGGTAGAGTTACAAGTCCCTGAAAAGATGCAGCCTCAAGCTAAAGGGATATTAGACTCTAGAGTGAAGAAGAGCACTAGGAATAAGGTCTAAAAAGATAATCTAATCAAATGGATGGACACCTCTAAAGCTAACATAGCATGGATTATAGAGAGTGACTTCAGGAAGCATGGAATCAACATGGAGTTCCTCTCTCCACAAGTAACTTAATCTTTTTGTTGTAGGGGAGTATGGCGAAGGAACACCTTGGGGGAAATGAAACCCCAATATATATTTTTGGCTTGTAAATGATTTAACAAACCATTGACTAAATAAGGACTATGTTTAAGTCCCAAGGTGTGTTGGAGTGAGGGAAATCAAGTTGAGGACAAGTATTGGTCATGTTTTAATTGTTAAGACCTAGTTATTGTCACAAGGTCTCGATAGGGTCAAACTTGGTCAAAGTTTTAAAATCCATCAAAATTTTGAAATTGTGGTTAAAATTGGGTCCATAGGTATTTTTGGATCATTTTGGGAGGATTGGTGAAATTGTGGTTAAAATTAGGTCAATATATATTTTTGGCATGTAAATTATTTAGCCAACCATTGACTAAATAAGGACTATGTTTAAGCCCCAAGGTGTGTTGGAGTGAGGGAAATTAGGTTGAGGACAAGTATTGGTCATGTTTTAATTGTTAAGACCTAGTTATTGTCATAACGTTTTGATAGGGTCAAACTTGGTCAAAGTTTTAGAATCCATCAAAATTGTGAAATTATGGTTAAAATTAGGTCCATAGGTATTTTTGGATCATTTTGGGAGGATTTTAATCAAACTAGATAGGTTAGAGGCACCAAAAGTCAATTTTTGCAAAAACTGCAAAAGTTGTTCATGACTACTTTGTAATTTTGCAAAGTTGTCATAACACTTTTTCCCAAATTTTAGGAATATGCACTAAAGTGGTTCGAAGCTCAACCTAAGGGTCTGAATAGTTAGGAATAATATATATAAGGGAAGTTGGATTGTACAGATTGTTCATGTGGAGTGGAAAGATAATACATTGAAAACATGTTTTTGGCTAGAAGACTTACTATTTTGGATTGATTCTCCTATTATTTTCCATAGATTAGTTGCTTCTTACCATGTGAATAATATATGTATACTTGTTGGAGAATTTTGGATTCATTTTAATAGGGTTTTCTAATTATCTTGTTTTGTGTTTCCTGCTAGTCTATAAATATCAGTTTGGAATAAAATGGCTATAACTTGAATGACCATAGTTAAAATATAATGGACTTTGAGATTATAGAAGTAGCCTCTATATATATTTTAAATATGGATTTTGGAGGTTGGGAGACTAATTTTATTGTAATTGCAAGAAAACTCTAGGAAAGGTTGGAGTTGTTTGGCTAGGTAACAAGAAGCTTGTAGGAGAGTTTGAGTGTGTTTTCTCGATTGGGATGAGAAAAAAAAATTGTGGAAATGTGGTGGGAATATTAAGGGTTTATAGGCTAGAGGAGAAGGTCTATAAAGTAGAGCCAAGAAAACCAAGAAGATAGTGTTTTCATTGCCCTAGAAACCCTAAAAAATAAAGTTTTCTAGAAAGGATCTATACAGACACCATGGGAGTCTAAAATGTATAAAATCCTTGAGTCTAGGGGATTATGAAAAAAATTCAAGAAGACACCAATAGGGCTTATACTAGTACAAAAATAGCAATATGTGACTAAAAAAACTACTAAAATTTGTATATATGTGACTAAAAATAGTCACGTGACTAATAGTAGTTAATATCTAGTCATTTATAACACTGCTAAATATACTACTAAATGATTTTAGTCATTTATTTGATCACTAATTTTGATCTTCAATTTAATCACATATTTAGTTGTATATTTGATAGTGGATTTAGTCACATATATAGTGGTATATTTAGTAGCATATTTAATCACATATTTAGTATATTTACTCAAATATTTGGTAGTGTATTTAGTAGCATATTTAATAGTATATTTGGTCACATATTTAGTAGCATATTCAATAGCATATTTAGTCACATATTTGGCACATATTTGATAGTGTATTTAGTAGCATATTTAATAGTATATTTGGTCACATATTTAGGAGCATACTCAATAGTATATTTAGTCACATATTTGGTAGTATACTTGGTTGTAATAGGGAATGATGGAATCGAATCACCATCCTCTTGCTTGTAAAGTAGGTGCTCTTCCATTGAGCTAGCACCCTTTAAATAATACATAAAAAATTATTATTTATTTCATTTCATTCTCAGTATAGCACCCAAAAAGGTTATATAACAAAGAGTCAAAGCTAAGAAATTCACATTTCATGTACAAGGAATTTAAGAATAATCAAATCAAATATTACACCTTAGCAACTATTTGGGGCCATAGAGACAATATAGCAACTATTATTGAATAGAATAAAAAATTATATCCAAAATTCACCTTCAACTGATCAGGGTGAAAAACATTAAAACTGATCCATCTTGATGCAGAACACCCCTGTAATCTACCTAATCAGCCTGTACATGTGAAAGGAATTCAATTAATGATAAGCATGAAAATCATTTGTAGAAAGAGATACAGAAACAAAATGTAATTTTCTTAAAAATGTATTGACATCAAGACCAACTCACTTTTACAATTTGAGCCTCCCAGATCAAGTGCCAAGATTTTAAATGACTACAAATAAGAATGATAAAATTTAATGAATTAATTAAGAAGTTCAAACAACACAAAGTTGAATTCCTTCAGTCGAGACATTGACCGAGTAGAAGTAAAAAAATAAATAATTAAACAAGACTTCCACTATGGAAAAATAAACATTGATATAATTTGAAATGGAGAATATCAAACAAATAGAAAAAGGGAAGTATAAAGATTCTACAAAAAGCAAGCCTACAAGAATAAAGTGTAATACACCTCCTTTTGAATGCGAAGCTGATTGGTTCTCCTTTGGAAATCAAAGTAGTGGTGGTGCTTCTCCTCAAAAGGGGCCTATCAAAAGAATAGCTTCTAAAATACCAATACTAAATTTAAAAGTAAAATGATGATTCAGAAAAACATCAACACCATACATATACAAAGAAGCTAGTTGCAAGCTTACCACTCCTTTCTTGAGCTTGGTAGCTTGCATTCCAAGATTTTTAAGTCTTCTACATGGATCTATCTACTCTTCTAGAGCTTCCATCAAGGAAACTAGAATTGTATCACCAAACCATCCTGCATAGAAAATTGACACGTGTCAACATATATCATGATAAGGTACAAGAAAAATTGTGATATCTTGACACAAAAATGAGGAAAAGAATCATTAGAAGAAACCTGTAAAAGTCTTCCAATGCCAATTACAGATTTTATTCACCCATCTTCACCTTCACTAGCTTTAGTAAATCCCAAATGAAATGGATAATCCCATCCTAGGACATTCATCTCTGAAACAAGAAAATGATATGCTTGGACCATAATTACTAGGTTGCTTTCTTTCATTAAGAAGACAAAGATCTAGAAATCCAGCTTCCAACAAATGCATGCAAATTCAAATAAATTTTTTTCTTGTTTTAAGACAATGAACATTAGTATGTTTGAAAAAATATAACTAACATTTCTTATGAACATAAAACAATTTTCTAGCAGAGTAAAATAAAATTTACTTAAACATACAATCTATACACCCAACTTAATAGAAATATAAATAATAGATGAACTTCCCATTCCCCTAGGAGAATCACCATAGTAACTCATGATCCGATTAGAAAGAATTCCATGGTTTGTGCCAATGCGGATCACCCTTCCATATTTCTTGTATTTCTCTACTAGAGGAGCAAAAACCTACAAAAAATTACTATATATGTTCAAAGTTAAAACATTTTAATCCATATCAAGAAAATCTCTCAAACTAAACTTGTTACTCACTGTTGTAAAAATAATATGTGTGTGTGTGTGTGTGTGTGTGTGAGAGAGAGAGAGAGAGAGAGAGAGAGAGAGAGAGAGAGAGAGAGAGAGAGAGAGAGAGAGAGAGAGAGAGAGAGAGAGAGCGAGAGAGAGAGATACAAATATCTATCGTACCTTCTCAATGTGTTCTAGCTCCTTCTGATATATGTAACATCCTAATATATGTAGATCATAAATGTCACCAAAAGGCCACAAATAAGGTCCCACGGTACTAATACAGTCCACCTTTAGTGACAAGGATTAATAAAATTTATGTATTAGCATAACATATTCTACACCTAAGGCTAGAATTCACAAATATTTGTCCACATGGAATACATAAGAGTGTGAATGTGCAAAATAAGTAGTCCATTCACAATACAATTGTTACATACCATATAGCATAGAACTATATCAAGAGAGCTCAAATACCTTGATGGAGATGTGACATATCTTGTAATGGCATGACTAGTTTATTGCATGTCCTAGACCCATCACCATACAATGAAACAATTCTAGGTATTGGCATCACTTCATGTAATAAAGACAGACAAATGAGCCATAACAAAATAAGACATATCAAGCATTTCAAAAGCACTACTAAAAAAATTTAAAAAGGGAAAAATTGAAATTAATTACATACTTGTACAAAATAGACAATGCCATTGACTATTGCATAGGCAAGCTGAAGCATATTAGTTGAAAAGCTTTTGGCCTGCAACAAAAGATCTAATTCTAGTGCCATTGCATTCAGTATTTAAGTTTTGATAGGACACTAAATATACATAAGTACTACAATAAAAACATAATTTGATTGCATACCTGATAATATATCTCTGCCTAGAACAAAACAAGCAGTGTGGATGTAGAAAAAAAAAAAAGAATGGGAACATCTAACAACATTTTAGTTAAAACCTACAACCATTTAAAAGCAAACAAGATTCATGAAAGTGCATTAGAAAGACACGAGTATAAACAAGAACAATAAAGTAGAATTAAGAATATTATAGTAAAGACAAATCATCAAGATACAACTCTTATACCAATGAGATTTTGAAGCTTACATGATTTTGAGACTCAATGTTCATATTACTAGTACAATTGGTTCTCTCCATGTGAAGAGCACCAAATATGAGATAAAATCATTTAGTAGCTGCTTGAACATCATCATTTTACATAATAATTTATAATTTTATTTAATTTCTATCATGACCAAAAGATTGGTGGAAATATGCATTTGTTGTCACCACATATTCTGAAAATTTACATAATTTACTGTCCAAATAGTAAGTAATGTATTCTTGGTAATAATATAATGCTAACATACAAATGTTCAATTAATCACAGAAGTACTATGCTCTTCACCATAAATAGGAAACTTTAAAGATCATCATAACCATGAATTCAAAGAGAATATAGGACTATAATATAAATGCCAGTATAGCAACAATATTACTCCAAAATATTGATTTTCATTTGACAACTATATACAAAACACTTCATTTCCCTTCTCCACACATTCTCTCTACTCCACCCTCTCCATATGAGATTAAATTGTTTTATAGCATAACATGAATTTAAAGTTAAACCAAGGAAAGACACAATGGTTACACTTAAGAGAATCATAAAAACTCTAGCCACACAATATAAAAAAGTGCCTCTCCATTATCACTCATACACATTCACAAAAATCTTATCTTGACAAAGTTGGCATAGGCTCTTAGATATTTGTATGCTAAGTAGTGCGTAAAAAAAAATTTGGCATAGGCTCTTAAATATACCATTGTAGTAATTCAAGAAATCACATGTGTTAATAGAGGCCACGGGATTGGCATGATTGTCATAGGATATGCCAAACCACCTGTGCAATAGTTTGTTCCATTTACCATTGTACTCATTAAGATAAATTCATTGAAGGTAACCTTGAAGTGAAGAAGAGCATGGGATGCATGGGAAGGAAATCTATTGGAGGATAATGGGTCAAATACAAGACGAGGGAAGAAGAGAATAAAAATTGACGATGAGCATAAATGAGATGGAGATGGCCATGGGGAAGTATGTAGTTTCTTAATTTTTTTTGGGTGACAAATGTTCTTCTTAATGTTCATTAGACATCAATAGACATCAATAGACTAGCATATATTTATGGATGACAACTTAAAAGAAATTTAAAAGCTCACTAAATTGAGAATTTTAGCAAACTGTCTATAGAATTGAAGATTTCATAGTTGATGCCTACATAATCACAAGGTCTTTCAAATGGCTAATACATTGAAATCAGAACAAATTATTTTTATGAAATAGTTAATTAGATGGAGAACATAGGAGCAACAAAAATCTTAAAAATAGTTAAATAAAATTTATTAGTTGATATCATAAATATGAACTCATGACTAAATCTTATGTCATCCATTTGTTCTATATTCCAACCAGCAGGATGACCTTTGGCTGCTAGCATCCAAAGAGTGAGCCAAAGCATTTACATATTTTCCCCCTCTCGCTTTCTATCTATCTCTTCCACAATCTAGCCCCTTGTTAATATTTTTGGGCGGGTTGTTACAAGACTTTCGGTTATGACTCTTTAACTTGTCACAAAAGTATTACTAACACATAGTTGGTACAACCACTATGACTGTTCAAATTCCTTTAACTGATAGAAAACTTGGCATTGTACACTCGAAAGTGTCCCACTCTAAACCCTTCTATCCAAATGATTCTATGAGTTGGAATGTTCGGATGCTGGCTTAGAGCTCCCTATCCACAGAGTGCAAGAGAGTATATTTCAAGAATAAGAAGGCTCTCAGATGAGCCTTAGAGATACTCTTCTTGCTAGTAAACCACGCAATGGGAGGTTCCAAAGACAAGATGCAAGAATGCAAATGTCCCAAGGAGTTCCTCAAGAATGCAATGCAACTAAAGATTAAACTAGAATGAATATGAAAAGTGCAGCTATTCTAAGCATGGATGAGAGTGTTACTATCCAACTATTAAACTATATGATCTAAGCTACATGTAAAAATGAAAGCTAAGCTAAGCTAGAATGCCATGATGCCATGGATGAGAGAATGTAGATAAGAAATAGAAGTTCTCCACAAAGCTCCAAAGAAACCTGTTAGAAAACCTGCAACATAACAATATTCAAAGTGAGGATTGATTGAGGGGGAAAGCTCTCTCCCTTTTAAAGATGTATGGATAGTAGAGATCAAGATGAAGATGGTAGATGATCAATGGTGGAATTCAAAAAGAGGAGTGATCCATGTGCACACACAAGTCAACCAATAGAATATAAGTTGACTTGTCATATAAGACAAAAGTCTCACAAGCCTTTTCTTTTAATTGTAAAATAGAAAAAGGACTTTATGTGTGCACTTTAAGTGGGTTAGAAGAATGGGGTGCTTTATTTAATTAAAAGGGGACATGTTCTTTTAATCAAATAATGAACTTAGGATAGCATAGTAAAACTATAGGTTATAATCAAATAAATTGATTATTAGCAATTTGGCTTAGGTAAGTGATTAAATTAATTTAGCCAAAATGTTGAAAAGGGGGCTAATAGTCTAGATGACCATTTTTAGGTGATTACAGGCACAACATTGAATAAATTAGAAATTTTGCAATATTGTCTTGTTAAATTGATGCATAATCATTTGGACTCATCAAATGGACCCAACAAACATTATGGACAATATCATATTAAAACATAGATAAATGACATGGTTTGATGTTATTGAGGTACCCTTGCACCATCTTGCCATCTACCTTAGTGTCTTCTTACAAGATATCAAATAGGAAAAGCACCTTCAACATGACTTAATCTAGCATTTGATATTATATCACCTTTAGCATCTAATGTGCAACATAAATATTCATAGATAGGAAAAAATCCATAAGGCGATGGGTCTCAGGATAGCATGTCAACCTCCAGTAATATATATCTAAGAATGTATACAAAGCTAGAATTGTGGATCAGATAGGCATAAGGAGTCAGTTCAATCAGAACTTGAAATGAAACAAATAAGGGATGATAGGGAGTTTGAATGGTGAGAAGAAATGTATAGCAGAAAGGAAGCTAATCCTTAATAAGGAGAAATAAAGAAAAGGAAACATAGATTAATACCATAATCGACATACTACTGAAGGTATCAGCAGATGGACACAAGAATTAGTGATACCAGTTTATTCAAGCTACTATAAGACAATATAAAATGGATATAGTCTATACCAAGTTTACATAGACAATAGTATATTAAGAAGGGGATCAACACATTACTATATGGGATCACTAGTCGATGTGAAAGACAAAAGGCATGTATCAATCATACATTTTGCTATATTTATTGTTCTTCTCCTTTAGCTTCCATAGCATGTGCAACTTCCTCTAGGCTATCACTAACATTTTCCATGACAGTGTGTATTGAAGACTTCTAACTCTAAAGCACTAAAATATATTTCCCACTTAAGAGAAGACAAACTAAACAAGAAAGGTTTAATGGGATTGCTCTTTTCAGTAATGCCTCTAATCTAAAAGAGATGTAATAGGCTAGGGGCCTTTTCTTTGGAAAGTTCTATTTGTAAGATGTGAGTATTGTGGTGTGGAAGAAACTAGGAACTAACTTTTGAAGGATTGCCTACTGAAGCTGGATATAATTTTGGACCTTCAAAATGGTTGATTACAAAGAGAATTGTAGTGCATTGATTGGAAAAGGAAGAAGAGAAAATGAATGAAAATGGAGGCACATTCACCATATGCCTTCTAATTCAAACATATAGACATTGTTCCCCTTGAATGGTCTTAAACCAAATATATATAACCTTCCTACAAAGTTAAGTTTGGGTATCTTTGTAGTCTTATATTCATTCAAATTGAATTCTATAGTAGTTCCTACGTACATTCCACCATTGACAAGAGTAAAGATTTAGACACTACAAGCCTAGATTGGGTTATTATGAAACAAGGAGGCCTACAATTTCTGGTAGGGAGTTAGAATGGAAATATTGCAAATTCTGGGAATGTAACCATAAGCAAGAGATTGAGTCAAATAGTTTTTTCTCTCTGCATTCTTGTAAAGCTTATGCATCTACAGTTTTCACAATAGGAAACAAGAAAATTAATTGCAATAAGATTATCATACCTATGTAAAGATAAGCCATCAATAGTTTGTAAATATTATCCAGCACATAATGTTTTCATGGCCTATGCTAGTGTGTTTACATATAGCAAGTTGTTTCATATGCAAGGCCTTAATTATCATGCAAATTAGTTCCTCACTTGCCAGGTATCAGTTTATTGATTATTATATGTCAAAGACTTGAAAGCAAATCAAAATTTCAATAGACTTCATTCTTAACCTTTAAAAAATTTTACCTGGAAAACTTTCTGCCAAATGCTTTCTTGTCCTATAAATGCTAAAGGAAGATTAACCCCTTGAAGAGTCATCCAATCTATTTCCTTCTCCCATCTTTCCCAATCCCACCAAACATAGAAATCTATATATAAAAAAATAAAATAGAAAAAGGTTAGAAAGAAACCAACAAATAGGAAAAATAGAAAATAAAAAATAGACTTCAATCAATATCTCCTTTCCAAGCTATTAAAATAATGTTCCTACAATTCATTTTGATTTTGTCTGCCGAGTTAACAACATAACAAAAAAAAATGTATCAAGAAATATTCAACAAGATATCTATTGTGAACATCCAAAAACTTGTTCTCTTAGATATTTAATATCTTGGTCAACACCCAAACCCTTCCCATCATATATAATACATTCTATGAAAAAATTGGTGTGTATAATATAAATATCATTATGTGAAAAGACAAGCTACTACGTAGAATCCTTATAGATGTAATCAATTACTTGACAAAATCCAATGTTACTTCTTCATTTATGGATTCCATTGTGTAAGATTTTGTTTGCATCAATGTTTATATAGCATGCCACTATCAAAAAGACTCAAGTTCACCATGCCTCATTATATTGTATTTAGCCTCTTCTAATTTGGACTCACTATTCTATTTCTGCTCATTGACTTATTAACATTTCTCATTTGTATAATTATTTCTCACTCACATAAATGTTCTTTGTTCATATTCACATCATCCGAAATATTCTATTTGATAATGCCTATATGTAAATCTTTTTATAATCACTCCCTCGGGTGCCTAATTCATCATCACACTTGCAACCTAGTAAACATGCACAATAAAATGTGTCCATGCCTACAAAGATGTGTCCATTTTATCAAAAAAATTATAAATTGATATGTTCCCCTAGAAAGATGTGAAGGCTCTTCATGTTGTTTCCCTAACAATAACGAGTGATGGAATTTAGGTGCATAAGGATCAGTATTACTAGAAGCCTACTCAATATGATATCTGCCTCTTTGAGAATTCCCCATTAACCAATCAATTCTTGAATCATGATCATAACTATATTGAGCCTGCCTATTGTACAGTACACTATTCTACATTCTTGGTAGGTCTGTTTGAACTAAATAGTCAAATTCCAAGCCAGACAAACTTATAGGGAAGCCTCTAGTCACTTTTGTAGGAGCATATTCCTCATCTCTATTTGCAGACTGACTTAGATGTATTCATCTCACATAATCCTCTAAAGTACTAGTATGTAGCCTCTCAAAGCCCTCACTACCACCATACTTTCTATGGTAACCTCTAACATAGCCTTCATCAACATTGGGTAATTTTCCTTAGAAACCTCTTCTTATTTCCTGCCCCAACTCATTTCCTTCACTTGGAAGCCCTCTTGTCTTATATTCTCTATTATGACTATTAGGTCCTCCATCAAATGTTCTGCCCAAACCATTTGTATCATTAATGTGTCTAGAACCCTATTCTTGCATATAACCATTACACTCAATCTCATCACCTATCATTAAATCCATTTTCTTTAGGGGTGGTGATGAAATAATTAGCTCCATTTCAATCGTTCCTTTATCAAATGCCTTTCTTTTTCTATCTTTGTCAGACCTTTTGCTCTTAGATGTAGTCTTTTCAGACTTGTCTGCATCAAGTTTTCTTTTCTCAATCTTCCCTTTGTTGGACCTCTCTCTCCCTACAAGTTCTTCTCTTCCCTTTGCTCTCACTGGTGACTTTACTTTCTTACCATTCATATGATCATCTTTTGCTTTATCCAGAATATCCAGTTCATGTCCTAAAGATAAAGAATCAATTCTTGATTCCATCACACTATCTCTGAGAACATTGGGCTTGTTAATGGTCTCAAGTCCAAAAGTAGTAGATTGCTAATCCTACTTTTCATGTTCTTATAAACCAAGATTCCCTTCAAATGACTACAAATATTTTTTTTCAAAATTTTGATGCTCCACTGTTATTGTATGATCTTTTAAATGTCCTTTCTCTACTACAATTTCCTTGTGTACTGATGTCCAATTAGGTCAGCTCCAGAGATAAAGTGGTGGTGCAATTGTATTCCATTGGCTTAGTTGATTATCATCAAAATCTACAGAACTTGGCAAATAAAATGATTGGGATAATACAAATCATTGTGACAAGAACAGAACCTAAGAGAAAAAAAAATCATAATCTTGCATAATTTATTGACAAGTAAACAAACCTCATCTCCCAATAGCTTTGGATCCTCCCAAAAAAGATGATATCTTTCTAATTTCTCATCTAGTCTATTTAGATAAGTTACAAACCAAAAATATTAATACTAGCCATAAAATTTAATGGCATAGGTCAAAGCTTGATTCAAGGTGTGCTTACTTTGTGAAACATAATTCATATGTTGTAGAAAGCTTCCAGTATGTACATGTTCAATGACATTCTATAAAAAATAGAGATGACTAACCTTTTTGTTTCCTTCGAAACAATAAGTATGACTAATTTTGGAAGGAACTCCAAAGCCTTGTTGATAAATTTATTCACAAGGGTGGCATGGACACCAAATGGAAGATTCAATCCCATTATCTAAATAAATTTGAGTTATAACAAAATCAGAGGAAAATAAAGAATAACTTCATGAAGTACACAATTCTTGACAAGTAGACTTTCTTATTTGTCCTATGCGATTGTATAGATTTACATGATAGATCATTTTCTCACATTTATTATAGAGGAATAGGAGTACAATATTACTTACCAATCTAGTACCTGTTATCAATTCATCTTTCATCACAATCATCTAATCTCATTTTACAAACTCAAAATCATCCTGCAGATGTCAGAAATAATGCATACATATCATACCAACATCATCATATGAGAATTATTCATTGTAGAGTTCACACTAAGAAATTAGTTTAAGGCATAGCTCTAAGATATGGAATCAGAGTAATTCATGAGGCAAAAAATTTCAACTTGACAAATACTCAAACACAAATGACACAAAAAAAATCAGCAACTTAGAAAGAAATATTATTTTAAAGAAAGTTTTTATTGTAAAATTCAATTAAGAAATATATTACATAATAATTTGATAACTTGAAAGAAAAAATACATGGTTTTACAAGAAAAACATGTGAAAATTGCATTTTAACAAGCATTATAATTTTTACCAATACTTCTATAGAAAAGAAAGAGTCAAAACTTTTGAAAACTCACCCAGAAAAAAAGAGCACTCAACAACTTAAAGGACAACTCAAGCATTTACAAACTATAATCATTGGCATCACTGGATTTTAAAGTGTAGACCCTAAAACCTTACAAATGTGTTGCTCCTTGGAACTACCTTGGTAGGATAGCAATGACAAAGAGTGTGCTTATGGCCAAGCCAATTAACATATGTGTCAGGCCATCATGTTCTAGCACCACAAGTCATTTTCATGCAAAATATGAGTTGCACCATGTTATTCTTTATAAATTCCAAGCCTGTGCTTAGCCCTGTACTAATCCAATCAAAAATGTTCTTGGATTGATTTTTTAAAACATGGAATAATCATCAATTCTTTCATGTCAATTCAAGAATAGCCCAACCAACACAACTTTGTATGACATCATCACCCAAATAGCAGCACTTGTAAAGTTTCCAAGAGGGGGCCAAATCAAACACCTTGTGGTATGGAAAAATCACTTTTTTGAATCAATTCTATTGTGAGATACCTACTTCATTCATAGTGAAAGGATTAGAGCTCTCAACTATGTTTTTATGTTGCTATTTTGAATTGTAAACTCTGGTCTATTTATATTGTCAAAAGTTATATTTCTATTGTACTACACATTCTGATATGTTTGTATCATTTTCGACAAGTTATACTAGATAATTGTGAACAACATTCATCCTTAGTATTGAAGTTAACATGTTTTGCAATTGATATGTTCTCCCAAAGTTACCTATAATATAGACTAGTTGACTCATTGTAATGTTGAATATTGACTAGATAAAAGGAGTAACACTCCTATAATCTACCTTTTATCCTTCACAACAACACTCCTGTAAGATATGGAAATTTTGACAAAATTTGTCCATGCCTACCAAAATTTTGATTTTCCATTTGATTTTATATTATTCACAAGAAAAATGAGTGTGCAAAATTTGTCATTTGTTGTTAGAAATAATTAATAAGAATTAAAACTGGAAAGAAAAGATTATAAATCTCACTATGGAGGAGAAAATACACCTAATAAGTAATGATAGAAAACTTGAAATTGTATTCACTATAAATGAATGGTAAATCAATGAAATTACAGTGAATGATATGATTCTTACTCCCAAGCCTATCAATATCCTACCTAGATACAAAATTGAGGAATCCTGTGCCTTGATAGCAATAATCAAATTAACATAGAAGTATATTATTTTCCTATACAAGCTGCATAATTTCTGAGATTGAACTTTAAGTTTAATACATGGAGTCATAATTCTAGGATGATTTTTTTGGGATCATGCCTATATAACATGTAATTTTATCGATATAAAAGTATAACTTACCTCTACTAAACAAATGGCTATCCACCCTAGAATGTTTGGTATTGACGCTGCAACTAGTGCCTATGTATATAAAGAGAAAACTTAGAAAAATATCAGAATCCATACAATGGGCATCTTACATTAGTTAATATTGAAAGAAATAAGTTAATTGATGTATCAAGCCATATTTTCCTTAAATAATCATGGATTTGTAAGAACATACCCCTTTTCTTACAATATGATCAGCAAGTAGCCCACTTATCACTTAGAAGCTCCATTTTTTTTCAATGATTGTTGACAGTACTACCACATTTATTTAACTTAATATTTCAATTCATCATCATCCTTTAGTAATATCCCTTCAGCACTCAAATAAAATATTTCTATAGTGTTAGCCTGTACTGCAATTTTGAGTTCCATCTCTGTAGAAGTTTTTAATGGATGTAGAGAATTATATGTACATTTGAGATCAATATTTATAGCTCTGACACAGTCCAACACTATATTGCTAAAATCATTTGGTGCTTGATTTCATGCTACTGTTGAAATTAACAATTTTAATTAGTTACTTTAGGGCTAGAACTAGACTTAAAATTCCCTTAGCTCAATCTCATTTGTTGTTGTTTTTTTATTCTATCCACTCTTTAGATTGTCCTAACTTACTCAAAAGACTCTCAATCATGCATCAAGTTTTCCCTTAACCTTGTAAGAATCACCACAATTGGCAATATCATTTCTTGGCTCTTCTAGTAGATTCCAACACCTTCCAATTATAGTGTCTATTGCTCTTACTTGTTTTGGTGCCTCTTGCATCATCTAAGTAAGGCATCTAGTTTTTCTAGCTATACTAGAATGTAATGATATATCTCTTCTCATATTCAAACCTAGTTGAATTACATTTTTAATTACTATATGTAGTACTTTATAGATTAGAACCTAGGGCAAAAACTTGGTAACCTTTCTTAACCATTGAAGGAGGCTCTGAGATGTAGAGGGTAGAGCATCTACATCAAACTTGATGCCATGTCTCAATACCATCATATATTTAATAAAATGTAAATCTTTTCATTTCTATAGAGCTCATTATATAAGGTAAGTCAATCCATCAAGTGGGAGGGCTCAAGTGTTGTCCTTGTCTCCTCTAATGCATGAATGAAGATAGGACTTCAAGCACCTGAAAATGAGAAATATCAAGTTTCTTCCTATGAAAGTTTCCTTTAGAATATTGTCCAAAAAAGTACAATTGAGAGTGTAAACAACACAATTTCATGCTTTCACCCAAAGAAAGGTGGGTAGTCTAGGCCATGGATCATGGTCTTTTTTTGTCTCTATAGTGGATTTGTGCTTCCTCTTTGCAGCCCCATTTTAATGAGAATTAGTGAACACCCTCTTGAGCTTGCATCTAGAGAAAAAGTGTAAAAGTTCTTGCATCCATTTTTAGATCTCTAAGGTCTCATCTCTAGTCTTCATGAATTGAATCTAGGATTTACAAGAAGAATCATTCATAAATTAAATATATTTGAATGAATCTAATTAAGAATCCTAATTGATCCATGTTCACTACTAGGGAAATTGATTTTGGTATACTTGTCAAGTGCTTAACTCTTGCACCCTCATCTCCTTGATCTTGAATTTTGGCAATGCTTGCAGAATGCTTTTTATGAGAGGCAATGGTTTATAGTCTAGGTGGCCAATGCTTGTGCCAAAGTTTTCATAGCTAGTGACAATTAAGCACTAGGGTTTCATGTTTAATAAGATTATAAAGTGAGCTACAAAGGCCACCATTCTACATTTATCAGGCTAAAACTTAGCAATATCTAATAATGACATTGATTTGCAAACTCAACCACACTAGATGCTTGTTCTTAGTTTACTCAAGAACATATGAGATATCATGGAGCTCAATAACATCACTTGAAGACATGTAAAATGAAACAACAATGTCTTTGTATCTAGATATGTGACATAATCAGTCAGCTCCACCTATACACTATCGATTGTTCTAGAATTTTGTGAAAGGCTTCTTGTTAAATGTCACGGAATAATGTTCCATTACCTACATAGTACTTTAAGATAGAAATTTTATTTGGTGGATAATTATGACACCAAAAAGAAGGCTGTCTCAAGATTGGATAAAAGCTCATCCACTACTGAAGTTTCTGCACTCTCTACAAATAGCTTTTGTTGCTCTTTCCCTTCCACTTCTTCTCAGGACATTGAGAAGTATAGTTGTCATACTTGTGGCATTTGTAACACTTGATATGGCTAAAGTACTTATTCATTTGTTGAGAACCAAAATCATCCTTTCCACCTTTGACCTATGGTAAATCATGCTTTAAAGATAGGAAATGAAGGGTACAGAGGGAGGCATTTCTAAGATGTTAGGGAAAGGGAAGCATTTTACTCAGGGATTGTATGGGACAACAATTCAAAAAAGGGTAAAATTTTAAAAAGATTAGGAAATGTTGATTACTTATTAAAAAGGCATTATTATATACTTCATATATTTTATAAGTTTAGATATAGCACAAATTCAAACAAATAGATAGTAGTATTGATCACAAACATATTTCTTCACCTCTCATCATACAAGAATATTATCTTGGTGTTTTGTTCAAACTCCTATTATTGAAGATAAGGGAAGTATTCCTTTATAAATTGCTCTTTTGATTCTTCAGTTTTCATTGAGAATTAGTATTAATAATTTGAAGGGTTTAGCATATAAATACCAGATACCTAGTGAGTTGAGATTTACCATATGGACTCAAATCTTATATGCACAGACTTTTTCTTCACTCACTCATCATAGGTAGTATAATTGTATTAGCCTTTTGACATTTATGGTACTTGTGCAGTCAATTGATACCCATGAAGAATTAGGGGCATTTTTTTCAAACAATCCACAGTTCATGAGTGAACTAATGAAAGTTCCACAGTCTGATTACCTAATTCATGACAATATTAGGGCATTAGCTATGTGGGCTTTAAGCTACTAGTTTATAGAAATATCTACATCCCAAGAGATGAATTGAGTGTTGAATGTTCCAAACATAGCTAGCAATGTAGCCAATCATGTGTTTCTATTGAGCTTGCTCCAAAAGATTATGATGTTAATCACTATAGCAGAAGCATGCCTGATTTCATTAGTGGAAGGTGCTTTGTACTATTTCTTGGCCCATATTATATCATAATTATCTTCTCCAAGTCCTACAAGAGAAACAGGGCTGATTCCAACCCTTCTTCCTTTGTTAAAGAACATCAATCCTACTCACATGCATCTTGTTGTATGTGGTGTGAAGATTCTCTGAAAGTTTTTAGATTACAACAATCTTGCAGTTACATTATTCAAGGACCTCAGGGGTCTAGATAATTCAATCAAAAGGCTAAAAATTGAGGTCAATAGGATTGTGGAGGTTCCTCAAGGGAGTGACATTGCAATATCATCATCATACAATGAACTAAGATATGAAGGATAGATTTTATATTGTCGAAGGCATCTTATTAAGGCCTTGCTTAAGGTTATATGGTTAACAACCTATGCACCAGGGACCATTGCGATAGATCCAAACTCAGAGGAGAGTTCTTTGTTGTCAAGCTTATCATTAATATTTTTCCATCACCATAAGTTTGGAGGTGACATCTTTTCTTCTAGAGTCACACTAATGAATGAACTTATTCATAAAGATCCAACTTGTTTCCCAATGCTTCATGCAGTAGGACTTCCCACTAATTTTTTGGATGCTATTTCAAAAGACTTGTTGTTGCCTTCTTCAAAAAAACTTTGTTTTATCCCTAATGGTTTGGATGCTCTATGTCTCAATAATGTTGGGTTGTAGGCAATTACTAAAAGAGACACTTTGTAGTTTCTTGTAGGTGTCTTCATATCAAGGAAGTATTTTCTATCACTTAATGAAGGGGTTGCTCCTTTGGCTAATGCAATGGAAGAGTTAATGTGCCATGTTCCATCTCACAAAGGTGTTTGACTCTATGTTAGCCTATTTATAAAGGCTTCACCTACAACAATTGAAGAGGATAGCAACTTGGAGGTATCAAAAAATAATATAGTGAGACAAGTTGAGATTGAGATCCAATAAATTGCCCTCCTGGGAAATGCATATGCCCAAGCATATGAGTTACTACCAATTTCTACACTCAAACTCATCCCTAATAAATCTAGTGGCAAGGAAGATCCTTGAAAGTGATTAGCTAAAAAAAAAAACCATTAATGTCATGAAACAAGTAATGTCACTATTACATAAATCTAGTAGGGAAAGCAATAGAGAATCCACATTAAGGATTGTGCATTTGCAACAAGAAAAGAGACATCATATATAAGCAACTTTGTGAAATAGAGGAAGTGAATTTTGTTGAGGAAATTATAATGATGATTGCATAAAACAACGATATAAATCAACTAGACCACAAAATTGAACAAGAAGTCACATCACAATGTCAAAACAACACAATAACCTAAGAACCTAAGTTGCATGAGTTATAAAACTTGGATAGTGTGTTTAAATACCTCTGGATTCCTTGTAACATTAAAAGATGATCCAACTACTGGATGAACTAATAGCTATGAAGAATAATTTGTAGAAATTGATAACTCAAACTTAGAAAAGGTACAACTTTTCTCCACATCTAGACTCTTATTGCAAAGATATCACACTCTTTTCAATACTACTAACTGATCCCCTATATCATCTTGGTGATAACTTGGAACCAACAAATTTTTTACACTTTACATGATTGGCATAAAAAGATCACGTGATAGTAGAAACTTTACTCATGGTCTCAAAATCAAGGGAACCAAGTGACTTCTTTTTAGAATTTTGAGGTTTGTGATGTTTTAGCTGCATTTACTGAGCCACCAATATCAATATCTATTTTATGCTCTTGTTGTCCAAGTTAGCCAAGACACATTCTAAAATCACATAAATCATAAGAGTTATAGGAAATTTGAACCTTATGCCAATATTATGGAAATTTCACTTGTTTCCTTGGAACCCACTAACATGAAACAACTTGAAATGTCTAATAATAGAATTCACCATCTATTATTGATCATAGCAATTAGATATTTTACAAAGAATATAAAGTTTAAACTAGAAGCTCTTACAATTAGCTGATAATAGTGACCACCATTAAAATGGATAACATTTTTTTTTAATGAATTGATTAGCAATGATAAACTGGATGCATGCATTATGGTTCCTTTTCTAATAGACTTAACAACAGACTATGATTTCAATACAAGTTGTAATTTGATGGTTGAATGATACCTTAATATTCTAAAGCTGAACATTATGATTTTGGCTAAGATTGAATTATAATCTGTCACACACATTGTTGTAGTCCACTTTGTAACCTGTGATTAAATGAAGAATCCCTTGATAAGGCTTAGGCTTATGTCAAAAGAAAGGAATCTCCAGGGTTTGCAACTCAAGAAGGTTTCTTGTGAAAGAAACTTGCTAAGATAAAATAAAAATCAAACACAATAGCATAATGAATGAGCCTCAACCCCTAGTTGATCCTTTTATAAAATTCTCCAACCAAAAAGCATTCAAATCCCTTCTTTATTTCCACCCTTCAAACCTAGGCATAAATTTATAATCACTTTATATTAACTAAATCTCCACCATGGCATTCACTAGGTGTAATAATGTTATAGCTTAAATGTAGTCCCAACATAAAACATAATGAATAATTATATATATTTCAAAGAACTTCAACTTTTTGATCTAATATTTAATTATTCCCTCATTTCTTGGCTAAAAAATAATATTCCCTCATTTTAGAAAAGTGCAAGCCTAGAGCTAAGGTATAAGTTCAGATATATGAGATAGATAAGGTCACTAAGGGATTATATCCAGACCTATAGATCTTATATTAGTACAGATGCTAGGCTGGGCAGAGTTTGAGAAATTGAGTTTCTTCATAACCGGCCTGAAACCAAGTCTGATGGTGGAAGTGAGAAAGGATAGGCCTACTACAATAGAGGAAGCCAATCCCATTGTGGACACTCTTGATGACCACCAATTTGGGCACAAGGAAATGAACAACAATAATGTTGAAGAATGATGAGAAGAGTAGTAGTACCACCAAGTCAGTTGGATCTTCTTCAAGTACAAAGATGATAGGGTCATCAAAACCAACACACAATAAGGACTTGGGCAAGGGGAAATTTTTGGAGTCTAAGACTAAGTCAAAACCTCCAATGACCAAGGGGCACTTCATTTGCAAAAACAAAGGCCATTGGGCCAAGGAATCTCTAGAGAGACAAAGGTTGTCTTCAACACAGAATGAGGATGTAGAGTTAGCCTTGCACTAATAGCTAATATGGGTGAATAAGAGTAAACCAAGCATTCAAAGATAAATATTCAATAGTGATTTCCCATGCACAAATGATCTCTCACAAACAAAGGAAAGAGAAAACTCATTGGGACAAAATTCTACAGATTACCTCGTTGTATATTTAATATTGAATCAACCTTGGTATTGTTGAAGCAAGCCATCTTTTCTATTCTCTCTTGTGGAAGTTATTTTACTTTAGCAAGGATTGTATGGGTATTGAGCAGTCGTCAATCAACTCCTACACTTTCCATTTAGTTGTGTGGTGATTGAGAAAACTCAGAAAAAAATGTAGGATAAATGATAAATAATTCTAGGTGAAAATTTTAAATCAAAGAAAGTTGGGCTAGCTTCATACATTTCTATATGTTCCCCTCTCTCCTTAATGGATATTTCAAAGGAGCTCTTATAATAGAAGATCACAATAAGAGGACCTTTGGTCAGCTCAAGCTTTTTAAGTTTTCTTAACAATTCCATTTGCATGAGGTTTATGGTAATTGCCAACATTGTTTAGAGGTCTGAAGTCCATTTACTGAAAATGAAACAACAATAAAAGATGAAAGTAGACATATTATATGGGAATACAACAAAAAAACACTATCATGACCAAATGAAATAAGAATAAATGAGATGTGAATTCAAATAGAGTATTGATCATTAGAAGATAAGAATAATACCTTATGTTCCCCAATTCTAGGACAACGAACTAAATCTTCCATAGAAGCCCCAATGATTTTTGACAATGTCTACACATGTCAATAGAATTGATCAATAAATTCTAGTACAAAGGAATAGAAAGTTGCATTCACAAAATATAACATAACTATTGTTACATTATAATATTTATAGTTTAAGAAAATAAGTATAGATTGTAATTGTTGAAAAATAATTATAAAAATACATTACAAGATCACTATAATAATGTTTATAAAGATCGATAACAAAATCATGTACCTTGAATGAAAATAGCATACAATAGATGTAAACCATTACCTATGATTTTCATGCATTTCATACTTGTTTGAATGAAGACCATAGTTATTAGAACTAGTAAAACCAAGCTACTTCAAAATCTACAGATGAGTTGTTTGTTTTAAGATGATTCTAGGCTCCCCTATGGTTCAACTGGTGATTTTGTTTAGTCTCTTCATGGTATATTTGCAGAATAAGGGAACATGCATTGTCTATAATTTTATCATTGTATATGCTCTCTTTTGCCACTGCCAAATCTTAAAATATTTAGTCATTAGAATTTATTCACTTATTTCCTATCCAATTTGTTGCGGATTATCCTCGTAGGATGCATTGATGATATTCTATAAAAGGAAAAATAACTTGTTTTACAAGGAGCAAAAAAATTCAATTGATTCAATTCCTAACCAGTGGTTGGCCTTTAATTTGCATATACAATTTGCAATGAGTGTAGTGAACCATGCTCACTAATGAAATCTTGAAGCCAGTTGAGAGATGAATAACCCGCAGTAAACCACTTATAATATTGTGCTAATTGAAGAGACTAAGTAGAAATTCATACAGATAATAATCACATTTAGATATCAATTTTCATTTTTCAACTAAGCTAAATAAGCCTATCCTATTAAAGTGATGGAGACACATAAAAAATTTCTTACAACATTGTCTAAGTAGGTAATCTTGATGTTGTGAGACTTGAAGTTGAGCATAAAATATTTTATTAGGTGGTTCTAGAAGGAATAATACCACATCTATAAAATCATAACATTTTTATGTATTAGTTCTATCTGCAATTGTTTTGCAGAATGGTGATTCTATTATTTTTCCTTTGTCATGGTTTACTATTCTCAGAGTTCTATTTGCCAATCTATTTTGTTGCAAATATATGTTCAAGCGCATATAAAATTTTCCTAATGTTCTAGGCTTATGGTGATTGTGAGTAGTGCAGAGCAGAAAGAGAACATGCTCATCTAAAGCTAATATTTCTAGTTCTTACTTCATTGCACGGTGCTATGGAATATAATAAACAAGCTCTGGCTTATTTTGACGAAAAGGGGGTGTCAGTAATCTTCCTTCTCAGATGTCTTTATCCACCTCTCTTCTCTATGAGGACAATTAGAGAGCATGGCACATTTCCGAATTGCACATCAACCATAGCCCTCAATAAACTTTCCTTGCTTATGTTGCACAAGAAAAGAAATAAAACAAATCTGTAGATTATATGCATATCATGCAGTTTTCATCTTCTTAGTATATGGAACTAGAAATATCTGATACATACACTATATGTTAGATACAACAATGATATATTTATTTGGTGACATATTTTGTTTCTTCCACTTATTAAAACATGATTACTTATGTGACTCAAAATTAATGCAGTTATCGTAAATGCAATAGGTGGTTGTTCCAAGGGCAGCCAATGAAACCCTTGGAGTCATGAAAATATTCAAAAACTCATCCACTGCAGAATGTTGGGCTGCCTGATCTAAACTCTATTGATCCTTGCCAAATCTTGAGAGTATTTGTAATAGTGATCTCATATATAAATATGCTTATTATATGTTATAATCAAGATGCATCACTATTCTTTTTTTCTTATAAAATAAAAAATCTAAAAATGAGTAATATTTTGTTTAATTTCCCCTTTTCATGATGGTATATGAATTTCTTAGTTGATTATTTTATGCTGATTACATAATCATGGCATATCTATTTCATTTATGAAAGAAATTCAAACAATCTTATGGTACAATCATAATGACTAGTAACTAACAATTCAAGGCCAATTGACTAATACTATACATACAAGAAAAAATATAATTGCAATTATTAGAAGGACCTTTGCCTATGATTATTTTTGTTATCTTAAATGGAAAATATCCTAGAAAAAGCATGAGAGTTCCTACTTATAAAATTTTCACTAAGAGAAATCTCTAGGATAGGAAAAGGAGAATGAGGAGTACCCCATTAGGCTGTTGTCATAGGATGTGAAAATTTGGATCGGAAGACTTAATTCAAAGCTTTTCATGGTAGGAGGTCAATTGCATTATTTCCACATGTGCTGCTCATTCTATTGCAAAATTATCCAAACATGAAGAGCATGTGGACCTTATAGTTGGAGAAGGGGCTATCCCATCTTTAGTTAAAAACCTTCAAGCACCTCTAGGTAATGAGGGGGAGGGGCATATTGTGTATGAGTAAAAAGTCAAAAATGAGGTTGCATTTGCACTAGGGCTTCTTGTAGTGAAGCTAGAGCATCAAAAAATCATTACAGATGCTAGTTCTCCTTTTGGTCACGTTTCTTTACTAAAAAGGTACAGAAATGGCTCCAATAGTCATATTTTGAGTGGTGTCCTTTGATGAGCTATTACTGCTATCACAAATCTAGCCCATGAAAATGGATCTATAAAAAATCTTTTGAGAACAAAAGAAGGAATTCCTCCTCTTAAATATTTTCTTGAGTTGATTGACACCAAGGTGCAGTGAGAAGCAGTAGGTGCTTTGTGAACTTTGGCATTAAAAAATGAACCAAACAAGAACCAAATTGTAGAATGCCACTCACTTCCAACTATTATTCTAATGATACATTATAAAGATGTTGGCATCCACAATGAAGTAGTTGGTGTGATTAGGAATTTGGTGCACTCATATATTAACATAAAGAAGGAGGTTCTTGCTAGAGCTTTGCAACCTATAATTGGTCAGTTGAGTTCAAGGTGTCATTAGAGCCAAACATAAGTTGCTTTATTGTTGGGGTAATTTACTATGATAGATCCTAAATTCAAGGTGGACATCATCCAAAGAGAGGTTGTTTGACCTCTTTCAAATATGCTTCAGATGCTTGATCCCCAACTAAAAGAGATGGAGACTTTTTCTTTGGGTAGATTATCATTGAGTTCAAATAACCAAGATGGATTTTTTCATGATGGTGGATTAACTCCAATGCTAGAGCTGCTTGATTCTTAAAATGGATCTCTTCAACATAATTATTTTTCTCTAAATGGGATGGTAGATAATGAGGACAATGTTTTTGATATTGTAAAGGAGGGAGGAGTAAAATAGTTGCAAGATGTAGAATTGATTGTTCAGTTTTCAAAGGATTGTGTGGCAAAGACCTTGAAAAGGATAGAGGAGACAATTCATGGAAGAGTATTGAAGCACTTGATCTATTTGATGCATCTATCTAAAAAAATGTTCAAGACATTTTTCCTTAATCCTTTTTCATTTGTGTTCTCCTGATGATCAAAGGATGATTTTTGTTAATAACAATGGTTTGGAAGTACTTGTGGATCTTTTATCTCCAAGTGCAATCTCAAAATAACAACATGATGGTGTTGTTGTGTTGCATACTCTAGCAAAGATGGCTCCTACACAATCTCCAATAGATGCGACTCTTCCACCTCTAATACATTAGGTCTAATTAGGGGATAAATATTTAAATAGTAACAAATTATTAGATGTTACATTTTTAGTGGAATTTAGGTGGCTCTATCCTCATAGGATTTCACTACTCGCATTATTAGATACATTTTGTGCCATGTTTGATGGAGGATAAAGGAAGAAAGAGGCAAAGGACATTGAAATTCCAAAGATAAGATGGAGATTTTTTAAACTAATGATGAGATTTGTTTACATAGGCATGGTTGATGGTACAATAGATATAACATAGGATGTTCTCAAGGTTGTGGATCAACATCTCTTAGAAGGGCTTAAAATTTTATGTGAATGTGCAATTGCATAAGACCTCAATGTGACAACTTTTGTAAATGTTTATGATCTTTCTTAGGCTTGCCATGCAACTTCACTAAGAAATACTATATTTTGTGGTTCGTTGTGAAATATGAACATATTTCTACAATGATTGGCTATCTTCTCTTGTAAAAAACATGCTCTCAGACATATGTTAGGACTTACTTCTAATATTACATCCATAGCCTCAAGTTCCATCATAGTAGAAAAAAATCATGATTATTTTCGGTAATTGGGGGCTTGGGAATGACCAATATTTCATGTAGTTTCATGAAATTAAATTTAGGGTTGAAAAGCTCTACGTGACTTCTTGTCTATGACCAACATTGCATGTAGTTTAATAAAATTCAATCAAGGGATGAAAAGCTTCAAGGGACTTCTTGTGTGTGACCAAAATTGCATATCGTGCAAGATGTTGAGGAGATGAAATAAAAAATACATGAATTTCTATAGAAGATAGGGTTTGAATCAACTTTTCATCAACAACTAATGTATGGGGATGTACAGAAATGAAAAGTTAAAGAATTTATCAAATGATAGTGCTAGCAAGATTTTCAAACACCAAAAAGAACCTAGAAGAAGAATAGTCATCCAAGTCATAGAGGTCTAGGTGCTTTTTAATTTCCCCAAAATTTTGCTTATGAGATTCCTAAATTCCTTTCTCATGTTCTCTTTGTCTATGCATGCCCTATGCCTCTATACCTTCATGTCTAGATTAGATAGAAGATTTTTCCATTAAAACCTTTCTATCATGAAGCATGGAAGACTTCAAAGGACATGTGTGGATGAGTTTCACTCTTGTTTCCTCTCCCACTATCATTGTCACCAATTATTCACACCAATTTAGTATTTTTTTTAATGCTAGATGTTAAATGCCATTTTTTTTTCAATCTCATGCATTTCTTATTATTTTTAATTAGTTAAAAATGTAACAACTTTAAATTAATTAATTTTTATCTTGTAAAATTATAACTATAATAAATAATATATTAAATATTATGCATAAAAGTTCTATTATGTTTATTTAATTTTTATTTTTTAATTTAATAAAATCTTTATACTAGATAGTAAAGTCATTAAAGGCTTGCATAATAAGTCAAATGTAAATTCTTTGGACATGGTTGTGTCACCCAGTTTGTGGATACAAATGTCCTTTCAATATGAACATTCTAAATTAAGCATATATATTCACCAAAATCTTATTTGGGTAGGAAAATTGAAAAAACCTAATCAAAAGTTGCAATCAAGAAAGTTACCTTGGCCAATATTGTCATGGTGAATTTCCCTTCAGCCACAACTTGATTGTGAGTTGTTGATCAATATATGTTAAAATCACCTAAAATCTAAACTTTTAGAATAAGCTAGTTGTAGATGGATTTCTCATGTAATAATCCTATAAGGAGACAAACATTTCTAGTGAAATGGAACTTCTAATTTGTATATTAGTCTATTATTATTTTATTAAATTTTATTATACATGAGTAATAATATTTTATTCATTCATTTTGTTTGACTGACTGATTATCAATGACCAACTACGTAGTCATTTATTTTGTAATTTTTGTTAAGGTGACTAATTATTAGTGACTAATTTTTAGTCATCTATTTAGTCTTTTTTTGGTAGAGTATTTAGTCACTTTTATTTGGTTGATCTTGTGATTTTACTTGATGACTAAATTAGTCACATATTTAGTCACCTATAGTTGTAAATTACAAAGAAACATTAGAATGTGATCAATTTTAGTCACATGACTAGATATTTTAGTCACATAGTCACATATTTACCAAAATGTACTAGTGTTATTAAGGATGTTTTGAAGTTATGGCAACTTACTTGTTTTTAGGAGGCCTAATTAGGGCTCTTAGGGCTACAAGGCCAAATAGAGTAATTTGATGATTTTGAAGACTTGGACTTGAAAAGTTGGTGTAGAATGGTTGGTAAAGGACCAAGAAAATTGAAGAAGGGATGATCAAAGAATGTGTTGGTCAAGTTGGGAGCTCTAGGGGTGTTTGTCTTCTTGGAGAGAATGCAAGTGCTTAGCTAGGGTTTAAGGAGTTAGGATTGTAATTTGAAATTGATAGGTGAGTTTCTAGGTTGGAGAGGGTTATGAAAAGATGCTCTAGATTAGAGTATTAGAAGGAACTCTAAGAAGGATAAGGGAAGGAATTGGATAGAGAAAGAAAATATATAGGTGTGAGAAACTCCCTATCACATACCCATGCTCATTACATGATGAGTGACTGTAGGCAATGCAATTTTCCTACCTAACCCCAATGAACATAACTCAACCAAAAATAACAAGGAGTTTAAGTCTCACAAGAACATGAAAAGTGCATGATCACGTGCTCATGTGTGGGCACACCAACTAAATGAAGATCATAAACAACAAGGGTTGGATGAGAAACAATAAAAACCCCAAGTATCAAATCACTCAGCCAAGAAAATAGTCGGGAGTATAGATTTGAGATGAATCCTAATGTAAAAGAACATTTATGGTTAGATTGAATTTTTCATAGATAGTCCAAGTCCACAACCAACATCAATGCCAAGAAACACCCAAGAAGAACTAGGTAGTATGCAAATTGAGACAAAGTAAAAAAATGCCCAAAAACCAACATTGATGAAAATCAATGAAATTAAAACCCTTTTCACAAGAGTGTATAGAATCCCCAGATATCCAATAAAATTTGGGTTTGGAGTCTCTATACAAAAATGACCAACATAATGGTCCAAAACCCTAAATCCTTCACACCAAAAAGCCATAAATGCTCATACCCAACCAACCAGGTAGAACCTACATACAAAAATGGAGGGGAACACTAGTTCTCTACCTCCCAACATATTGGTACTAGAAATAGACTTAGAAATGGAGTAAGAACACAAAAATGAAGAGCCCTACCTCGTAGCCAATAGGGAAAAGTCAAGAACACTCACGATAAAATAATCTCTTCGCAAAAGCAGCCAAAAATCATAACAAACCAAGGTCTCCTCAAGCAAGATCTAACGAGATCAATATTGCAATGATCCCACACCTATAGCTCCCATAATGAATAAAACATCAATTCCTCTTGAAGAGGATTTAGGATTTTTCTCTCCAATTTCTAATTTGAAAGTGAGAAGTGAGAAATAATTCCCTTTTTGGTTTATATATTCTCTTTAAAAGTGAAATATTAAAGTAGGAAAGTAATAGGTTCACTAAAATAAATTCCTCTATAGCCAAGAAAAAATGGGTAATTCCAATTAAATGGAATTCAGCTATGAAAAAGTTGTCAGTAATTAAAATAAAATTAAAACCCAAAATACTCTTAAACATTAAATCACAATTTTCCTTAATAATTTCTGCGACAAACACAAATATCTAAATGCATAGACACAATACTAGTCTCATCACAAATGCAAATGAATATGGATTTATAAAATCACTAGAGGGTTTAATTAACAATTAAACAAGATACGTCATCCATACAAGGATGACATTTGCTAGGTAAAAAATATTTGAATCAATAACTCCATGTGCCACTATTGGGGATATAAATCCTGCACACTAAACAATACAATCAAGTGCAATTGCATATGATAATATAGCCAAAGTTAAATGCATTAAATCACATAATTAACCATTCATTTAATTACATCAAAATAATCTATTTACATAACTCATTGCATCATAAAACATCTCAAAGAAAGAATGAAGAAGATGTATGTAGCACTAAATCATAGTATCCAGAATCCATTAAGTCTATCGTATAATCACAACAAAGTATATGTCTAAATAAAAAATAACTAGATATCATCATAAAGTATCATGCCACATCAATAAGCATCATCACACATATATGATCAAACTAAACAACATAGTATCTGACATCTATGAAACTGGCAATCAAAATATAATATCTGACCACTAGGTCATCTCAAATGCTATTTAACATGAGTATCAAAGTATCTCTCGAATCATTATATAACAAGGTACAAAATGAAAACACGGGAGGCACTACAACACATATATGTCTATATAAATATACATATTGTTATAATTAATGTGTTTAATTGTTTGTGTATGTTGTAAATTGTATGTGAGTGAATAATTATTACACTTTGATAATGAAGATAAATATAATAGAATATAACAATAAGAAAATTAAATGATATAAAATAAAATGAACAAGAATTTAAAGGAGTAAATTCCCTAACATACGAAGGATGCTTATGAAATGCAGTCAAATAGCTAAAGTTATATTTCATCCTTGTTACCCATGTAGAAGAATATGAGATAAGAACATAAATATAATGATGGGCATAAAAGAAAAGGAAAAAAAGTACTAGAGAGAGTATTTACATCATTCTTAGACCATTTTTCCATTATGTACTACTAATATATCCTTAATATACCTCTAATATGACTAAAAAACTTGTAAGATAGTAGTTAATTACATATAAACTAAAATAATTTTGATTTTAGAAATATTTTTATTTAAAAGGGTGGTGCCTTTTCACCTAAAGGGGTATGAAAGTTATTAAAGAACATATATATGTGGTTTAAAATGTAAATATGATGGGGAATGATGACTAAAATGTAGATAAGATATTGGTTGTAATTTTCATGGATATTTTTATGGAGAAAAATTAATGATACATGAGTATAATTCTTTAAGGATTTGTAAGTTTCTTTCTCTTTTGAGGAGATAGTTATATGTGAGAGTTTCAAGGGATGAGAGAGGAAGTTATTGTTGTGTAATCTTTTCTTCTTCTACCATGAATATTTGTGAAGTTGGAGTGGATTTGAAGGATGCATCTCAAGTTGAATTTATTTTTCTCTCTTTGTCTCCTTACTCTCGCTTCTGTTGAATCTTTGTAGGAGTTGAGGTTTGGATTGAACCTATTGATTGCATTATTTATTTGATAAAATATATATCAAATTATATGTTCTCATGATTTATTATATTTGTACATTTAATTTGTATAGTAATTTAAAAAAATTGTGTTCATTTTGTGAAAATAGTCATGTATTTTCCTATGGTATTTAGCCACTATTTTTTGGAGATATGTTATTTGATGTTAGAAGGTTGTTAGTAACTAGAGGCAAGGAATATTATATTATTATATATTTCATATATTCTTATCTATACTTTCTTGTAAATATTAAATATTTTTATTATAATTTTTAGAAACATATATGCTTGATTTAGGAGTTTTTAACTAGTTTGACCTCTTACTTAGATTTTCATTCTTTCAATTATTGTTTAAGATACCAAAGGCATGCCAAATTTTTATGTGATGTATAAAATTTATACTTATCATTGAAAACTCTTGTAAAGATGTATGTCTATAGACCTTGTTCCTTATGATCATTTATGTATTGTGATACTTATATGATGAGTTGAGGTCTTGTTTAAACTAGGGGTATGAGATTGTAGGAATGTTGTTCCCTAAAATCTTCTATGATTTTGGTTTTGGATTTTTGAGTATAGTAGATTCCCTAGGTGAATGGCTCACTATAGGTTCTAGGGCATGAAAGTGGCCACCAAAGGACCCTATGTGTCAGAGATTAGGGAAATGTGTAGGCTAGTTCTACATATGAGTTTTGTAATCAAGTGGAAACACTCACAAAATAAATGGGTTATGGGAATTTGGGAATTCACATTAATTAAGACAATAAGGATGTATTATTTTAGTACTTTGAGAGAAGATGTTCTATGTAATAGAATAAATGTTTGACTTAGGGGAATGGTCCCAACACTATAGGACCATACATATCATGTTGGAGTACTAAAAAAGAAGATGTTATGTGCAATAGTATGGTTTTTGACTCAAGAGAAGGATTCCAACACTATAGGAATGCATATTGACACTCACCTAGATTTAGATAAACCCCTAACTCTTCTTTTGTATCTAGTTATCCATTTTCATTGTGATTTCATTTTGGACATTATGCTTTTGTGTGGTTGTATGGTACCTTTGTACTTTGATTTTGGGGTATAAGCCTTAGAATACCTTATAACCTATGTGGATCATGGTCTTATCTCCTATATCAAGGAAGTGAACCATTTATGGCTCCACGTGGTTGGGTGCCAAATTATTTTTGACGTACAATTCGAGTTCTTACAGATGAATTTATGTGGATCCTTGCTGAGAAACTATTGAAGATTATTTAGATTATGTTGCATTTCCTTGGAAGAAAACTATGTAATATTATAATGTAAACTATTTAAAAAGTACAAATTCATATGTATATGTATCATAAATTGAAAAAAATAGTGAAAAGGGTAAAGGGCATCTCTAGGAGAAAGAAGGGATATGTGAACATATTGTATTATTCCAAATAGATCAATGATGTAATAATGAGGTCATGGCATTGTATATTTCATTGTATTTATATGATGATAATGATAATATGTATGATGAATAAAATATTCATGTTCACTTTATAATGTTTTTAAATTAATGATCAAAGTAATTAGTGAACAGAATATGATTTGGTAAATATGTACAGTTTATGGTTTGAGTCTATTTAATATATCTTTATTGCATGTTGAGTAGATACATTTTATTTATAAATCTTAAGACATTAGATCCTACTTAAGAAATGAAAGTCGTATAAATATTATTTGGAATTAATAAACAAAAATTAAAGAAAGATTATTTAGGTGTTTTCTATCACACCCTAACTTCTACAAGATAGATGTGGAATAACTTGATGAGAAGTGGCTAAGTCCTATATGAGATCTAAGACTCAAAAGTGATACATAAGAGAAAATATAGTGATGACTATTGAATCGAGTAAGAAACCATAAGTAGACATTAACTAATAGATGAATTAAATTAATTAAGGAAATGTTAAAGAAATTTAAATGAGAAATAATTAAGAAATACTTATTGATTTGGATGAGTAAACATAATTCTTAAATTTGGATACTAAGAAATGTGTTTGAGGACAATGTTAGGGAACCTACTAGAATTCTTTCATCTAAAGTTTGGTAAATAGATAAAGAAAAAGTAATTTTTGAAAAAAAAATAATCTACCAAACATAGTATCTTTTAACATTATCCTTTTGGATTTTGTAGCAGGGCATTATAGGAATATCACCTTCAATTATTTTCCCTTTTTTGGTTGTCCAGGTATTGCCAAGGGTGGTATACTAGGTACTAGATCAAAATAAAAGGGCTTTATGACCCATCTCTTTCTCAACTCCATCACATGTTGTATGTAGATTTAAATATCATCATTTTCTATTTTATCAACCTTGACATTCAAAAAGAGCTGGTCAAAAATCTTATTAGTTTTGTAGAGGGGACCTAGAAAATTCAGAGAATCCTTCTTCTAAATGTCTAAATAAATTCAAAGACCAAGTGTCACTTCTACAAGAGGAAGACTCATCTGACACTAGTTCATTATCCTTGCCTAATAACCATCCAAGTAGTTGAGCCAATAATCCTCCATTCTAGCATCAGGAGTAAACTCTCAACCCATCACATTAGTTTACATGCCAATAGGGTAAAAATATGGTTGACCAATAGGAGATTCTTCCAATAGAAACTACTCCAATTCTAGTTCAAAATACTTTATATCCTTGTACTCATTTATCATGTATTGTTCTATACAAAAGGAAATTCTTGAGGCTTTCAATGCTTTTTGCTATATCACTCATATGTTGTTATCATTTGTCAATTGATCTCCAACATGATCAACCTTTCTAAAGAGTACCTTGGGAGCTCCTTTGGGTGTGTTGTTGTGCTAGCCATTTTGATAAATGTAAATTTCCTAAAGTGAATAAGTATGCCCTGATTTGGGAAACAAATAGAGTTATCTTGACAAACTATCTCTTTATGTAATCACCACATAAAAATATTATAACTATGAGCATCAAAGCATCATTGACAATTTGATACTCAAGGCTCTTATCAAAGAGATTCTTCTATACCAACTAGGTGTACACAATATAAAACCAGTTGCTTTTATTTTGTAGGTTTCCCTTCCTTGTCAAACCCATATAATCTACTCAAGTAGCCAATAAATAGACCATATATGATGTCATATAGAATTGCAGGTCTATTTTTACCAATGTCAACTATTCATCAAGGGATTTAGGGCCTATAGTACCTTAGTAAATTATGTTTCTCCTCATTCTAATTTTCTTGATAAAGTGTATCATCTAAATCTCCCAAGTGACATGAAATGGGCAATTCCATAATACTACTTAGTCAAACAGTGCAATATCCAATGTATGTCACCATGTACCTTATGCTCAAATCCAATTTATTATCTCTACCATGTGGGCTTGGGGTGATCATATATTTTTTCTATACCAACTCATCCACTATTTTCTCATTCTCCTTATACCACCATTGGGAACTCTCAAAGGAGATAGAATAATATTGATGTGATATGGGAAGGTGGAATACTTTCTCAATATTGTTGGGTTGAATGTCAAGCATGACTTCTTTGGTCACATTTTACATGAACCTTTCATTAGACACATGATGATTTGCCACTATCATGATAAGTTTTAAAGATTGAACTGAAGTCAATTGCAAGGTACCATTCACCAAACCTACCATCACCATTGAGGACAACACTTCTGATCTCTCTTGGGGCCTATTGCAAATGCTGAAGCAATAGTTCTATTTAATTTTTCCAATCCTATTATCTTTGATCTTAGAGTGTAAATCCATGAAATTATATTTAGAGGGAACTCCTTGGAACTTGTATTATATAGATCATGGAGGTGTAACCTTTTTCTGATTTGATGATGAGGATGTCATTGATTCCTACATTAAAATAGCCTATTAGTACCATGTTGTAAACCCATGCATAAAAAGAAATGAGAAAACACTTGAATATGATGATGAGCAAGGTTATAAGGCTCATAAACTAGATAGAAGGTAAATTATTGGGTTGCACACCTTTAATAGGTGTGAACCCATACAAGTGCACTGAAATGCATTACAAGATAGAAAATATCACACCCATGCAAGTTGTGTACTTCAAAAAAAAATAACTTAGGGTTCTCAAAACTTGGGATGTTGCACAACATGCAAAGCAATGGACCTCATTGACCTACAGAGCTACACTTTAGCTATGAGATGTGCAATTGTGGCTTTGGACTTGGTAAAGATAAACAATTTTTTTTTGGGGAAATCCAATGTGGTGATCACACTTGTGTGCCTATGAAAGTGCAAGGTTGTGCAAACTATGAAGAATATGGTAGAAGAATGACGGAAAAGATACTCAAAGGGAGCAAAAGATGGAGCTATGAATCTATGTATGAAGACCACCTAAAGACTAAAACTCAAAGGGCCAAAACCCATAGAGGATTAGAGCTTTGAGGTGCAAGGATTTGAAGGTAGAGAGAAAACATGCAAGAAATAAGGGCTTCAATGCCCTTTTGTAAGCCTTGGGAGATACTAATGTTATCCCTGAAGTTTGTGCATCCTAGTTATGTGTTAGATTTGTGCACCTACATAGGTGCACAAAATCCAACTAATAAATTGCCAACTCCATAGTGCACCACTAGAATTTGCGACCTTTTCACCTATGTAGCTTCACAATTATGTAAGTGTGCAAGGGGACTTGAAAAAAAGTAAAATAAAAGGGAAAAAACTTTCACACCTATGGAGGTGCACAAGTGCGTAGCTCTACAAGTGTGAAAACTAGTCAGACAAAATAGGAAGAAAAAATATATACTGGCCCACAAACCTATCAAGCATGACCTAGAGCTTCTTGTCCATCTAGACCCCTTGAAAGAGACTGTGATTTGATGAGTCTAGAAGATAGAGAATGTGAGAAAAAAAAGGGGGGGGTCCCCATTTATGAAATTACAAATAAGGCATGTGTTGTAGAACCACAAAAAATAGCCCAACAAAAGGAATAAATGACTAATGCATTTCTTTATTAGCAAGTAGACTCAGATCTTGTTAGTCAATAGACCAAATACAAGTTGCATAAGAGGTGACAAAACATCTCAGCTAACAATTCAAATCTTTAGTTTTTCCATTCAGTGTGTACACCTATCTTAATTCCTTTCAATTTTCAGGCATATGCCACCACAAGTGAACAATAATCAAGACAAATCTTTACCAATTTGTAGAAGCTTTTAAAACCCCTAAGAACCCATTTCTATCACTCTCAACTAGATTTGAGAACCCATTAAGAGGTATCTTTAATGAGTCAACTTGTTAGCTTTTCTTTTCCATTAGATTTACAATTTTCATAGAGATCACATGTTTTTATTTGACTACTCTCTAATCTCTTTGCATTGCTAGGATAATGATCATACTACGTTTCCCTGTGTAATATTTTCTTTCTTTTCTTTGACCATTTTTGGCTCTTTTTTTTAAATCCTTAGGCAACACTTAAAACAATGATGCTAGAGCATTTGAAGTTTCCTTGATTCTATCAATTTCTTTGACTCTCATTATTTGTGTTCCTCTTTTTTGAATTTAGGAAAATTCACATTCCAAAAATTAATATAGAGGGGCTCTTGAAACTACAATTTCCCATGTCAATGAATTGGGATGAATCTTAATCATCATGAAAAAGCCCCACTAGGGAACCCAAAAGAAATTAACCTAAAGTTTCACTAAGTTTTCCAAAAAAAAATTTGACAGATAATAACAACAAGAGATAACATAGTAGAAGCAATAACTCACATACATAAAACTATCCATAAATAGATTACATCTCTTAAGAGTTCCATGATGTTGAATCACATATATAAGTTTTCTTAATACTAGATCTGATACATAAAAAATCCATATCATAGAATAACCACAAGTACGAATCTAATTAAATAATGTACAATTTCATAACATGTCACATGACATAACTAGAATGCATAATTATCCATTGTACAAGTCACAGGGTATGAAAAGCTCAAAGAATATACATCATGAATAAAAACACCATCTCAAAAGATCTCTAATAATGAAGTACAATACTAAAAATATAACCATCCAACAAAAACACAAGATTTGGATGAAAGGAACAATTGTACAAGTACATCTAGCAATGACATCTAGCTATTAGATCTCAATGGTATAAGAAACACTACCATCTGACCTCATGGAACCTAAATGATCCACTCCCACTATGCTAAGGAGATAATCCCAAGTCCCATATGGATATCAATCCAAAAAGTCATAACCACCATCTAGGTCAAAGAATTCCTGATAGCAATCTATCTCAAAGGTACCAAGACACAAGTAACATCTAATCAGAAAGGCAACAAAGACACATAGAAAATCTACTATGTAAGTGGACAAGTGTCATCACATGGGCCAACTCTAAGGTTACCTTGGAAGCCTCTCTGGACTCCGATCCCCTAGTGTCTCTATGTGACATTGGTGTCCTTTCTTACAAACAAGGCAAGGTTACAATCAAGAATCCTCTCTACTCCCATCCTAGCCTTTACTAGCACTCAAGGCATGGGTGAGGAAAAAAATTGACTCTTATTAATTCATTTTAAACCCATTTAATGAGTTGTTATCACTTATTAAAATAACCTACAATGGGTTACCTAGGTAGCCTTTATAGGGCTTTGACCTCCATTGCAAGCCACTTCCCAAGATACACATAGATTACCTACCCTAAGCTCATGAAAAGTACAAGTCATAAAATCACAATTTTTACATCATTCGTATACAAGAAATCGAAAAGAATCTAAAGATAAATCATAATATATACCTTAGTTCTATAGAAGCAACTGGAAAGCACCTAAAGATAAATAAAAATATTCAACTCAATTATATACAAGCAACTAGAAAGCATCAAAAGATAACTAATTGAAACTAAAAAGTTAAACTAGGAAAATCACACCATTCACCTTAGTTCTATACAAGTAACTAGAAAGCACTAATGGCCATATGATCAAAACTCATCATAGAAATACATGAATACATGACAATGGTTGGTTAGAATGATCGTGACCAAATAATAACCATAACATTATCTTAGAACAAAAACCCCAAGCCTCTAGTAAACATCTTGACTAGTCAATGTACTAAGTCAAACCTGAACCCAACACAGGATACACAACACATCAAAAAGTAATTTCATAAATCATTTATTTCAAAAACATACATGTTCAATTTACAAATAGGGTTCAAGTTTTCCATTTCCAAAGTGTCATGATTACTAAGGTTTTTCAAAATTTCAAAAGAATTAAAATCTCCCTAGTATTAGAAATTTTTTTAAAATATAAAACTAAACCATCAACCAAAACTCGAGTTTGTAAAAATAATCATTTTCCCCAATTTACAATTATCAAAATTTTCAAATATATTTTAAAAATAAAATAATTAATAAAATCTTTAATTTAATTATCACTAAAACAAATTCATGTAATTAAATATTATTATCAAAATTTAATATTAATTATTAATTATATTCTTTATTAATTTATTAATAATATAATATATAATATTAGGAAAAAGCCTACAACACAATGGTAACTTGTGAGCCTCTCATGTGGGAGGTATTGGGTTCAAATCTACCGTCATCTAACATATAATAATAATTAATTCCAACAAATAATAATTAATCTAGGCTTCGACTGTTTATTGATAAAAAAAATAAAATAATATAATATAATATATTATATTATTAATAGTAATAAACATTAAATAAATAATATAATAATTAATTATATTAAAAACTTGGTTGCCATAGCAGCTAAAGCTATTATTGGTAGCATTAGTTACCTTCATAGCCAAGTTGCGATGCAGCAAGAGACGGGCAGAGGTAATGGTCCCTGATCCCATTTTACTATATATATATATATATATATATTTTTTTTTTTTATTATAAAAAATTAAAAACAATTGCCCCCCGCCCCCGCCCCCCCCAAAAAAAAAAGAAAAAAATTCTTACATGATTTCAAATTTTGTTTAGGCAAATATGAAATCTTAGTTTTGGCATAAAAATTATCATAGTAAATAATTATTTTGGTAATATATATATAGACACACACACACACACACACACACACACACACACACACACACACACACACCAAATCTATCAGTATATATCTAATAGGAAAACAACAACAAACTATCAAATTTGTAACTTTAATTTTTGGTATTCATTTCCAAACCCTCATCCCAATTTTAATTTTTTTTTTAAATCCGATTTCCAATAAGAACAATTCAATAACAAAAATCAACTTTTCTCAAACAAGGGTTTCAACCTGAAGTAAATTTTGAAAATAGATCCATACAAACACAGAGAAGGCATATAGATTTCAATGAGAAAATTAATACGCAAAACTCAACAAGATCCTAGCTCAATCTGATGCTAACTAGTCAGATACTCAGAGCTTACAATAAATTCTCATCTTTTCGAAAACCTTATTTCTCGTTATTTGCTCCTCCAAACCTATGTCTAGAGAAATGAGCTCTGGTTTCTTAATAAAGAGCCTTCTACCTTTAAGGTATCAGTTTTGTAATCACACGAGCCCTTTTTCTTTATTATTTTATTTTATTATAATTTCATGTGTAATTTTTTTACAATTTAATTAAAATAATCTCTATTAAACCACAAGATGTCTTTAATATATTTATTAATTCAACTCATTATAATATTTAGAGTTTATTATTAAAACGAAACTCCTAAATAAATTATTATTAAATCAAATTAATATATTTACATTAAAATTAGAACTTTAATTTTTTTTTAAAAATTTTAATTCTTTTATTTAATTAACTTTTCAATTAATTGAATATAATTAAAATCTAATTTTTTTCTTTCTAATTTTTTTGTTAAATTAAATCATTTAATATTTTCTTAATTTAATTTAATTATAACTAAAAATCACAACAAACCCATAATCTAAATCCAAAAAACTCATAATAAAGACAGTACTACATCAAACTCAAGGGTCAAAAATCATGAATTCACATTAGTTAATGAATTCAAAAGGGTGAATAACTCAGATACTTATCCTACTTTCTAGGACAATTGGCTTAGGGTTAGGATTTGGGCAGAAGAACTATCTCACCTCTTTTACCATTGAGATATTTTGATAGCACACACTCATCCTAGTAATCCAGGGAAGTCGATGCCCGGTACCTACAATTTGCATAAAAGCTTAGCATGTACATATACATATAATTCTAAAATAAATAGGCAATGGTGAGGAGTGGTGCATCATGTAGATCTTGACTAGTAGGTGACTATGACTTCCTTCCTCAAACACATCAAAAATGTTAAACATAAGGTAAAACATACATGTACACCATACACATGCAAGTATGTGGTAAGTATCCATAGAAACCACATATAAAACATCCATCTAACTGTCATCATGAAATAACTAAAATCACTGTATACAAGAATCATCATTTAAGGAATAATCATGAATAGATTAAATAGCCAAGTATCAAGTAGCTCATCACATATATCAACTGAGTATGAAATAACATCTAATCAAATTGGGAAATCAAGTACCACTAATCATAAAATGTTACCATAAAACTGGCCTAAAAAGAATTTAGCAATAAAACATGAAAAGTAAAATAGGGGTAGGCATTATATCCACCCCCCTAGACTTAGGCTTACTCCTGGAAGTGTACAAGAAATATAAAACTCTTGCACTTACTATGTGGGTCCCATTGGACCCTTTCCCCTTGTAGGAAGATAAGACTCCACTAAAAACACCCTCTAAGATCTACCCATATCTCCAACCATGGTTTCTGGAGCTGTAGGTCTCTAATTTGAGAACTGTGGTTTCCATTGAGGACAATGAGAAGACTTATACCCATATTGTCCACATGAAAAACATTATCCATCAAAACTCCTCTCCATGCTAGGAGCACTAGACTGCTAAAAACTACCCCTACTAGAAAAAGGAGTACTCTGTACTAGATGGTCATACTGATTGCTCTATTGCACTAAGAGTACTGAAAATCCCTAGAGTGTGAACTACCACACCTACTCCATGCTAGAGGATAAGATCCTCCCAACAAATGTTGCTACTAATTGCCTCCAGAAGAAGGAGGCTTCCTACTACTACCCACTCCCTGATTACCTTTGGACCCTGATGTTGTAGGTGCTCCCACAAAACCACCCTTTCCCAAGGTGATATTTTTCTATACAAGGATAGCCTGATGTACCTCATTCTTGAGGGTTTTAGCCTAGAAAACCTTTACACCCCAAATAAAGTGTTGAACCATTAGTGATGAACTGTCGCTAGTTCTTGCATAAGGCATGAGCTCATAGAATTTCTGTTCATACTCTACCATAGTCATAGTATATTGTCTCAGATTGTGGAACTCGTTGGTCCTCTACTAGTGTTATTAATATTCTAGGAAGCATTCATGGAAGTTCTCAAGGAATAACTCCCATGTAATAGTGTTTATGTTCACACCCAGTTTCTTCTCTCCAATGTTCAACCATGTATCCCCAAAGAGCTCTAGGTGGGTGGTGGCATACATCTCTTTGACATTAGAGTCAAAGTATTGCATAGTAAAGCCTTGTCTGAGTCACCATGCTCTTCTCTATGGCTCTCTTCCCTATTCTCTTCTATAAAATGACTCTATCTATGAGTCAGAGGAGGAATATCATATCCACCTATCCTAAAACCTCTACCTTGGCCTACACTACGACCTCTAATAGTTGATCTAGTCTTAGATACCATCCTCCTACAACACCAAAGCAAGAAAAACAAAAATGTTCACAAGGTCAACAATGTATACCACCTTAAAGCATAGTCATAAGAAAATACATTTGAAAACCAACTCAAGAGTTATTCGAGTTTTTCCCTTTTTCTATGTTCAAGTAATTGAGTCTAAAGTTCAAAGTGTTCATGTTGTAATAGATACATTGTAAGGAAACTTGCAACAAAAAATATAACCATTTCCACATAATCCATCATAGATCTAAAATAAATATGGAATTAAAATCCACATGCAAGAGAATAGACAACATAACCACAAAAATGTGACACAAGACATACCCTGGGAAACCCTCACTAAGGAAAAAACCTAGCCTCCAAAAGCATCCATGACCATGCATTATTCAACAAAAACACCATTGCAATACAACCACAAAAGCCTTGAAAGCTATAGTCACTACTAAGTAGTCCATGTGAACAAGCATGAATCCATACATCCCATGCCATGATTCCAACCTTCACAAATGTTCCTTTGGCTAAGCTATCAAGCCTTGTCCTGCTCGACTCTTTCCCTTCTCACTCACTTTCTCACACACAACAACTACCCTTGTGGATGCTTATATAGTAGCAAGTCCCACAAAACCACCAAGTGGTATTACATAAACCATGTGCTACCTAACCCATTGACCCCACATTTAATATTGGAAATTTAATTCTTTTCCCCAATATTAAATAATTACATGAAATATTATCACAATGTTACAATACAACTCATCAAGAATATCCCATGAGAATATTTACATGTTGCACATCCATCTAGGTACAACATTACATAATAAAATAAAATAATACAATATAACAATACTATGTAATGTGTGCAACACCCATTATCTCAACAATCTCCCACTTGTATACATTACATAGGGTCAATCTATAGCCACATAAATGAACAAGGGAACAATCCCTCCCAGCACATCCACCATCATGGATCAAAGTACACCATGTGCTCCATCTTGGTACCCGCAACAAAATCAAAGTATCTAGCATCTCAAACATGAATGAAGCCACCTTCTATTATGCCATTGCCACTGGATAGACATAGAAGCCATCCAAAGAGAAAGCCACCAAACCTACTACATTAGAAGACCATAAAATCCTGTACAAATTGAAATGTCAAGAACAAAAAACCTTATCCAAAGGTAATCACATGTATCCATAGCTGAAATAGCACCCATAGCAAGTGCCAAACCCATCCAACTATCATACCTCCAAAGGTATACCAAGTGAATCTCACATCATCAACATATCCAATCTGTTAACCTAAAATCACAGGCCTCAAGAGAAATACCTACCACATATATACCAAGAAGCTCCCACTGCAAAAGATAATGTCAAATCTATAACTAATCCACTCACAACATCTGAAAGAAGTGAATACATGTAGTATCAAGGACATCCACAACATATAAAATAATAACCTGTATCATGTCCTTCTACACACACCTCTAGATGTAAATTGTGCAAGTATGATCTCCTCCATAAAACCCCAACCAAGAAGCCACAACAACATCCAAACCATACAATTTATCTAATCATGGATGTAAGCCTCTCACAAGAAGATCAAACTCATAAACCATTCCTAAATCAAGGAATATGCCCAATATAAAACCATATCCCAACTTCAACCAGAATAACAACATATGCACATGGAGATAAAAAAATGTTAAACCATTTCTCAAATGAACCCTCCAGAACTAACTCATGTATCATAGCTCAAGATCCATATCCATGAAAGAAAAGCATAAATATCTGAGAGAAAAAATGGGCTATACCTCTCAAGTATCAAATTGCTAAGTAGACCAAGAGTGGGAAATGAGAGAGTTCATCAAGATATCCAAGTCTCCAACCAAGACTCATCTAAGAACAATCTCCTCTCAAGTCCATATCAGGTGAATGCCCCTCAGACTTCCTATTGAAACCAAACAACCGTCCCAATAAATACTTCTCTAATCTAAGAGAAATCAGCATCACCACCATCTCTAAGTATCCATGAGCACCTATAACCAATCAGTCCATGCCAACTCCAAATGCAACATAGCAATATTATGAAATATCCAGCTTATGATCAATGTACTCAATACTAAGAAACTAAATCAAGATCAATGCCAAAGTTCCAACCATGGGCTTAGGAACATAAACATGACAACATTATCTTACCATCTCAACCAAAAAGATAACATGATCCATATGAACATACTATAACATGTCAAAACTCTAAATGTGTATGAAGAGTATACCGTGACATAAAAATGAAACCATCCTCACACCAAGGATAACATGCTAAATGAAAGCATAACCCACAGCTTTACCAAGAACCCCATGAGTCCTCAAGATGCAACCATCTCTGCACACCATGAAGAAAAACCATCTCCACATACCATGAAGAACCATCTCCTACATAAAAATCCTTTAGGTCTACACTCACACAACCAAAGTTTTAGTACCAAGTGAAACCAAGATCTCCAAACCAAGAAGATACAAACCTAACTAGGAATTAATCCTACACTATCACCCCTTTAATGTTACAAGCTCCCACTAAACTATGTATCCAAGCTATCCATGATATTATCATGAAAAATCATCCCATAACCATGAGAATGAATAGAGGCATCAAACCATCAAAGAACTCAAAGTGCACATCACAAGCTCCTCAAAAGAAATCAAATAACCATGATCCTCAACCAAGAAGATATACCACCATAAAAAAAGTAGGAATTCAAGCCAATGAACATCAAGGATGTACCTATATATCCAATCATGTCATGCCAAAATCTATGGCACCATGATCACATCCATGAATTGAGAAACTAACTCTCAATGTGTCCAACCTGTCAGCATAAAATAGTCAACCACAATCCTCCACCATGACTATACCTAGTAACAACATCTCATCCCTTCGACATGAAGAAAAATTAGTAAATCATGTGACTTAGAGAATAGACAACCCAAATCCAAGCCACCAATCTAAATATGCATCAATAATGAAAGATCAATGGGCAAAGACAACCCATATCCAAGCTATAAATGCAACTTGGAAGTACAAACCACTTACAACATTGCATAACTTGTAGATCCAACAAGTCATAATACATATCCAAATCCAAACACTAATAATTATATCATCATGAGACCAATTTGAAATATGAACTGAGTATACAATAACATCAAATCTTAAATCTTCAAACATATAATGTCATAAACTCACAATACTACCATAGTCAATATATACCATAAACTATTCATATTAATATATCACCAAATAAATCATGCCAAACCTACACCAAATCTAAACCAATGTGTAGAGCTCTTCAAGAGCTTTTTGTTGACTACTCGAAGTCCAAAATCTAACTCTATATGCCCAAGTTATGCCATAATCTATGCTCAAAATAAATAACATCTAAATTTTGGGCTTTTAAAACCTAATAAAATGTAAAAATAATAGAACCAAACCTACACCAAGTTGTAGTGCTCTGAATTAGCTTTCCAACACCTATAAGAAGTCTGAAATCCGATATCTTGAGAGAAAGCTATGGCCATTTTACTAAGATAGTCTTTTTACCTTTTTCACTATAATTTTTTATATTTATTTTTTTGTGACAAAAATTCTGACAGGATTAAATTTGATAGTCACTATGGGCTTATACCAAAAATCTCTTTCATTTCCTCTGAACATGGCCAAACTAGGGCATATTATATATCAAAATTTATGGAAATGTCGACCCAGATCAAATGGTGAGGTCTATTTTTGCCTAAGAGGTCATTTCTACAAGCTCCCCCCTAAAATCCTCATTTAAATGAAACATCTGAAAAACCTTTTTGTCTAACAATTTCACATGCCCAAAATCTACCAATATCCCATCATAATAGCAAACCCAAAACCCTCAAATTTGAAATAAAAACTCATATATCTTGCCCTTTTTTTTTATCCTCTCATGCATTCAAATGGATTCAATCTAGGGTTACAATAATAAAACCAAAGCTTTGATAGCACTTGTAAGGAAAATTGCAACACACAATATAACCATTTTCACATAACCGATCATAAATCTAAAATAAATATGGAATTAAAATCCACATGCAAGAGAATAGACAACATACCATGATATACCTTGGGAAACCCTCATTGAGGGAAAAACTTAGCCTCCAAAAGCATCCATCACCATGTATTATTCAAAAAAAAAACCACGGCAATACAACCATTAAAACCTTCAAAGCCATAGTCACTACTGAGCAGTCCATGTGAACAAGCATGAATCCACACATCCCATGTCATGCTTGCAACCTTCACAAATGATTCCTTGGCTAACCTGTCAAGCTTTGTCCTGCTTGATTCTTTCCCTTCTCACTCACTTTCCCACACACAACAACTACCCTTGTGGCTACTTATATATTAGCAAGTCCCACAAAACCACCAAGTAGTATTATATAAACCATGTGCTACCTAACCCATTGACACCACATTTAATATTAGAAATTTAATTATTTTCCCCAATATTAAATAATTATATGAAATATTATCACAATGTTACAGTATAACTCATTAAGAATATCCCATGGGAATCTTTACAAGTTGCACATCCATCTAGGTACAACATTACATAATAAAATAAAATGATACAATATAACAATACTATGCAATGTGTGAAACACCCATTATCTCAACATACATATACCTATTTAATTTTTGTTTCAGTTAACTAGTTGTCATCTAGTGGTGTTCGAATATACCTAGAGCTCCCAATGTAGAAACTCGGGCTTTGATATCAAATGTAACACCCTACCAGGGAACCCAAAAGAAATTAACTTAAAGTTTCACTAAGTTTTTCAATTTTTTTTTTTTGAAAGATAATAACAAGAGATAACATAGCAGGAGATATAACTCACATACATATAACCATCCATAAAAAAATTACATCTCTTAAGGGGTCCATGACATTGAATCACATATATAAGTTTTATTAATATTAAATCTGATACATAATGAATCCACATCATAGAAGAATCACAAGTACAAATCTAATTAAATAATATACAATTACATAATATGCCACATGACATTACTAGAATGCATAATCATCTTTTATAAAAGTCACAAGGTATGAAAAGCTCAAAAAATATACATCATGAATAAATACATCATCAGAAAAGATCTTTAATAATCAAGTACAATACTACAAAATATAAGCATCCAATAGAAACACAAGATCCAGATGAAAGGAACAACTACAAAAGTACATCTAGCAATGACATCCAACTATCGGTTCTCAATGGTATAAGAAACATTACCACCCAACCTCATGGAACCTAAATGGCCCACTCCCACCCTACAGAGGAGATAATCCCAAGTCCCATATAGATATTAATCCCAAAATTCATAGCCAAGATCCAGGTCAAGGAATTTGTGATAGAAATCTATCTCAAAGGTACCAAGACACAAGAAACATCTAATCCCAGAGGAAAGAAAGATATGTAGGAAATCTACTATGTAAGTGGGCAAGTGTCATTGCATGAGCCAACTCTAAGGTTACCCTGTCAGCCTCTCTTGACTCCACCCCCCTAGTGTCTCTATGGAGCATTGATATCTTTTCATACAAAAAAGACATACTAACGAGGCAAGATCACAATCAAGCATCCTCTATACTCCATTTCTAGCTTGTACTAGCACTCAAACAATGGGTGACAAAATAATTGACTACTATTAATTTATTTTAAACCAATTTAATGAAATTTAATCACTTATTAAAACAACTTACAATGGGTTACCAAGATAGCCTCTTTAGGGCTTCGGCCTTCATTGCAAGCCACTTCCTAAAACACACATAGATTACCTACCCTAAGCTCATGAAAATTACAACTCATAAAATCACAATTTTTGTCTCTATCCTATACAAGCAACTAGAAAGCACTCACCTTAATTGTATACAAGCAACTGGAAAGCACCAAAAGATAACTCATTGAAACTTAAAGGTTACACTAGGAAAATCACACTATTCACCTCAATTCTATACAAGCAACTGGAAAACACTAACAACCATCTAATCAAAACTCATCATAGAAACATGTGAATACATCACAATGGTCAGGTATAAAAGATCATGACCAAATAAAAACCATAACATCATCAAAAAACAAAAACCCATAAGCCTCTAGTAAACATCGTGACTAGTCAACATACTAAGTCAAACCCGAATCCAAGACAAGGTATAGAACACATAAAAAAATAATTTAATAAATCATTTATTTTGAAAACATATATGTCCAGTTTATAAATAGGGTTCAAGTTCTCTATTTCCAAAGTGTCATAATTACTAAGGTTTTCAAATTTTCAAAAGAAATAAAATTTTCCTAGTATTAGAAATTATTTTTATATAAAACTAAATTGTCAAGCAAAACCCGAGTTTGTTAAAAATAATCATTTTTCCCAATTTACTTTCCAAATATATGTTAAAAATAAAATAATTAATAAAATATTCAATTTAAATATTATAAAATTTCATCTAATTAAATATTATTATCAAAATTTAAAAATTATTATTAATAAAATAATATATATTATTAAATATTAATAGTAATAAACATTGAATAAATAATATAATAATTAAATAAAAATAAAAATATTATTACTTAATTGTATATTAAACTATTAAAAGAATTATTAAATAATTATTATTACAAAATAAAACCTAGTGCATATTATATCAAGGCTTGTAGGCCCCTATTGTAAGCAGCCTTGGCTGCTTAGGCAACCTCAACTGTCATAGTAGCTAAAGCTACGATGCAACAAGGGATGAGTGGAGGTAGTGGCCTTCAATCCCATTTAAATTTTATATATATTATAATAATAAAAATTCCCCCCCCCCCCCTGCAAATCTGACACGATTTCAAAATCTTTTTCAGAAAAGTATGAAATCTCAGTTTTGTCATTAAACTTATCACAGTATATATATATATATATATATATATATATATATATATATATAGATCTAATAGGAAAACAAATAGAAACTATCAAATTTGTAACTTTAATTTTTGGTATTCTTTTCTAAACCCTCATCCCAATTTTAATTTTCTAAAACAATCCAATTTCCAATAAGAATTTTTGATTGATTCCTCTCATAGACAATTCAATAATGAAAATCAACTTTTCTCAAACAAGGGTTTCAACTTGAAGTAAATTTTGAAAATAGATCCATACAAACATGGAGGGAGTTGAAAGAGGAAATTACTATGCAAAACTCAACAAGATCCTACCTCGATCTAATGCTAACTAGTCAGATGCTCAGAGCTCGCAAAAAATTCTTGTCTTCTTGAAAACCTTCTTTCTTGTAATTTGCTCCTCCAAACCTATGCGTGGAGAAGTAAGCTCTGATTTCTTAATAAATAGCCTTCTCCCTTTAGGGTTTTGGTTTTACAATCACACAAACCCCTTTCTTTATTACTTTATTTTATTTAAATTTCATGTGCAATTTTTTTGCATTTTAATTAAAATAAACTTTATTAAATTTGATTTCTCTCTTTCTCTCTCTCTTATTAAATCATAAGACCTCTATAATATATTTATTAACTCAACTAATAATAATATTTAGAGTATATTATTAAAATGAAACTCTTAAATAAATTATTATTAAATTATATAAATATAATTACACCAAAATTATAAATTTAATTAAATCTTTTAAATTTTAATTTAGATACTTGTCCTACTTTCTAGGATAACTAGCATAGGGTTAGGATTTGGACTCAAGAACTATCTCCCCTCTTTTACCATTGAGATACTATGATACAACATGCTCATCCTAGCAATATAAGGAAGTCAATGCCCAATACCTACAATCTAGATAAAAGTCAAGCATGTACATATACATATAATTCTAAACTAAACATGCAATGGCAGGGAGTGGTGCATCATGTAGATCCCAGCTAGAAAGTGACTATGACTCCCTCCCACCACATTAAAAATATCAAACATAAGGTAAAACATACATGTGCAACATACACATGAAAGTATGAGGTAAGTATCCATAGGAGCTGCATATAAAACATCCATCTATCATCGTGAAATAAATGAAATCACTATATACAAACATCATCATTGAAAGAATAACCATGAACACATGAAATAACTGACTATCAAGTAGCTCATCACATATATCGAGTATAGAATAACAACCAAATCAAGAAATCAAATAATGCTAATTATAAAACATAACCATAAAAATGGAATAAAAGAATTTAGTAATAGAGTAGGAAAAGTGAACTAGGGGTAGGCATTACATATCATACACTTGGATCAATAACAACATGTGTATCACATTTAAATGCATAAAGTGGTGATAACAATCAACTTAGGACTTGAGCTTGATAGTCAAAGACCAATGCTTCCTTCTGTGATACATGTCTACATTTTTTCACAAGATAGAACTCTTGAGTTCTTTGACCAAGAAATACCTCTTCCAAAAATTGGAACCAGTTGGGATGGACCACATGTTAGAAGAAACCCAGACCAAACACACTAGCTCCTTAACTCCAAGACTTAAAAACAAATATGAAAAGAAAAAAAAACAATGGCTCGATGAATTTTTTTTTTGATTCTCAAGCTTTGAAATAATGTTTAAGGAATTGACCATTGAACACAATGTGAGAGTATTTTTTTGTAGAATCTCTCTAATTTGACAAGGGTTGATCCACAAGCATTGAGACTTGGTATAACTAACCAATTTGTATTTCACCTTGGCCCACATGAGGACTAGGCCAAAGATCCTAATAGCCTTGAAAGTGGCCCTTTTGTCAAACAAACACTTGACACAAACATGAGGTTTAGCCACATGTTCTAATGCAATAGTTCTTTTCTCATCGAGTTCTAAAAGATTCATCAACCTCAATTGGACCCCATCTTTATTTTCAACATACCCTCTCATGAATTTTAACATGGGAGTATTTAGATTAATAAGGAATATAGGTTCTTGATCATAGACCAATAAGTTGGGAAACTTACCCAAGGCATTGTTATCCCTGGCCCTATTTGTCCATAATGCATATTTCAATTGCATGTGCCAATCTTTTAGATTTTCATCAAGTAAACATTTTACAATTGTGATCTTGTTTTTATTAATAGACTTAGCAACTACATTTCCTTGCGGATAGTAATTAGAAGATAATTTCATAATTGCCCAATTTTCTAATGCCCATCAGGTAAGAATTAAAGATGAAAAAGAGGTTATGCTATCATATACTAGGAAAAAGGGCATTCCAAACCTTGTTATGATGTGTTCTTCTAGGAAGTTGATGACAACTTGGGTGGTGCAATTTCAGAATCTTTCACCCTGAGTCCATCATGTGTAATAGTATGTCATTGTAAGGATACACCTATTTTTCCATTGAAGATGGTGGATTCACATGCCCAATAAAATCAATCCCCCACTTTTCAAAGGGGTGCACCTCATATATTGGTTGCATTGGTATTGTCAAATTTATTTCCTTATTTGCACTTTCTTGGCACACATAGAAAGAGATGATATGCCCCTATATATCTCTAAAATGTGTTAGCCAGTAGTATTGTGATCTCAATATATAATGTATTGTAGCTTCAGTCAAGCCATGTTTGCTACCATATTTATATTTCTAGCACATTGTTTGCCTCATTAAAATTTAAGTATTTCAAATATATTCCTTCATAGTTTTGTTTGTAAAGGTGTCCATCTTTCAAAATGTATGATCCACATTCTATTTTTAGCACTCTATGTTGTGAGTTGTTCATCTATTTAAGACATCTATTTCTTTGCAAGTGGTAGACTATATCCTAGTACCAAAAATATGAAAAGGATCCCTCATTAGTGTAAACATAAAAAACCAATGCTTTCTCTTATTTAGTATCAACAATAACCTTGGTTAATCTTTTCCTTCACACAAGTTTCATGGGTTGAATTTCTAGATCAAACTCTTGTAGTTTTTTCATCCATTTGCCTCTTCTTTCACCTAGTTCATTCTACATCAAAAGTGACTTAACCATGGAGTCGAACATAATTTTATATACTTTACTCCATAAAATCTAATGTCTAAATTTCTTGATAGTCTTCACCGAGACCAAGGACTATTTATCTAGATTTGGATAGTTCAATTCAACATTTTTCAAAGGACAGCTCATTAAAGCTATAAGCATCTTGTCCTCACCTTCCTTCTTCTATATAAGAATACTTGCACATGAATTCTATGAGGAAAAGGAATAAACCTTTAATGGTATATGGTAATTTAAACTCACCAATATTGACACAATAGAAATTGCAATCTTGATACCTCAAATGCCTTCTTCGCTTTTGGTTTCCATTCAATTTTAGCATTTTAGCCTCATCCCCTACCTCTACTGGTTGACTTGTATTTCTTCTTACTCTTTTCTTCCACCTTGAGGGAAAGTTGATAACATTTATGAACAATGGTAGGTGTAATGCTTTGCTTGAGAACCCAAGAGAAATTAACCTACTATGTTACAATATTTTACCAGACAATTTTTAAAAAATGTTTACACAACATAAGGTAATAATGTGAAAGTAATATACATACACATTAAGTACACATAAGGAATTAAAAATATAGTTTTCATTCATAAAGGGTTCCTTCATGTTGACTCATGTTTAATAAAGTTTTACGAATTAGTTGCAGTCTTCAGTACAATGTCCATAATCATAAAGCAATAACAAATACATAAGAAGATACATAAGTATACTTGATACAATGAAATAGATCCAAATAACCACATCCTCTGCATATGTTTTAGGGTATGTCATAATAAACATAGTTACATCAATAAAAAATACATAATCTCATAGGATCTCAAGATATAATGTACATGATATGTAGATACATCAAATGAATAGAATCTCTAGGATATGAATAAGAATGATAATGGTACACCTACATCAATGAACTTCCAATATTAGTGTCAATTTAAGGGGGACCCAAATACTAAGAAGTCACTAAATCGTGACCATGTGGTCACCTAATCAGGCTCCCATTCTCACCGTGTAGGGGACATATTGTACGATCCACACATGGATAAATAAACAACACAAATCCTAGGCAAGGATCCTAAAATTTCTCTACAAAAAGTGGTACTAATCATACAAAAGGATGGTACTAGAGGCAACCCAAAGTGAAAACCAAAATATAAATATGAATAGGAAACATAACATGCAGATCAAGAAGTGTCATCACATTAGCCACTTCTATAGTTACCCTGACAATCTCTTTGGACCCCGACCCCCTAATGACTCTATGCAGCATTAGTAATCCTTTTGTACAGACAATAAAACTAACTATAGAAGATCACAATCAATTATCCTCTCCCATTCCCATCCTAGCCCATACTAGTACTCAAGGCATAGATGAGGAACACTTTATCTTTTTACTTAATTTTAAAGCCCCCCATTTAATGTGTACTACTATCACTTAGTTAAGTTACTTATAATTAGTTATCCTAGTACCCACTTAGCATCTTGACCCCCATTGCTGTTAAAAATAGATCGATACAAGTATGATAAATGTGTTTCAGTCATTTTATCACTAATGTCAAACCTGCTACTTGCTAGTAAGACAATTGCTTATATGATTTGAGTGCTATCATTTGTTTGATTGATGAAGAGGATTTGATCAAATGAGGTAAAAATAGCACCTAGAGAAAAGGTTGAGTTATGATATGAAAAGGAGTACAAGGATAAGTTAAGATGGTGATATTATAGTGCATTGATAATCTACTTAAGGTTATAAAGGATGGTTACACTGATTAAGTTCAAAAGAAAAAGTTAAACAAGGTTTGTCTTCCAAGCTTAACATTTTGCATAGTAGGTGTCAAGAAAAGTTATTGTAAGTCGAGCAAAAAATTAGTTGGAGCTGAGAAACGTCAATTTTAGTGTAAGCCAAGTAAAGTTTATTTGATGTTGAGCACTAGTAATCTTTAGTTCATGTTGAGTAATTTGATAGAGGATGCCAAAAAATGTAGTATGTACCAAGCATTAGAAGCCAATTAATGCTAAGTGTTTGCATTATGAGAAGGATTGAGAATTTGATGAATCTAAGCCAACAAGTTTTATTTCTTGAATTGTGTGAACTCTATGGAAGATAAGATTGATGAGCTGGTGGCACAAAATTCATGAACCATTTTGAGGGAAATTCAAAGTGGTTTGAAGGAGAAGTTTCTAGGAGGGAATGAAATGAAATAATGGGTAGATTCATTGAATCCTACCTAATCTAACCCTAAAGTGGATGATGGAGGATGAATGATAAAAGATCTTAATTCTCTATTTATAGAGATGGATGGCCAGAAGAAAAAGTTGTCATGTGCAAGAACATAAGGAAGAGAAGGAGTCTAGGGTATTGTTTCATTCAATAACCTAAGAGAAGAGACTACATTGGAAATTAAAGAAAGAAGGCTTAAGGGTATGAATGCTTGAAGAGTGAACAAGCTATCAAGGATGAAGTGTGTGAAAGCCAAGAAAAATGGAGGAATGAAATAGAGATTTGTAATCTGCAAGTGTGTTGTAAGTTGTTATCAAATCAAGCCTTACTATTACTTTCTAATCATTGTACTAGTCCAGGGTAAATCCTTTTGGTATAAGGTTGACCTAATAGTCATTTGTAAATCCTTTAACTGGGTGACATTCCAAGTGAATGATCTAAATTCCTCTAACAATGCTCACTCCTAATAGGGTGATTCAAATCTTTTAACCAAGTCACATTTAATAGTGTGCATTATAACCTTTAACAAGGTTGGCCTTTCATAGGGCATCACTTCATAAGAGTGAGAATGAGTAGCATGTTAGTAGCAATTTTTCCCAAATTGAGTTTCCACATTAAATCATTGTGTCAAATGTGTTATTAAATTTGTTATGTTTCATGTTTACATTTCTACAAAGTTGATTTGATAGTAACCTACAAGTTTAAGTGATTGCATAATCTAATGGATGCATGCATGATAAAAATGTTTTATGGATTTGGGTTCACTAAGATGTGAAAAGTTTTAATTGTCAATCTAGACCTTGGATAATTGATTCACCCACCCCACCCCCTAGTTATTCTAAAAAATTCCAATAATTGGTATCAGAGCTATCTACTTAAGAGGACTAGTTTGCAGGTACTAGAAGAAAAAATATCAAGATGTCAAAAAGAGAGGTACCCAAGCTTAATAGAGATAACTTTCCTACATGAAAAAGTCTGATGAAGCTACACCTAGGAGGTCTTGGAGATCATGCACAATCTACCATTGCTATTGATCATGTTGATCATGTTGGAGCCCTTACTACTGAAGATATAAAAAAGAAGTAAGAACACAACCATGAAATGTTGGAGATTTTCTCTACCCTAAGCTATGTTGAGTTTGATGATATCAAGGATTTTGATAGTGAAAAGTAAATGTGGGATGCTCTACACACTATCTATGGGGGTGACAAGAATGTTCTAAGAGCTAAAGTTGAAAGTCTTAGAGGTAAGTTTGATTACATGAGAATGCAAGAAGGTGAGAATATTGCTCAATATTGCTCTAGGAAAAAATATGTTGTTAATGCAATAAGAGGAGCTATTGGTATAATAGATGATGATATAGTACTAAGAAATTTTTTGAGAACACTTCTCCCCATCTATGTTATTAGAGTTTCTACAATATAAGAACTAAGATGTATGTCAAGGAATGATCTAACTCTTGAAGGTCTAGTAGGTAGGCTCATTTCTTTTGAGCTATCTAATTTTGATAATTACAAACTTGTCAATTTTTAATCTACTTTCAAAGCTAAGATATCATTGAAGGAACCTAATGAGAAGAAGAAGAAAAAGAAGAAGAAGACAAAATATGTGTCTAGTAATAGTGATACAGATGAGGAAGATGTAGATCAACTTGAAGTACTAATGGCAAGGAGATTTCATAGAGGTAAAGGAAAGTTCAAAGGTAAGTTACCCATCATGTGTTTCAATTGTAATGAGGTTGGTCATATTGCTGCTAGATGTCCAGAGAAAAAGAATTATAGAGGTGGTGACAAGTACAAAAGTAGATGAGATGAGGACAAAAAATATTACAAAGATAAAGGAAAGAAGTCTTGCTCCATTACTGAAGGGGAAACAAAAGATGGATCTAATGATCATGATGATGAAGTTTTGTATGTTGCACTGAAGCATGAATCTGATGAGGATGAGGCAACTGCACTAGTGTCTTGTGTGAACAAGAATGACAGATGGATCATCAACAGTGGGTGTTCACATCACATGACTGGAGATAAAATTAAGTTCATTACCTTGAATTAATATGATGGAAATAGTGTAAGATTTGGTAATGATGCACCATGCCTAATAAAAGGAAAAGGTTCTATCAAAATCATAGAAAAGATTTTATGTGACAATGCTTACTATGTTGAAGGACTTACTATAATATGTTGAGTGTGTCCCAACTAAATAATTTAGGTTGTAAGGTTGAGTTTGGAAACAAGATTGCTAAGATATTTGATACTAATGGAAAAATGATTGGAAAAGGTGACCAAACTAGAAGAAATCTCTTGATATAGAGGATACAACTTGTTTAATTGTAGAATTTGATGATGTGTGGCTATGGAACAAGAGGTTATGTCAAGTTAATTTTGATAACTTGGTTAGTATCAGTAACATAAAAAGAGTTAGAGAATTGCCTAAGTTGAAGAAGCCTGATAATATAATTTGCAGATAATGTTAATTAAGCAAAATGACAAATTCAAATTTTAAGAGTAAGATTCATACTGCTAAAGGAATATTAGAGATTGTCCATATTGACTTTTGTGGACCAATTGAAGTGCAAAGCTACAAATGAGATAAGTACATTATGCTTCTTGTGGATGATTATTCTAGAATGATTACTATTATGTTTTTGAAATATAAATTTGATGCTTTCCAAATGTTTAAGTGATACTTAGAAATAGTTGAGAAAGAAACAGGTAAAAGTCTGAAAGGTTTAAGATTTGACAGAGGAGGAGAATTTACATCAAATGAGTTTGAGATGTTTTGTAATGATAGAGGAATCGAAAAACATACATATACTACTAGAACCCCTCCACAAAATGGAATTGCTGAAAGGAGGAATAGATCTATAATGGATTGTGCTAGGACACTCATGATGGAGAATAATGTTGCTTTGAAATATTGGAGAGAAGCTGTAAGTACAGCTGTCTATACCTTGAATCATGTGCAAGTCAAGAAAGGTACTCATTCAACACCTTTTGAACTATGGTATGGATACTCACCCAATGTAAAATATTTTAAGGTATTTGGAAGAAAATGTTATATTTGCAAAGATTTTAGGAATGGTAAAATAGATACAAAAAGTGAAGAAGGGATATTCCTTGGTTATTCCACAAGAAGTAAAGCTTATAAGTGTTTAAATACTAACATTAACAAAGTTGTGGAAAGTGAAAATGTGAAATTTGATGAATGTATAGAAGTATATGAGGCTGAACCTATGAAGGAACCAAAAGAATACAACTAATTTGTATATTTTTATGAAGGTATGCCTACTAATGAAGATTTTGTAAATCAAGTTGCAAACCAACATCAAGTTTTAGTGACTATTGAGTTGCATTCAAGAACCAAGCTACATTTAGGTGTTGAGTTACAGAATGAAGTTGAGGCAAAATTGTATTCTAATGTTAGTGTATAGGAAAGAGATGTTGAACTACCTAATAGAGATATACATAGTGATTCAGAAGTTGATATACCAAATGAAGAAGCTAGAGCTGAACCAAGATTGTCTAAGTATGTCAAGAGACATCACCCTTCTGCACAAATCATTAGAAACAAAGATGCTAGACCAATGACAAGGAACAAGTTGAGAAATGGTACATGTTTTTTGAGCATGCAAGAACCCAAAATAGTGAAAGATGCCTTAGAAGATGTGGATTGGAGTAATGCCATGGAAGACAAGATTGAACAAATTGAGAAAAATAAGACATGGACTCTAGTTCCTAGACCAAAAGACAAAAATGTGATTAGTACCAAGTGGGTATATAGAAACAAGTTAGATGAAAATGGTGAAGTCACAAGGAACAAGGAAAGATTAGTTTGTAAAGGGTATGCAAAAGAAGAAGGGATTGACTATGGAGAAATATTTTCCCCTGTTGCAAGAATGGAAGGAGTAAGAACTCTGCTTGCTTACTTGACATACAAATGTTTGAAAACTTATCAAATGGATGTTAAGTCTGCATTTCTAAATGGTATATTAGAGGAAGAGGTTTATATAGAATAGCCAGAAGGATTTTTTGATGCTGACAAAAAAAATATGGTATGTAGACTACACAAAGCTCTATATGGTTTGAAGCAAGCACCAAGATTGTGGTATAAAAGGATTCATAATTATCTTGTGAAGATTGAATTTGAAAGGACTGATGATAACAACAATCTATGCTTGAAGATAGAAAAAGGCAAAGGTATTTTACTATCTAAAATTTTTGTTGATGATACCATATCTGGAGGTCAAGATACTTTATGTAATGCTTTTGCAAATGAAATGAAGAAATAATTTTAGATGTCTATCTTTGGAGAGATCAAGTTCTTTATGGGTTTGCAAGTACATCAGATGAAATATGGTATATACATCACTGAGTCAAAGTATGTAAAGGAGATATTAAATTTTTTTGGATTGGAGGATTCCAAGCTAGTAAGTACACCTATGGTGATAGGACATAAATTGTCAAAGAATGATGATTTAGCTGAGGTGAATCAAACATTATATAGGTCTATGATTGAAAAATTACAATATGTAGTACACATCAGACCTGATATTACATTATCCATAGGAATAGTTGCAAGATCCTCTACTAATCCCAGGGATAATCATTTGATGGATGTTAAGAGAATAATGAGATATCTGAAAGGAACATAGGACTATGGTCTATACTACAAGAAAAATTAGAAATTTGAATTGAGAGCCTATACTAATACTGGTTTGGCTAGAAATATTGATGATAGAAAGAGCACTAGTAGAGGTGTAGTGCCTGCCCTAGTTTACATTTTTTGAGTTTATATTTTTGGTATCATTGTGAAACTCTTTTAGGCCAGTTTTATGTTTGATGATTAGTAGCATTATCTTGAGATTATCAGATATTGTTTCAGATTCAGTTGATATATGATGAGATTACTTGGTACTCTATACTTCATGTATGCATGATGATTATTACAGTGTTTTTCAATTATTGATGATGTTAGTTAGATGAATTATTATATTTGTTTTCTTATGTATACTTACCCCATACTGCATGTGTATGGTGTGTGTGTTTGTTTTCTTTATGTATGGCATTTTTGATGTGGTCAAGGAAGGGAGTCGTAGTCACCTGCTAGTCAGGATCTACACGATGCACCACTTCCTACCATTTCCTATTTAGCTTAGTATATATTGTGTATGTACATGTGTGGATTTTATGCAAGTTTTAGGTACCGGGTATCAACTTCCCTAAATTTTTGGGATGAACATACCTTATCACATTATCTCAATGGTAAGAGAGAGGAGATAAATTCTTAAGTCCAAATCCTAAACCTTTAAGCCATTTGTCTTAGAAAATTAGGACAAGTATTTGAGTCATGTATCCTCTGAATGCATCAGATGATGTTAATTCATGATTATAACCCTTTAGTTTGATTTTGTATGTGTTTTTCTATGATGGGTTTTCGTATTTTATTTTATGAGTCTTTGGTGAATTTTCTATTAATTAAGTCTAATTAAAAGATTAAATTAATGATTTAATTTAAAGGAAAATTATTATGATATTTAAATATTTAATTATATTTAATTAATTGGAAAATTAATTAAATAAAAAGAATTAAATTTGAAGATAAAAGTCATAAGTATAATTTTAGAACATGATGATATTTATTTAATTTAGTAATAATATATTTAGAGTTTATTTTTAAATAAATGCTAAATAATATTATTATTTAAGTTAATAAATAGTTATCAAATTGAATGCTCGAAAATAAATTTAGAAGTGGAAAAGAAATTAGTTTATTAAAAATTTCATGATCACATGATGTGTGCATGAGATTAAATTTAATAAATTAATTTAAAAAGAGTCAAGTGAAAATTAAATAAAGTAATTTAATTAATTAATGAATGTGCATGGAATAGATAAACGAAAGATAAATAAAAGTTAATAATGAGTCAAGGGCTGTGAGCAAGGAGTTCTCTGGGGTGAATGCACAATTAGTGCCCCAATTTTTGGGAGAGAACTCCATATCACAACTTGGGGATTCATTTTCAAATCACCGCAAATTTTGGAGAAGGAAGAAATTTTCAGAAAGGAGAAGGTTCTAGAAGGAGGAATTTTCTCTATAGTTTTTTGGGGCATAGCGATTAGCATCAGTGTCTAGGTAGACGCTTGTGATTTTTCGCATATCTTAATATGCTCTTTTCTTTCTTGTCTTCATCATGTCTGTTGGATGGATGTCTAGATAATTCTTGTGAAGAATGTTTCGTGTTGTGAGTTCTAGACATCTGTTATTTCTTTTGTACATGGAACATTTTTAATTGATTGATATATTCTTTCTTTCAATAGATTAAAAATGGAAAAATCAATCAAGGAAGGGTTGAATTAAAACGAGATATTTCTTAGAAAAAAAAACTAACTGGCAAGTTCACTATAAATTTCCAATTATATTAATGCTAAGATTTGATTAAAAAGAAAATTACTACTAAATACAATTGTTTTTTTAATAATATTAATTACAAAATTGTTATATAAAAAAAATTAATTATGGAAAAAACATTTAATGGGGGGAAACGTTATTTAAAAAAAATATAAATTGGGGGGGGGGGGGGGGGGGGAGCGCGCAGAGGGGGGGCTTCTCCCTTTGGTGAAATGGTGGGGCTTCTTGCCTGTAGGGCGTACAACCAAAGTTCAAGTCCCCACAGGCCCATTCTCTATTGTGAATCTTAACTGAGAATGTTTTTCCATTGACCCTTGGTGAAATAGTGGGGCTTCTTGCTTGTAGTGCTTACAACCAAGGGTTAATTTTTTTTTTTTTTAAATTATCACTGAGGAGATAACTAAATATAACATCAAACTATTTGGCTAGAGAATGGGTGCTCTTAGCATTTTTGAATTAGCTAGTTCTTAGCTAGCCGAGAAACTAGTAGGGGAGAATTTGGCAGCAGGTACTGATCCTAGAGGAATAGCAAGGTGTTTAGAGAAGAATTTGGCAAAAGTTGATGGGATAGAAAGAATTTTTTTGGATAATGCAAAATTTGGAAAAACTTTCTCTAAAGTAGGTACCACTAGTTGTGGGGTCTGGGACCCCTCCTTGGATTCTTCTTCTGCATTTCATGTGCATGGGTAGGTATTTGATAAGGAAAAGAATCCCTTGGTTAATGTGGATGCTAATATTGAGAAGAATTCAGAAGGGTCAAAGTTAGGGTTTTCAGATCAAAGGACATGGTCTTCCTTGTTTGGCAAAAAACTTGGTGGAAAATCATCCTTCCCATCGGTGACCTCTAAATCATGCTGGGAGAAAGGTGAGTTTCAAATCTTTATCCTAGATCCCATAGTTGATTTTTTTGCGTCTTCCATGGAGTTCACTCTTGTTGGTAAATTTTTAGGGGCTAGATTGGATTTAGATTAAATGGGTTATCTGAGGTGATGTTGATATAGCTCCTATGTCGAATGGATTCTTCTCTTTTATTTTCAATTGCAAGGAAGACATGAATATGGTTTTGTGTGGAGGCTCGTGGTCATTTGGAAAAATCTCTCTCACTATTAAAAAATGGGAGCTGAATATGGATTTATTAGATGCTTTTTTCTTAACCACTCCGATATGGGCAAGACTCCCTGGCCTTCCTTTAGAATTTTGGCATGAAGATATTTTTAAAGGAATCGCTAGCTCATTTGGTGAACTAGTGGCACTAAATAATGCAATGGCTTCAAGATCTAAACTTCAAAGTGCTAGACCATATATTAAAGTGGCAAATCTGAATCATCTTCCAGATAAGGTGGAATTAATCTCAAAGTTAGAAAAAAAGAATATAGGAAATTGTTTACGAAGATCCTCCAAATTCTTTCTATGCCTATAAAAAATAGGGTCATTTGGTCAAAAATTGTCCTTATAAAAGTAAGAATCATCCAAACATTGAAAAGGAAATGAAGAAGACTAAATTTTAGAAGAAAGTATGGAAACCTAAAGTCATTCACAAAGAGAAACAGGGGAAACTGGAGTTGGTTTCTCAAGATGAAGTAACTATAAAAGAAAGCGAGAATATTGAAAAAAAAGGGGATCCTATGATGCCTAATTAGAATATAGATGATACGATGGATTTGACAAAACAAATGGTTATTTATCAAAAGAAGGATAAAAGATGGGATGATCTAGTTGAGTTGGATGTTCTAGAGGAAGGGGAAATTCAGTCTAACTCTAGAAATTTGATGGAGAAGGGGGAATCCCAAAATACCCAAGTCACTAATTATTAGGAACTAGACTCAATGCCTCAAGAGATGCCTGATTGTAAAGATATTGTTCCCTTTAGGAATGATCTTGATATTGAAGAAATGAAGGAAGAAGGGAAGGATCCAAAACATAAATCGAATCAAAAGAAAAAAGATGAAAAGAAGAGAAATACAACCCCCAAGGGAGTGGAGACAAGGAGCAATAAAGTGGATCAACAAGATAAGGATAAACCAAATGTTGGTACTCTGGATAAACCTAGAAGAAGATCCTCTAGGAAAACCAGAGAAATGGAAAGTATGCAGAATATTGTTGATGGTAGACAAGCAACTATTCTAGATTTTACTCCTAAAAAATAGAAATGAAAATTATTACTTGGAATATTAGGGGTTTGAATAGCATGCACGAACTTGATGTTGTTAGGAATTTTGTTAGAGAGCAAAAGCTAGATTTTCTTCTTTTGCAAGAAACAAAGATGGAAAAAGAGAAAGCTAAACAAATTAAATTTTTCAAAGATTAGTGTTTAAAAGCTAGCAATTCAAAAGGAGCCTCAGGGGGAACCTTGATGTTATGGAAGAAGAATTATTACTCAGGAACTATTTTGAATGCTAGTAAACATCTAATGGTCATTAAAATTACTAGTATTGATCATAATAAGGAGTGGAATATTGTTAATATGTATGCTCCCAATACTAAGAAACTTAGGAAAAAGGTTTGGGATACTCTCTCACATATAAAAAGTAATGACTATTTTGGGCAATGGCTCATTATGGGAGATTTTAATGTTCCTCTTTATGAACATGAAAAAAAGGAAGGAAATGTGAGTCAGTTGGAAGGTCAAATGGATCTCATGGATTTTATTTATAAGGAGGGTTTAATGTATATGGATCTTCATGGAATTCAGTTTACCTAGAGCAATAAGAGAATTGAAATTGATTGTATTCAGGCTCATCTTGATAGAGCTCTTATCTCACTTGATTAGACTAAAGAGTTCACTTGTAAGCTGAAAGCTTTTAAGAAAATTGGATTAGATCATTTCCCTCTGATCTTTACTACTACAAAGATTAATATTAAGAAAAATTTCCCTTTTAGATTTGGAAAAATGTGGATGCAGCACCCACAGTTTGAAAGTAAACTGGTTGATGGTGGAACATAGATGTTGAAGGTACAACTCTTTATAGAATAGCCTCCAAGCTTAGAGATGTTAAAAAGATGGTTAAAATTTGGAACAAAAATTGTTTTGGTAACATTTTTGAGAAGAAAGTAGGTATAAAGGAAGAACTTCAAACTATCCAGGATAACATATAGAAGGAAGGATATACTCCTGAACTTGTTATTAAGGAAAATGAAAAATTGGCCCAATATCATGACATAATCACTAAAGAAGAAATCTATTGGAGGCAAAGATCCAGATTGACATGGCTGAATGAAGGAGATAAAAATACAAGATTTTTCCATCTTTCTACTATGAAGCACAGAGCCAAAACTCATATTTCATACATAAAAAAGGGAGATTTGAAGATTTCTGAGGATAAGAATATTATGGAAGAAATGGTTTCCTTTTTCTCTTCTTTAAGGACTGCTGATCCTAACATTAATCCTCTTCATCAGGCTGAGCTTTTAAAGGTGATCCCACCTTTAGTTATGAATGTAATGTCCCCTTTTTAGCATTTATAGCATGATGTTGTCATTAGCCTATTTCCCCATGGTCCCGTAGGCTAACCAGGACATTAAAGGGGCTTAGAGGTCATTTGGCCTAGATAGTTTCAGTTGCAGGTCTTTCTGAGGGGTTTTGAGGCAACTTTGGGCATACTTACTATTTATAGTAAGTCATCTTGGGCATGGGTGGACATCCAGTGGTAGCGGTATGTCGATGGTAATTGTTTAAAATTGGCAAGAAGACTTGTTTATCATTGATAAGATTTGTTTTGCATTGATAAAGCTTTTTTATAAAGTTAACTTTAAATATTTAACTTTATTAATGCATAGACTATAGTTTGTTGGAAATATTAAAATTAAAAGAGTCCCCTTAATTTTATAACACATTGGAGAGATAAGTTACATAAAGGGAGTTATGTTTTATCCCACATTGAGAAAATGAAGGATGGAGCTCTTGTGAGAACACTATAAAAGAAATAGAAGAGCTTCTTTTAAACAGGCTTGGAAATATCAAAGAAATTGAGAAATTTTTTGGAGATTATGTCTCAATAGTTTGGAGGAAAAAATCCCTTCAAGTTGGAAATCTTGACGCCATTGAAAGATATGGTCTTGAGATTCAACATAGTAGCAGTCCAAAAAAGAAGTTTGAAAAAGCGGGCACAAAAAAAGCGAAACCGAAAAAGTAGGCTGAAAAAGAAGGTACGAAAAAGCAGTTCAAAAAAAGCAAAGCAGAAGGGGAAGCATAGAAGGAAATTATTTCAGCCATCTACAACTAGGTTCTTTTGTTAGTATTGTTTTTTTAGGGTGTTATAAGCTTTTAGCTGTAAGTGTGCATTATACCAGCATTATCATTTTGTAATCCATGTAAATGCCAAAGTCTTGGCCATATTTCATGAGCATTGTAATTTTCATTGCAATTAAGAAGATAATAGTTGCTGGTGTCATTTAAGCAATTTAATATCATTATTTATCAGCTAGTTAGTTTGCATACCAACTGTTTGTAAAAATGCCAGTTGGCTATAGGTGTTCATTTCTCATGCTTAGATCATATATATGCACTGAATATTTTCAAAATTAGTAGCACACTCATGTTAGGTCATTGTGTAGTCCATTGTAGTCTTCTAGCACAAGGTTTTCATTGATGCAAATTGTAAAAAAAGTCATTTGAAGCTAGCTGAAATACTATATCAGTCATACGTCCCTTGCATGTGAATTGTTTGATGAAATTCCTTGAGCTTTCATCAGCATTTTTTGAGGGCAGATTTGAGGAGGATTATTACAGTGGTATCAGAGCTTGCTTGCAAAGTGTTTGAAAAAATGTCAAACAACTGAAGTATAAAGATTTTTGGTGTTTGAAGTAGTTATAACCTGTTGGGGTCATTACAATGAAGGAGAAAAATAAATTTTTAGGATCCATTCCCAAGGAAGAATAAATCTTTAAAGCTGTGTGTTCATTACGAGGAGATAAAGCACCTGGTCTAGATGGTTTTCCCATGTTCTTTTTCCAGAAGTAATGGAAACTAGTTGGAAAAGATCTGTGTAATGCTAAGAAGGAATTTTTTGGAGCAAAACAAATGCTAAAGGAAATCAATTCCACATTCCTTTTTCTAATTCCCAAAAAGATTGGGGCTGACTCTCCAGACTAGTTTAGACCGATTAGTCCGTGTAACTCCTTTTATAAAATTATTTCAAAGGTGCTTACTTCTAGGCTACTCCTTTTGCTTCCTTCTCTTATTTTTGTTCAAAAAAATGGCTTCATCCTAGGTAGACAAATTCTTAATTTAGTTATTGCAGCCCATGAGAATATCCACTCTTTGTCTTGTTCTAATAATCAGGGGTTTATTATGAAAGTTGATATTGTGGAAGCATATGATAGAGTTGAATGGGCCTTCCTTGCTAAAATTTTACAAGCCTTTGGTTTTGATCATGAGGTTGTTGGAGCTATTTATCAATTGATCTCTACTTCATTCACTGCTCTCTTGGTCAATGGTAGTTCTTCTTGTTTTTTTAATCATTCTCAAGGTTTGATACAAGGCCACCCCTTATCCCCCATTCTCTTTGTTATTATGGCTGACTATCTGGGGAGATATATAGGGGACTTGGTTTAAAAAGGGGTTATTAAAGGTCTTTAGCATTCCTCTCATCCCCTTACTTGTTCTCATGGTCAGTTTGTAGATGATACTATTTTTATGGGTAAATCTAAAGTTATTGAAGCTAGGAACCCCAAGCAAGCCCTTAATTTGTACTCCTCAGCCTCGAGTCAATTGATTAATTTGAATAAAAGTGTTGCATTTTTTATTAATACTCCTATCCTTAGAAAAAACAAAATTGCCAAAATTATTGGGTGCTCTATAAGATCTTTTCCCTCTATTTATTTGGGTCTTCCTCTTGGTCTGAAGGTTCCTGATTCCTTCTAGGAAGATCTCATTATCAAGTTTAATAAGAAGTTGGTAGGCTAGAAAGGAAATCTTTTGAGCCAAGTAGGTAAATTTACTCTTCTTAAAGCATGTCTTCAAAGTATTCCTACTTATGCTTTGAGTCTTTTTAGAATCCAAGTCAAATTTGTAGATACTATTGATAAAATTCAGAGGAATTTCTTATGGACTAGTATTAAGTAAAATAAGAGAATGGCTCTTATTGCATGGGACCAAATTTGTAAACCTATTAGAGATGGTGGATTGGGGATCCAGTCTATAAAAAGTTTGAATAGAGCTCTTCTGGGAAAACAAGGTTGGAGAACTTATCATGATGATAAGGAATGGAGCACTATATGGAAGCATAAATACCTTTTTAATGCTAATTCTTTAGCTAATTTCCTTTCAACTCTAGATGTTCTTTCTCCATCTACTATATGGGGAGTTGTTCAAGGTACGAAGAACATTCTTGGTAAGGTTTGTTCCTGGAAAATTGGAAATGGGAAAAAAAGTGAGATTTTGGGAAGATGTTTGGTTGTTGTATCATCCTCTTATCTAGGACTTTCAAGATACCACTCAAGTTGATAGATGTAAGAAAATATTTGGCATTTAGTATTTAGTGGGACATTATTGGCATGATAATACTTGGGTGAACTCGATTGATCTTGACCAAAGTTTTAATAATATTTAGCTAAGTTTGAATTCCTTTTCTCTATATCCTAATCACGAGGATGAGATGATATAGAATGTTTATCCTAGAGGTTAGTTTAAAGTCTCTTCTTTTTTTACTTCAAAAGAGAAACGTATCCAACCTCTATGGTCTCAAGCCTAGATAAAGGGTCTTATTCCTAAAATAAACATCTTCTATTGGATTTTGTTTCAAAACAAAATCCTCACTCAAGATAATCTGCAAAAAAGAGGTATTAATGTAGTGAAAAGATGCATACTATGTAAAGATGGATTCAAAGATGGAAATCACTTGTTCCTGAATTGCTCTTATAGTCAACAAGTGTGGAATATTGTTCTCACCTATTGGAATGTAACTTGGGTTGATCAAAATAATGTTGAACTTTGTTTTAAAAGTTGAAGGTGTCCTTCAAAGGATCTTGATGTGGATTTTCTATGGAAAATTACTCTTCCCCATCTCTGGTGGGGCATCTAGAAAGAAAGAAATAACAAAATATTTAGAAATAAAGATTTTTCAAGATGGGTGCTTGGACAGAATATTGTTAGAGCCATAAAGGAAAATTTCAAGTCTCAGAGGAAAAGTAATCAAACTTTTCAAATTGATAATCTGATGTGATCACAAGGCTCTCATTTGAAAAAAGATAACCCAAGATTGACTACCAGATGGATGGCTTCTCCTATTGGTTGGATCAAAGGAAACTTCAATGGTGCTGTTAAGGGTAATCTAGGTAGAACAGGGTGTGGAGGAGTCTTAAGAGATCATACAAGTAATATAATTGATGTCATTGCTATCCCTATAGATAATTCTAACATCCACATAGCAGAAGCTACTACTACTCTATATACTATAAGGTTAGCAGTTGAAACTGGTTGTCTTTACCTCTAGTTGGAAGGTGATTCATTAAACATTATAAATATGCTCAATAATAAAAACTCAATCACTTGGTCGATTGAGGCAAGTGTGAGGGAGATTAAAACTATATTAAATAAATTTGAAAAAGGGATTATAACCCACACTTACCATGAAGGCAATGGGGTGGCAGATTGGGTTGCCAACTATGCAGTTCAAATGGGTCATAAGATGACGTGGAATGGTGATCTTAGCAAAAATGTGGATCTTAAAGTCCTCATTAATTATGATGCTACTCACACGATGGTGGGAAATATATGACAAGATTAGCAATTTAATGATTTTTGGAAATGGGCATATAGCTGTCAGAATTCCTTCCTCGAGGAAGTACATTTATGCGATTGCAATCCAGCCAATGCACGTATCTAGCGTAAAGTGGGTTTTATATGTTTTAATGAACAATCTCTGCATGCTTAACCCATCTACTTTCCACCTTCTACTGAATTTGGTTTGGTATAGAATTTTAAATTCTTTGGATATGGGAGGAGAGCCACAAAAATAGGAACCCACAAATTGCAAAGCTTGGAAGGACAAAGAGGGTGTTTGGAAGATTCTGCAAAATGGGAAGGTGACTAATTTCTTGGAGCATCTTCATGGGTTTGAACCCCATGTTACCATGGCCTTCTTTAAAAATTGGACAGAGGACAGGGTTTCTTTGCATGGCATCACTGTGCAATTGACAGAGAATTTCATAACATAAATTATGGGTTTACCCATGGAAGGCATTAAGTTTAGTAAAAAAATGAGCATCTCAAATGCTACATTCGAGAAATTTCCCAAAATGAAAGTAGAGAAGAAAAACCTAGAGAAAAATGGGGATTTCAATGAACTAGACCAAATAAAGAACATATGGAAAGATGTGCTTTCATGTACTGGTGAGTATTTTATCCTAGATGATAGAAATAAATGAGTGCATAACTTTCATTTTGTCTTCCTTAATCATTTTAGGCATAAAGATAGACTTTCTTTTCCTTTTTATATGAGATTCTCTCTTCTTCAAAGTTTGCAAGCTCATAGGAAAAAGGAGTCACATCCTATATTTCATGAAGGGTTGATTCTTCTCATTGAAGGTCATTGTAAAAATATGGCCATTGTTTCTTCTCCTTTGGTAGATAAAAAGAAGGGTTCTACCGCTAAAGCCCACTATAGGAAGAGTAAGGGTGAGGAAATTGTTAAGGGTAAGAGGAGGAGTCTGAAACATGAAACCAAAAATCTCCTCAGAATATTGTGGAAGAGGCCACTAAATCTAAGAACCCAAAAAATAAGGAGGACAAAAATTTGGAGGAAGAAGAAAACATGAATGAGGGAGATTTTAGCTCCAACTTGGAAGGCTACCTAGATAGCAAGGAAAAAAGAAGCAAGGAGGATGAGGAAGAAAATAGTGAGGAGAATACTAAGATGGGTAATGTTGGTGATGAGGGAAACTAGAGTGACCATTCGAAAGAAGTAAGGGATGATAAAGAGGAGATGGAGCAAGCTAAGGAAGACCCTATAAATATGAGGGAGGAGGAACAGATTGAAAGGGTGGTGTCTCCTGCCAGAGTTGATGTGGAGGAGGATAAAAATGGCTCACCTCATAGAGATTCTATGCTCTCCTTTTTGCACATTGCAAAACTAAAAGCTGATACCATGATGCAAGCTAACTCATGGTTCTATAACAAGTTAATGTGTCTCAAAAAGAAAGTGGAAAATATGTAGAAAAATCAAGATATGGACCAAGTTAAACTTAGTTAAATGGAAATCTAGGTGGGAAACATAACAGTCAAACTCAAAGACTATGAACAAAACCTTCAGTTTCCTATCAAGGAAAGCGGTAATAAAATGGAACAGGTTACATCCAGTATCTATGCTGCTACTGCAAGTCTTGGAAAGCATACCAATGAAGAAATTATGTCACTAGGGGGTCCTAGTAAGAGAACCAGGAAGAGTTCTAAGAAGAGAGTTGCAGAGGCTACTAGTGGATCGGCTACAGATTCCATTCAAGATACTGCAAAGATTGGTAAAGAAATGGTCAAAATGATCAAAGAGTTGCAATAGTAGCTTTTTCTGGTCTTTGGTTTCTAGTTTTTGTTCTAGTCCCAATCTTATTTACTAGTCCTGGTAAATGCTTTCTATTTATGGTTGTGATATTTGGTTTTTAATTAGTTGTTTAAACTAGGTTCCAGGTCCTTGTAAAACCTGGGTTCATTTTTTGGATATTTTCTATCGTTTGAGGTCCCTGTAAAAGCTATTTTTGATACTGTTTAAATAGTAGGTTTCAAGTTCTTGTAAAACCTAGTTGTACTTTATGCTTTATCTTTTCTACTTTTGTTAGAGGGTTTCAAGGCCCCTTCAAAACTTGTTTTTACCATAATCTAAAAATATAATTTGGAGGGGGAGGGAATTACTCCATACCCCCCCTATCGCTATTTGCAACTAGTACCTACCATTGCAGGTACTGCAACAACAGGGGTACACTATACCCACTATCACCGCAGGCCCAACGACAGCAAGGTATTGAGCCATAGACCTATGCATAGCCAATGGGCTTAACAAACTATAATGCATTTTATTATATATATATATTTTAAAGTTTTTAAAAAAAAATGATATTAATATTATTTATTAAAAGATTTTAAATATTAATTATTTAATATTATTTTATTAAATAAAATTTATTAAAAAAATTTAATTTATAATAATTAATTAATGATATTTAAATAGTTATTAATTCATTTAAAATGAATTTAATAATTAAATTTTATATAAATATATATTAGTTTATTTTAAAATAAATTTTTATTTAATTGTTATGAGTATTAGATAAATGGGAGACTTTTGTAAATTTGTTGAAGATTGTTCAAATTTTGACTTTAGTAGAATCATAATTATTTTATTGGAATGCAATATGAATTTATCTTAGCAAGTTTAAATGAACATATAATATAACCTTAGTAAATTTTGGAAAATTGATTTCAAAATATGGGGGTAAATCTTAGTTTTATTTAAACAAATTCATGGGTTAACTATAGGGTAAACGAGGAATCCTTTCAACTTGAAACATACACTGGAAAAAAAATGGAAACCTTGTATTTAACCCAACCATGTGATTTAAAATGAACCAAAACATGTACTTGCATCTTGTTTCTATACGCTATCTATGTTTGGAGTTTTGGGGTTGACTAGATTGTTGACCAGTTCTAGGATGTCTACTAGAGGCTTGGGAGTTTTGTGAGTGTGGTATCATGTTGAATCAATCTTGATTACTTTTACTTAACCATGGTATGTGATGGTATGCTCTATGTTGAGTATGTTTATATTGTTGATTATTACTGTAAGTGTCTTGTGGGATGGCAAGATTTATGCAATGAGATATCTTACTTAACCATTTTGAGTCCTCGATCAATTATATTTGGGTTTTTTTCTAGTTGCTTTGATAGGACTGAAGTGTTTGCTATGTTCTTGATGATGTCATGTCATGACATGTTTGACTTAACCATTTTGAGTCATTGATCAGTATTATTGAGATACTTTCTAGTTGCTCGTTGAGAACCAATGGATATTGTGATTTTTCTATGATGCTTTCCAGTCACTTGTATAGGACTAAGGTGAGTTTTACTATGATTCTATGATTTGTGATTTCATGAGCCTAGGGTAGGAAATCTATGTGTAGTGTTGGGAACTGTCTTGCAATGGGGGCTAGGGCCCTAAGTAGCTGCTAGGGTAACTCATTGTAAGTTGTTTAATAAGTGAAAACATTACACTAAATGAGAGTAAAATGAACCTAATAAGAGTGTTTTTATGTTCTCGCCCATGTCTCGAGTGCTTGTACAGACTAGGATGGGAGTAGAGAGAACGCTTGGTTGTGACCTTGCATCCATAGTATGCCTTGTCAGTACAAGAGGATACTAGTGGTTGCATAGGGATCACTATGCGGACCAGGGTCTTGAGAGACTACTAGAGTAACTCTAGCGTGATTCATGTGATGAAAATTGCCCACTTACATAGTAGGTTTCCTACATGTCTTTGTGTGCCTCTAGGAATTAGATGTCAACTTATCTTAGAACCTTTGAGTTAGATTGCTTTTAGGATTTCTTGGACTTAGAGAGTATTTGTGTTATGTGGTTTGATATCCTATTTGGGACATGAGACTATCTCCTCAACATGGTGGGAGTGGGCCATTTAGGTTCCATGTAGTCAGGCGGTATTACTTTTTACTCTTACCATTCAAATCCATCAGTTGCTATTGTGGTTGGAGCTTCTGTGTTTGCATTACCTTTCATTCTATCTATGTATCTTTTATGATGGATGGATGTATCATGTATGGTGGATGGTTTCATTTATTTTATTGTACTTTTATCATGGATCCAAGAAGAATGATGTATTTCTATTTCTACATATGTATATTCTTTTAGCCTTTCATACCCTGTGACATGTATAGTGGATGATTGAGCATTCTGAATTTAATTTGCCAAGAGGCATTCAGAACAAATGTATATTATTTAAAGGACATTGGAATTTTCATTATTATTTCATATGGATGTGGTATTGATGGACTTATCATTAGTTTAAATTTAAATGTAATTCAACAGCATGGGATCCTTAAGAAATGTAACCTGTTATGTATGCTCTAGTTGATTGTATGTTATTGCTTCCACTACTATGTGTTTGATGTGTATGTTTTATCTTTCTTGTTCAAAAAAAATGTTGGCAAACTTGGTAAAACTTAGATTAATTCTTTTGGATCCCTTGGTAGGGCATTATAGGAGGAGCATTTTTCTTAGGCAAAAGGCTAGTTACATGGACTAGCAAGAAATAAAATTGCATTTCTCAATCTATTGCTAAAGCTGAATATGTTGCTATTGTAGTAAATTGTACAAACATTGTATGGATTAAAAAACTACTCAAAGGTATGAAGAAGGAAATCACTAAACCTATAATACTTTATTTTGATAATACAAGTGCTATAAATATATGAAAGAATCCTATGATGCATACAAAGACTAAGTACATTACAATTAAGTATCATTACTTGAGAGAATTAGTTCAAGATAAAGAGGTAAAGATGGAATATGTTAACACAAAAGAGAAAATAGCTGATATCTTCACAAAATCATTACCTAAGGATGCTATGAGTATCTAAGAGGTAAACTAGGGATGATACCCCTATCAAAGGGTATCTAAGAATCATAAAGAGTACCCTGCATCAAACAAGATGATTGACATATGTTACACATTGATGTAGTGGATCTTACTTTAGGAGCTACCTAAAGTAATTAAAGAGACGGAATTATAAATCAATCACAACCAAGGTGACCAAGAAATATTCATAACTACATGTGAAGTTGACAAGTCTTCGGCATTGTTGTCAAAGAGGGAAAAAGTGTACTAAGTTTAGGAAATCATTAAGAGAAAAAGACATAAATAGGGAGAAACCCAAATAGAAAATATATAACTATGGAATATCTACTTAGAGGGAGAAATTGTACCTACTAATTACATATGCATAGTAAGAGGGAAATAATGTTGAGGGAGATATAAGAAGTAATCAAGAGAGAGTCATAAGGATGAATTGATTGATTGTCTATTGATCACAATAGAATTTTGTAACCTATTCAGAAGATGAAAGTTGTTGATAAAGGGAGAGATTTCAATACAAGGAATTTTTTTTTTTGGTATTTTTTTGGTCACACTCATTAAAGTATGGTTAGTATAGTTTTTCATCAATGCCAAAGAGGAAGATTGTTGAAAATAGATTGATACGAGTACGATAAATGTGTTTCAATCATCATTTTTTCATTGATGTCAAATTTTCTACTTGTTGGTAAGAAAATTGCTTATATGATTTGAGAACTATCATTTGTTTGATTGATGAAAAGGATTTGATCAAATGAGGTAACAATAACACCTAGAGGAAAGGTTGAGTTATGATATGAAAATGAGTACAAGGATTAGTTAAGAAAATGATATTATAGTGCATTGATAATCTACTTAAGGTTGCAAAGGATGGTCAAATTGATTAAGTTCAGAAGCACAAGTTAAATAAAGTTTTTCGACCAAACTTGACATTTTGCACAATAGGTTCCGAACAAAGTTAGTGCAACCTAAGTAGAAAATTAGTTGGAGTCAAGAAAATTCAATTTCAATGTAAGCCAAGTGAAATAGTGTAAGCTGAGTAAAGTTTAGTTGATGCCAAGCACTAGTAAACTTTAGTTCTTGTTGAGTGATTTGATAGAGAATGTTGAGAAATGTAGTATGTGTCGAGCATCAAAAGCCAGTTAATGTTGAGTGTCAACATTATGAGAAAGATCGAGAATTCAATGAATTTGAGCTAACAAGTTTGATTTCTCAGATTGTGTGAACTGCATGGAAGATAAGATTGATGAGCTGGTGGAGCTGGTGGCACAGAATTCATGATGAACCATTTTGAGGCGAATAAAAAGTGGATTGAAGGAGAATTTTCTAGAAGGGAATGAAATGAAATAGTAGGTAGCTTCATTAAATTCTACCTAATTTGACCTAACCCTAAAATGGATGATGGAGGACGAATGACAAAAGATCTTAATTCTCTATTTATAGAGATGGCTGGTTAGAAGAAAAGGTTGTCATGTATGAGAACTTAAGGAAGATAAGGAGTCTAGGGTATGGATGCTTGAAGGGTGAACAAGCTATTAGAGTTGAAGTGTGTGAAAGCCAAGTAGAATGGAGGATTGAAACAAAGATCTATAATTTGAAAATATTTTTTAAGTTGTTATCAGATCAAGCCTTAGTATTATTTTCTAATCATTGTACTAGTCTAGGGTAAATCCTTTGAATTAAGGTTGACCTAACAGTCATTTGTAAATCCTTTAATTGGGTAACATTCCAAGTAAATTATCTAAAGTCCTCTAACAAGGCTCACTCCTAATAGGGTGATTCAAATCCTTTAACTAGGTCACATTTAATAGTGTGCATTGTAATCTTTAACAAGGTTGGCCTTTCATAGGACATCACTTCAAAAGAGTTAGAATGAGTAGCATGTTAATGGTGGTTTTTCCCAAATTGGGTTTCCATGTTAAATCATTATGTCAAATGTGTTATTGAATCTATTAGGTTTCATGTTTACATTTATACAAACTTGATTTGACAGTAATCTACAAGTTTAAGTGATTGCATAATCTAATGGATTCATGAATGATGAAAATATGTTATGGATATGGGTTCACTAAGCTATGAAATTTTTTAATTATATATATAGACCTTGGATAACTAATTCACCCCCCCTCTCAGTTATTCTAAAGAATTCCAACAATTGCAAGCCACTTCCCTCCTATACACCTAGATAATCTACACTAATGCTCTATTCAACACAATCCAATAATATAAAAACATTCTCACAAGACAAAATCATTGAAGTTACCAAAGTAAAATAATGGAGCATAGGAAATATCACATCCACACAATGGTTCATTATCCATCTCAAAGAATCATCCATCCCATTATGGATATCTCATAATCATAGTAACAATCCATAAACTCTCCTAATTACAAGAATGATAAACTAATATGATTAACATCTATTTCCATCATAGAATACATCACACATAAAGATAACCACTCAAAATATAGAATAAATCATAAAATAAAATATTCTACAACACAACCATCTAGAACATAGATCAACATAACTGATAACATAAGGTGACTAGATAAATTAGACTTAACAAAAATAATGGTTGATACCCCCTTTGGTTAAAAAACATAATGATTAGATCAAGAAGGCATCTTACTCATACTTATAGTCCAAACCATACATGGACTAATCAAGACATAAAAAATGGTAATATCATTTCATATAGAAAATAGAATCCCATATCCTCTAGTGAACAACACTAATTGGCCAACTACACAACCCTCAAAATATTATAAAATAAATTACCACAAAATCATATAATAAGAAATCATAATAAATATTTAAGTTTAGTTTTGCAACAAAATTAATTTATATTCTAAGGTTCGATTTTGCTATAAGAGATTATGTTAAAAAACATGTGAATTCTTATGGTATAAGTGTAAATAAATTCTTCATATAGGTTAAATCACCATGATTAATCAATATTATAATGAAAATATTTCTAATAATTTAATATTCAATTCCAAAATCAACTCTTAATTAAATATTAATATTTTATCAATTCTAACTATTTCATATTATCATCTAATTAATAATTTAACTAATCATAGATTATAAATGGCTTAGTTATTAATATAAATCATTATTTTAAATATTAATATCAATGTCATTCTTAAAGTTTTACTTTAACTTCCATATAAGTCTAATATTAATTTTTAATTTCTATTGAACTCATAGTTCAATAACTCAACCTCAATTATAATTATAATTAAATAAAAATATAATTATAAAATATATTTCTACCCATTATATTAGTTAATTTCACAATAACTCACTTAAAATATACCTAAATAATAATTAAATATGTATTAACTTGCAACTACACTTGCATTATATACATCTAGTAAGACTATATTCCACCAAAAATTAATTGAACTTTGTTTTGTAAATAAATTTTTTTTTTTTAAATCATCTATAAAATTGTTAATCTCAAATTGGTTTTGACAAGTGAGTGTCTATACACTTAAGGAATTTACTTAGTTCATGTCGAACAAGTAACATATGCCAAGCACAACATACAAGTTAGAGCATGTTGAGTAAAAATTGAGTGTCAAGTCACTCATATGCTGAGTCACTCAAGTGTTGAGAAAATAGTATGTGCAGAGTGATTCAGGAGTCAAGAAAATAGTGCATGTCAAGTCATTCAAATGTTGAGTGACAATATTAAAGTCATAGTTAGTACTGAGCACCAAGGACTTTAGATGTCAAGTAACATAGTTGTTTCATAGTTTTTTGTATGACACAAACTACTATGTAAACGATTTTTGGTCCAACTGAAGGATTGAATTATGATATTTTGTTGATAAGGATGAATCTTAAGTGGGAATCCCTATTAATTACATGCATCCAATCAGGTAAAGGGAAGGTTTAAGAAACAATATGGATGAATCATAGTCATTGATTCATACCTAACCCTAAGTCACATAGGTCTTCTCAAGGAGGATAAACCCTAAAGTTTTTCACATAGGTCTTCTTAAGGAGGATAAACCCTAAACTTTTTAAGAGGGAATAAATGAATGAATTATCAAGGAGAGAGAAGGAGAGTTTGCATGCTCAAGAAGGACATTGATGGTGACCAAGGAATTATGATATGAATTGCATTCTATAATCAATTAAAGGAGAATAGATGAAGGAAATAGTGAACAATAGAGAGACATTTGATCATGACATAGGCAAAGGGATGAATAACTAGGGCCAAAGACACACCCAGCTATTCAAACCACCCTATAAGAGTTAACACAATGGAAGAAAACAAAAAGAACAAAAATGAAAGGAGGAAGAGGAGTGAAATACTTTTATTGATTCATAAAAATATCTTCATACATGCCCAACTGTCAGGCCTTCTGGGTTATGGACAATTACAAATAGATTCACATTCAAAGATCTAACTGCAAATTTGTACTTTCAGTTTTTCTCTCTAATCTTCTTCCCAAAAACTTACTTAACTCTAAGCCTAAACATTCTCTATATACTTGCCAAAATGGTTGACAGATTATTCTAGAACATTACATAAGAGGAAGGCCAACCCAACAACAGTCTGGATGCATCCCAAGAAAATATCTTAACATAAATGTTGTGAACAAAATAAATCCTGCAAGTCAGCTCACAGAAATCACGTCCAAATGCTAACACTCGGCATACACTGGGTAACTCAATGAATGAAGAGTCACTTGGCATACACTGGATAACTCAATGAATGAAGAGTCACTTGGCATACACTGGGTAACTCGGTGAATGAAGAGTCACTTGGCATACATTGGGTAACTTAGTTAATGAAGAGTCACTTTGCGTACACTAGGTAACTCGGTTAATGAAGAGTCACTTGGCATACACTGGGTAACTCAATCAATGAAAAGTTACTTGGTGTACACTAGGTAACTCATTTAATGAAGAGTCACTTGGCATACACTGGGTAACTTGGCGAATAAATAGTCACTTGGTGAACATTGGGTAACTTGGCGAATGAAGAGTCACTTGATGTACATTGGTAATTTGGTTAATGAAGAGTCACTTGGTATACACTGGGTAACTCGATTAATGAAGAATCACTTGGCATACACTGGGTAACTTGGTCAATGATGAGTCACTTGGTGAACACTGGGTAACTTGGTCAATGAAGAGTCACTTGGAAAACACTAGGTAACTTGGTCAATGAAGAGTCACTTGGTGTACACTAGGTAACTCGATTAATGAAGAGTCACTTGGTGTACACTGGGTAACTTGGTTAATGAAGAGTCACTTGGTGAACACTAGGTAACTTGGTCAATGAAGAGTCACTTTGCGAACACTGGGTAACTTGGTCAATGAAGAGTCACTTGGTGAACACTAGTGCTACAGTAACTCGGTATCAACATGCAAAAAGAACAAAATGAGCAAGATAACAAGGCAACCCAAGATGCTCCTGCATCAGATCAAGAAGAATCAAGTACACATCAATATAGAGGTGATATGACATAAAGCAATAGAGTGCTAATCTCAAGATCATTGCTGAGACATTCTAATAGTTGAATTAGTTAAATATCTTAAATAATAGTCCTAACAGGTTGTACTAAAATCCTCCAAAAAGGTGCTTACTTAATTATGAGTTGAAGTCCTTTAACTAAGCACACTTCTAACAATGTGATGAAATATTTTAATAGGTTAAGACCTAACAGTGTTTGTAAGCCTTTAACAAGGTAAACCTTTCATAGGATAGATCATGTTTCATGATCAAACATTGTAACCTTCATTGGATACACTTTATTACTATAGTAGCGACTATTTATGATGTCATCCCCACCCCAATTTTATCTTCTCATTGGAGGGTTTTTGGGTAATCATATCTTGTGTCATATATGTAAGAATGCTTTCTTGTTTACATACTTTAGATATATATGCTTTTCATGGTATTTTAGTTTACTTATTAAATATGTGAGATGTATGTGTGGTGAGTTTTTTATTGGTTGAAGTTTAAAGCACTGATTCACCCCTCCCCTCTTAGAGTTTACCTTTCCTACTGTAATTCCAACAATTGGTATCAGAGCTTTGTTCTCTAAAAGTAAAGCCTAACATCTCTGAGGAAAGATATTGTAAATGGAAGTCTACAAGTTGGAAAAAGTTATTGAGAAATAGGAAATTGAAATACAACTTATTCTACATTAGTTGAATGAAGCAAGAGAAGATCTAAAAAAATTATTAAGAAGAAGGAAGGAAATTGCTATTGAGGAGAATGACACACAATACTAAGAGATGGACACTACTAATCTATTTACAAATGGAAACTCTAATGAATTTGATATAGAAATTGTAGATCTAATGGAAAAGAAGAGAGCCCTAGCTGAAGAGATCAAAAATCTTAAGATAGAGAAAGAATCACAAGCCATATTACTATGTGAGGTGACTAAACAAAAAAATAAAGATATAGAAGACAAAGTCATGATTGAAGATGACAAAAGAGTTTTGACTAGCAAACTGGAAGAGAAATCATCAAAAGTAAATAGTATTGCTCACATGTAATTGCAAATAATGAATCAAGTCATGATTGCTAATCATGAAATAAATAGTAAAGACATTGTGATAACAACACTAAAGTTGCAAAATAAATAGTTGAGCAATGATCTAGAAAGGAAAAAGAAGTTTGCTAAAAGTTTCAATAAGCCAAATGAAGAAATCAAGTACTTTAAACAATTAATTTGATCTCCTAGATCTAACAATGATACATGTAGATTGGGATGCACCAATATCGAAGAAGGAGAATCATCGAAAAGTTTTGAAGAAAGAGGTAACAAAGGTAAGAACTCCAAACCTACTTGTCATAATTGTGGTGCAGGAACAAAAAATGGGCTAATATCTAACATACTATGAGAAAATCACAAACTCAATAAGCATACATTGATACCCTTTAGTCTACCATGAAAGAAAAATAAACAAAAGGAAGCAACATAAAGTTAGAAACCCCTCTTTCATTTGTAGCTTCCATGTCCTTCTTTCTTCTCCATATGATGTAGCTCCAATTGCCTATAATGAATAGAATTAGGAAGCAAAAGCCTATGATAATGATATGAGAGTACTAGAAGAAGTGATTTAAGCTTGAGAGAGAAAAAGACCAAGGACCTAGGGACCAAAAATGAGAGGAAGAATGCTCAATTTATATTCAACACACAAGATGAGAGCATTGGCCTTGTCACCTAGGATATGCAACTTGGCAAGAGTTTCCTTTGAGAATCCATGACATATATGACACAAGACACAAATGTAGGATTGTGTGAAGCTTGGAAGTAAAACATGGCTATAAATGGAAGAGGATCTATGATGTGTCATGTGACACCTCAAACCCACATAAAGTCAAGAATCTATGAAAATGGAAGCCAAATACAGACATGCGTAATGAATAAGAATATATGTATTATGACATATCTTAGCCAAGTGTAAATGGAGAATCCATGATGTGTCATGTCCATGTGTCATGATGATGTCAATATTATGTGGAATATTTGAATTAAAAATCCATTATTCCACACAAATAGAAATTAGTAAAAATGGAATTAATGGTGGAAAATATGACTTAGGAAATTGTGAATTTCCATGGTTTTTGAATGATGAATCAATTAATTAATAAAATTAATTAATTGAGGATGATCATTAGGAAGAATAATTAGTAAAATGACATAGGATCAAATTATGGGTTACTTAATCCTATAGAGAAAATTAGTAGATGATTGGCCAATTTGATTAAATAAGTGTGACAATATCCTTTGATGAAAATGTGATGATTATTGAGATAGACTTGGATGATGATGGGTAGACGAAAGCCATGGTTAAATTGATTGATAGAGTAGGACTGCTAGCATGCCAAGGATACATGGCATGAATTAAGGACATGTAACATTTAACTAATATTGTAAATGCAATAGGATCGAGATTGATTAATATGGTTGATCATAATAACATCAATGCATGCTATCAATGTTATTAAGATGGTTTTATGATGTCATGATTTGATACTGAGGGACTTGACAATGTCCATGATTGACTAACAAGAATGATAGTTTGACCTTGCATTGAGAGCCATGATAGTACTAAGGTCAGATTGATAAGTTTATGAGGCACTAAAAGCCACAAAAATGCCTAGGATTGGACAAATGATGATAGATTTTGGATTTTTGACATGTTTTAGGTTGATTAAGACTGATTCTGAGTGATTCCAAATAGATCTGGGGTGATTTGATATGATTTCAAGTTGATTTGATATGATTTTGAGATTATCTACAATTGATTTGAAAGAGGATATGAATGATGATAGAAACTGTTGAGATATGATCAAGGGTTGATTTGATATAATTTTGAGTTGATTTGATATGATTTCAAGATTATCTGCAATTGATGTGAAATAGGATATGACTGATGACAGACACTATTGAGATATGATCAAGTTGGCCAAAACATCAGAGTTAGTGGAATGCAAAAATGGGATGAATTAGTATGAAAATGTGATGAAACCATAGATGTGAACCATTTTTGAGTGTCTACATTTTTCCCATCTTTGATACAATGTGATTTAGAGCATTATGTCAAGGAATACCTAATGAGGAAGCCACAACAACATGCCTTAGTAGGGGTGATCTATATGGATTCCCCTTTAATAAATTGGCTAATATAAGCATATAATAGTTCAATTTGTTGACAAAAAGAAGAAAAATCCATAGCAACTGATAGATCACAAGTCGAAGCTAAAATGTTAAAGTTATGAGGTCTAGAGTGCAGAACGGGCATTGATTAGGGGCCCAAGAGTATTTTCATGGGTTACCACTCAATAAAGTGAAAAAATGATGAAAATGATAGTTCATTTTTTTCACAACAAAGATACAACTCCAACACAACTAACAGATTGCAAATTGGAGTTGAAACGCAAAAGTTATGGGCTCTGGAGTGCAACATAAGGGCTCTAGGAGAAGTTTTGGGCATCTAACTACCTCAAGTGCACCCAAAACACTCCCATGTGAACCTAGGGCACACTTGGTAAGCCCAAGTATTCTATGTTAGTACCAAGTGCATGTTGGGTGCACTTGGGAAGCCCAACTACGCTCTAAAAGTGCAGACTGTGCCCTGGAAGGCTCTAGGGGCCAAAATTTGCATGCATGCCCAAAATGATGGAAAGATGTCATAACATGGGTGAAATCAATCAAACATGGTAATATTTGGTCAAAATTGGTCAAAAAACTATTAGACTAAGGATGGACTAAGTGGAAATCCATAGAAGGTTGACAAAAAATGGAGGATGATGCAAGAATGCAGGAATGCTAGATGAAGATGATTTGGTGTATTGGAATACATAATCATCATGTTGGATGAAGAGATGAATGATAAGAGACCAAGTAGATGAGATGAGGACCAATTAGAATGAGGTGAAGACTTTTTCTTTCAAAAAGTTCACTATATGTCAAATGGAGCTTTATTTTGATATGGAAAATAGAATGCAATATATCATGGCATAAAGAGCCAGAGCACAAATACAAACATTTAATTTAAACAAGCACGATGCAGACAAAAAATGATCTTTTCCTTCTAGAGGCATATATACATGCCCTAGACTCTCAAAGGTACATTTTTATAGATAGAAAACAAAAGATGACCATGAACCATCCCGGTCATTCTCATAGATTAGTTTATATCATCAAGTGGCATATGAACATGATCAAAGAAAAACAAAGAAAAAATAAATCACTCACTAAATAGTGTGAGCCAATAGCTATTCTTGTCCATTATTACTTTCCTTTTAGTGTTTTAGATCTTCAGATAGTGTTTGAAAATTTGATCATGTGATGGTTTTAATTGTGGATTCAATTGATAGGTTCATAGTGAGATGTTGGATTAATTGTTGGTTCACATTGCTCAGAGAGGTGTGATTGTCATTGAAGAGTAGTGCTTTGAGTTTTAGTTTGTGAAAGTGCAAGTGTTTTAGTGACTATTTACAAGGTTTAGTACAAATTTTTGATGGGTTTTGTGATTTTTAGGATTTTTTGGGGATATTTGATGTTTTTGTGTTACTCGTCTCTTCAGGAAATTTTACAATTTTTAAGATTTACTTCAAGAGGTTTTATGATGTTTAGGGGATTTTCAAGATGTTTTATGATTTTCATAGTTTTTAAAGGATATTTTATGATTTTTAGGATTTTGTTCAGGTCATTATTTGAATTTTTATGATTTTTTGAGTTCATATTTGGATTTTTAAGATTTTTTTAGGATCATATTTGAATTTTTATGATTTTTTCAAGATCATATTTGAATTTTTAGGATTTTTTTATGGTCATTTTTGAATTTTTTTGGATTTCTTTTAGGATCATAAAGGATTCTAAGTGTTAGCTCCAATCTGATATGCAATAAGTCCAATGGATAAAAAGTGCTTAGGGATAGGCCCCCAATTCATATTCAAACTCATGCACTATGTAGGTGATATGTCCCCAGACAAGACGCAAACTATGTACAAAGGCCAATGACAAAGTATGTATAGACTAGTGATGCTTAGGTAAGATAACAATGGACATTAACTAATTTTTGGGCCATGATAAGGGGCTAGGGATGTCTTGCAATATGAAGGATATGATCAAGGAATGACAACACAAGCAAAAATTAGATGGAATCCTGATAGATGGAGGAGCTGCTTGTTTGCCAAGTTTTCACCATGGTACTTGCCAAAAGCACCTATTTTCTAGGTTTTCACTTTTGGATGGAATTTTTCTCTTGACTCAAATTATTGTGCCAAGATGCTTGCTTTCCAAGTTTTCATCAAGGCATCCATTTTTTCATGACTTTTTTCACTTTTTTCTTTTCTTTTTTATGACTTTTTTCAAAATTTTAAATATTTTTTCGGGACTTTTTTCCATTTTAAAATATTTTTTCAAGACTTTTAGATGGAATCACAAATGTTGCTGACAAATGCTGAGAAAAAATATGTTGTTGGTGCTGCTAGTTGATGATCTTTGAACCCACAATCGACCATTACTACATAGGGTTCGTTCCAAGTCTGTAGCTAAAATCAAACTATTGGAAAGGCCTTGAGATATATCATTGTGTACCATATGTAAGATAGTGTCTACCTCTTGCAAATCAAGACATCTAAGGATAAATAGGTCAAAGGATTCTTTGTATGGGATGTCATTGATGATGACATATACAAAGGGTTATTGGATAAAGATTTGATCTTGGGTGTTGGAAAAATTAGGTAGCTAGATTTGGGGAAAAGAAATTGGATATAAGGAAGGATTGGGAGGATTGAGACAAACATCTTCCCACATGAGGGCTGATTGAGAGTGCTCAAAAAGACTTTGTTGCATGTTGAACACTAGAATATTGATATTCATGGCATCATCTTTTTCATTTTGTATCCTTGAGAGCTTCTTAGCTTTTGATTTTTCATGGTCTAATTGTATCTTTTGGTTTTCACCAAGAGACCTATTCTTGTCATCTTTTTCTTTGTTTTTGATTTTACATTTGGAAGATGGAATTGACTCCCCAAAATATGCCAATGTGTTCTCTTTAGGAGAAATTTCTTCTTTGTGATTTTCAATCATAAAGTCTTCATAGATTTCAAAGTATGTTGTGACAACATCATCATTGTCGAATCGATCAAAAATCAGTTGTCCATGTTGGATCCAATCCAATAGTTCATGAAAACTTGAGGGGATGTCATCATCAGTGTTGAATGGGCTTTTTTTGAAGGTACATATATGGATATCTAATTTAGTGGTATAATTGGGGTCATGCTCAGAAGCTAGAGGACTATATGTTTCAAGTTGAGTATCTTCAAATGCCTTTTTGTCATTCAAAACATCCATAGTCTTACATGTAAGTATCATAGTACTTGGAGGACCTATTTGTAATGGTTTGAATCAAAGCCCCAAACTAGGAGATCATCCTTTTATAGTGTTAGGTTCAATTATTCCCTATTTCTGATATCTAAGACCACTATAACCATCATAGCCTTGTTTCTACATGATAATGAACCCAACTTTATACTTGCTAGGAGATATCAAAGTGGGTTCTTATTCTATTTTTGTGTTCTCAATATAGGTGAATTTATTCTCATATACATGTTCTTCAAGTAGGCCTTCTCCACAAATGAAATTGATAGAAGTGGCATTTTTTGTAGTGATCTCAAAATCTTGTGCTTGCAATAGTTTTGATTTACCATAAGATTGGGGAGAAACTGGTGACTCCCTAATGTGGAATACTTGATACATAAAGTACTCTCCACACATATTGTCTTCAATCTTTACCATTTCTTTGGCCTTACTAAGGAGTATATCTACATCTACATATTTAGAGGAATATGTAGGTTGTTCTTCATTATTTGTTGAGACTTGGTATGTAGTAGCATCTCTTAGATTAGCACAAAACTAGAAAGGGTCTAGATCACAAGGGATGGTAACCTCCACATTGTTATAGGAAAACTTCAAACATTTATGATATGTAGAGGGTACTGCTTTCATAACATGAAGTCAAGGGTGTCCTAGTATCATGTTGCAACTCATTTCTATATCTAGGACATGGAACAAAGTATTCTCAATAGCTGGACCAATTCAGATTGGTAAGATGATGACATCTGTGGAGAAGCATTCACCATCATCATAGGCCTTTATGGTGATTTTGTGAGAGGGATCTACATCATCTTTAGAGTAACCCAGACCCTTCACAACTTTAAGGATACAAATATTCAACCCTACTCCTCCATCTATCAAGACACATCTGACCTTAACATTATCGAAAAGACTTCGAGATGAAGGGGATCATTGTGGTTGGTTCTAACTTTAGAATTTTCCCAAGGGGAAAAGGTGATATGTTGTGATGTAGATAAGTTCCCAACCATGGCCTAGAACTAGGAAACATCAATGTTATCTAAGACTACTGACTCTTTAAGGGCTTGATCCAAGATCTTCTGATGTTAGGGAGACCCATGAAGTAGGTCCAACATGGATATTTGAGTAGTGGTCTTATCGATTTGTTCAACAAGGCTATAATCAGATGAAGTAGGAGCATTAGGTCTACTAGGGGTGTAGGTCTAGTAGAGGTTGTAGGTCTAGAAGGAGATCTAGGTAGGGTGATCTTGGTACGATGTGTAGTGACAACACAACAAGGATCTTCCACCTTTAAGGTGAATGTGGATATGTGGAAATCAAACTCATTGAAATAGTTGATGGTGTAGTCATATCTAGTGCATGTGTAATTCACATTGGCTTGTGATTTTGAGTTTGAACTGGAGGCCTTCTCCTTGTCATGATTACCCAAAGGATCTATAAAAATAGTGTGATTAGAGTTGGATGCTAGAAGTGATAGCTCGACTATAATCACACCATCATCAATAAGGTCTTGTATTACATGTTTTAGCTAGAAACATGATGAGGTCTTATGTCCTTTGGTATAGTGGTAACCATAGGATTTTTTATTGTCCCACCAAAAAGCTTTAGTTAATGGTTCATCTTTGATCAGGGGTAACTATAGGAAGTTATTACTGATTAATTTTTGAAGTGTAGTCTCAAGAGGTATCCCCAAGGGTGTGAATTTTCTATCTTTGGTTCTAGGATGTCTTCATGGTCCATCCTACATGAAAGTCATAGTTTTCTATTGTGGAGGTGATCTTTGATTGGGAGGTTGTGAATTCATAGGATTCAAACCTTTCAAAGTCAATTGAGGCTATGTTGTGCTAATTGTTCATGCATCCACAATACCATCATTAGTCACATTCTTATTTTTGGAGAAATTTTTTTCCTTGTCATTAGATGAGTTAGTGTTTTTTTTTTCCTTCTTCATCTTGAGTATTCCCTTATGGATAAGAGCATCTTAAATACTAGCCCCTTTTTTCATTAGTTTGGAGATGATGCCTGGACTTTTGATCTTAAGTTCATACATTAAGTTGGGGACTAGGTTTTCAATACATAGGTTAACTTCTTTCTCTTCAAGAATGTTTAGTGAGCATTGACTGACTAAGATTCTCTAGCATAGTAAGAATGTGATAAATGGTTCTCCCCTCTTTTGTTTAGTTAAGCACAAATCGGAGAGTGTCACCTCATTTGTAATGTTGAAGGCAAAGTGGGAGGTGAATTTCTCTGATAGCTTTGACCAAGATTTGATAGTACTGAGAAGTTTTGAATACCATTCAAGAATGGGCCCACCCAGAGAATGAGGGAACAATCTCATTAGGTAGGTGGGCTCATCATCAAGTTTGGTACAAGAGGGAAAAAATTCTCTAATGTGATCAATAGGGTTTCCTTTTCCTTAGTATTTCTTGAATCTTTTAGTCTCGAAGTGTTTTGGGAATGGAGGCATATAAAAACTTTTATCAAATGGATTAGGATGTAAGTCCCTTTCTATATATAGAGCATATTTCTTTTAGACTCCCAAAGCCTTGACTTGTTTGGAAAGTTATTTGAATTGTTGGAGCAACTCTTCATTAGCATTTTGCATGATAGTTTTTTCTTCCAACCTTTTTTGTCTATCAGTAGATCATTTTCTATGGCAACAAATATGTCTACTTAGTTCTAAAAATTTTGTGTCTGATGAGTTAGGTGATGTGTCACTAGGTGGTGGAGGTGTGTTAGTACCTCAAAAAAAAATGGGTCCTTATTTTGGTAGATGTTGGGGTACTTGTGGTATTTGTTGTGGTACTTATTTTGGTATCGTCTATGATTGTTGTACCATGTGTTGTTGTTGCATCACTTTTTGTGGAATTTGTTGTACCATTTGTTGTGGTTGTTTTTGAGATACCTCTATTGGTTGCATGTGAGACCATGTATGTGACTATTTTTGTAGAGGTATCTGTTGAGGTTGTTGTGGCACATGTTGTTGTTGTAACAAATGTTGTTGATACACAATTTTTTTCTTGAGGCATCTTTGGTATTCCAACTATTGTTTTAATTGCTCTTGTTGTTTAGTGAACATGGCTTGTTATTGTAGGAATTACTATTGATACATTGTATGCAAGTCAAGACATTAGAGTGCATGTTAGGGATGTTGGATCCTTGTAACACTTGAGGTTTTTGTCATGGTTGATGATGTTGTTGATATGTCAAATGTGTGTTTAGTGGATTTAAACTTGGTTGTGCATTGGAAATGTTAAGTCCTTGTATCATTGTAGGTTGTTGTGGTCTTTGAAGTTGGTTGTCCTTGAGAATTGAACATCATGTTTGGGTTGTTGTTTTGGAACCTTTGTGTGTTAGATATTTCTCCTTGGGACATCATATTGATTTGACAATGAGAATCATTCCTTTTGGGAATGGGTAAAATGTCAATAAGACTTTTCCTTTGTATGTCAATGGGGATTGTTGCAATTGATGTTTCACATGGTGTACTCATGGGAGGCTCCATAACATTTTATTTCATAACATTTGGTAGGGTTAGGAGAAAAGGTGCACTTTGTTGATTTTCCTCCAAAGGAGGTATGTTTTTCATCCCTAGAGTACAAGTTCCTTTAAGCACGTCTTGTTGTTGCATTATGTGATTGAGATCAAGTCTTAACATCATTTTGGGGTATTTAGGAAGAGTCTTTTTTTCCATTTATTGGTGGTGGTTCGTCAAACAAGGGATTAATATTGATGTGTTCAAATGTACTTTGGAGGATTTTGACGGTTTATTCTTAATGGGGCCTTATAGGTTCCATCATTGTGTTTGAAAACTCCAAAGGTTGTTTGCACTTATCTAAGTCCAATTTGATCATAGGCTATATGGTTTTGAGAGTTGAATTGGTTTGATGTTTGGACTTAGGCCCTTCCATGTTTGGGTTGAATTTGACAATTTCTTGGGCTTCCAAAAGTTTAAAGTTCTTTTCGAAGGTTTTGTCTTGACATGCCCTAGCCATTTCTTCATCAATGATGCCATAATCACTTTTAGATTCATTACTTAAGTGTATAGTACCTTGTTGTGTGTTTGATATGTTAGGGTTGAAGGTATTTATGTTGGGTTTGTTAAATTTGAAGGACTATGTTTGTTCATCCTTGGGTGTGGTTGGCACACTTCCACCTCTAGTTGGTATCAGTACAAATATGGGTTCAAAGTTAGGACTCCATTGAACCATCCCATGTGTAAGAGAAGTGTTTGAAGGAAACCTCATTGTAGGTGTGTTGCTTAGGGTTTATTGTGTCATCTCTTGATTATTGTGATATTGTGGATAAATGTTTAAGGGGTCCACAAGTAAAGGTTGTGATGCTTTGATTTAGTCTTCATCAAATTTTTGTTGGGATTTCTTTCTCTTCTTTGTTCTTGGATGAGGTTTTGGTTGGTTGGTAGAGTTCTTTAGGTCTCTAAGCTAATTGTGTCCTTGTAAGTGTTGGCATGATACCTAATGATGTAGATGCAATGTAGGAAAACCTAAATGGACTCTCTACCTCCCAACTGCACACCTCAATTACCAACTACACTCAGACAGTATAAAGTGCACCCTTGGTGCACTTGACGCCCTAAAGGTAAGTAGTTTGTAAAAAGAGGTGTTAAGATGACTAAAATGTAGAATTTGACTAATTTGAGTGATTTTGAGTGTTTTCTAAGATTTAATAATGCAATATATGCTATGGAAGTGAATATTAAGGTTCTGGAACCTAAGATGAAATCCCTAATTACCAAGTGCACTTTGAAACTACCAACTACGCACTGAAACTACCAACTGCACACCTGAAGTGTACACTTGGTAAAACATGGGTGTAGTTGGTAAAATAGGGCAAAACTTGGAAATCTGGAAGGGGGTATGCAAGATATGAACATTTTTTGGATATGCAAGGTGCAAATGTCTTAGGAAAACTATGTGAATGCAAATGTAAAATGGCATTTTGTATTTTGACTAAAGGAGATGAAAATGATTCTACGGTATGCAAAATAATGATTAGGGTTAGACTTTTGGACTTGCAAAATGATTTTGGAAGTTGATGTGTACAAGGTGGAAAGTGCAAGAGTGCTAAGGTTGATAATGACACTTGGGCTATGCAAAATGAGGATAAGTGATCAAGGAGACAAGTTGATAGGGTTTGATAGTGGAAATGATGCTAGGGTTTTGACCAATGCAAGATGAGGGGGATATACAACTAGGGTAAGCCAAAATGACATTTAGGGAAACTAGGAACATGATAATGCTATGGTAAGGATATGTGCAAGGTTTTGAACTTAGGTAAAATATTTGAACGGTATTAACCTGAGTTTAATGTTATGACAATAGACTTTGGTTCTTGACTAAAAAGAGATAAAAAAGAAAAGATCAAAATGAAAAAGTAAAATCCATCTTGACATAGATAGAGTTTGACCAAAGAAAATGATAAAAGAAAATGAAAAAATGACCATGGTGAAGATCCATTATCCATTGACACAATGAAATACTCTAGGGTTCATACTTTTGTTTAGATTTTTGACTAGATTCAAAGGTTTTGGGTTCAAAATGATGTTTAGGGGGCTGAAAATGGTGGTTATGTTGATTGGATATGTAATATGCAAAGCTCTTAAGATGAAAAATGAGGTTTTGGGTCATATGTAGAATGAGGACCTACAAAGGCTTCTAGATGCAATTTTAGGGTCCCAAAATGTAGTTTTGAGGCCAAAAATGATCATGCAGGTACCCAAGTATGCTCTAGTAGCACCAAGTGTGCTCCAATAGCACAAAATATGCCTATGGTTCACTTAAAGCTAGTTTGGGTGCAATTGGTAGTTTCATGGTGCAGTTGGGAGGATGGGTTGAATGTTGACTGATTCTGATCTTGGTGATGGCTACGCTACTATACTAGAGAGATAGGATGTTGGGGTTGATGTTATGATTGGATAGGAGATGCAGAATGAGGGTTATGACCTAAGGAATGAAGTCCTAAGTGAAGAAAATTATGGCTAGGGCATGGAGAATGTAGATCAGGGCATGCTAAGATAGGGGGGCCTATCTAGTTATCTAATGACACTTTTGAAGTCTGAAAATGTTATTTGGAAGTCCAAGTTGGGTTCTCAAAATACCAATTGCACTCAGATAGTACCAACTATGTCTATGGTGCAGTTGGGGCCAGTTAGGGCACCGTTGGTAGTTTTAGAGTGCAATTAGTAAACTAGGGTGAACTAAGATGATTTTGGGTGTTGAGGTGTCAAGATTGATGTGACAGTGAGAAAATATCTAAGATCTAACATTTTATGAGAAAATAAAAAATTGAATAAACATACATTGATACCCTCTAGTCTATCATGAAAGCCAAATATACAAAAGGAAGCAACATAAAGTTAGAAACCCCCTCTTTCATTTGTAGCTCGCATGTCCTTCTTTCTTCTCCATATGATGTAGCTCCAATTGCCTATAATGCACACAATTAGGAAGAAAAATCCTATGATAATGATATGAGATTACTAGAAGAAGTGTCTTAATCTTGAGAGAGAAAAATTCCAGGGACCTGAGGACTGAAAATGAGAGGAAGAATGGGCAATTTATAATCAACATACAAGATGAGAGCATTGGACTTGTCACCTTGGATATGTGACTTGGCAAGAGATTCCTTTGAGAATCCATGATACATATGATACAAGATGCCAAATGTAAGATTTTGTGAAGCTTAGAAGTCAAACATGGCTATAAATGGATGAGGATCTATGACATGTCATGTGACAACTCAAACTCACTTAAAGCCAAGAATTGATGACAATGGAAACCAAATATGGACATGCATAAGGAATAAGAATATATGGATTATGACATATCTTAACCAAGTGTAAATGGAGAATCCATGATGTGTCATGCCCATGTGTCATGATGATGTCAATATTATGTGGAATATTTGAATTAAAAATCCATTATTCTACACAAATAGAAATTAGTAAAAATGGAATTGATGGTGAAAAACATGACTTAGGAAATCATGAATTTCCATGGTTTATGAATGATGGATCAATTAATTAATAAAATTAATTTATTGAGGATGATAATTAGGAAGAATAATTAGTAAAATGGCATAGGATTAAATTATGGGTTACTTAATCCTATAGAGAAAATTAGTAGATGATTAGTTCATTTGATTAAATAAGTGTGACAGTATGCTTTGATGAAAATGCAATGATTATTGAGATTGAATAGGATTATGATGGGTAGACCAAAGCCATGGTCAAATTGATTGATAGAGTAGGATTGCTAACATGCCAGGGACACATGACATGAATTAAGGACATTTAACATTTAACTGATATTGTAAATGTTGTAGGATCAAGATTGATTAATATGGTTGACCATAATAACATCAATAGATGATGTCAATGTTATTAAGATGGTTTGATGATGTCATGATCTAACATTGAGGGACTTGGCAATGTCCATGATCAAATGACAAGAATGACATTTTGACCTAGCACTAAGAGCCATGACAGTACTAAGGTCAGATTGACTGGTTTGATAAATTGATAGATTTCTAAGGCACTACAAGCCACAACAATGCCTAGGATTGGACAAATGATGATAGATTAATGATTTTTGACATGTTTTTGGTCTATTAAGACTAATTTTTGGTGATTCTAGGTAGATCTAGGATGATTTAGAATTGATTTGATGTGATTTCGAGTTGATTTGATATGTTCTACAATATGAATGATGAAAGAAATTGTTGAGATATGATCAAGGGTTGATTTGATATTATTTTGAGTTGATTTGATATGATTTCAAGATGATATGCAATTTATGTGAAAGAGGATATGAATGATGACAGACTGTAACACCCCGTCAAGGGATCCAAAGGAATTAACCTAAAGTTTTACTAAATTTACCATCCATTTTTTTTTCAAAACAAGAAAGACAACATCATACACGTAGTAGCAAAAGTAATAACATAAAATCAACTATAAACATACATAACAGGTTACATTCCTTAAGGATCCCAAGATGTTAAGTCACATTTAATCTAATTAATACTAAGTCTAACAACTACCACATCCACATGAAAGAATAATAGAAAGTCCAAAGTCCTTATTATAAATTTGTTCCAAATGCCTCTTGGCAATTAAATTTGGAATACTCAATCATCCACTATACATGTCATAGGGTATGAAAAGCTTAAAAGATTAAACATATGTAAAAATAAAGATACATCATCCTCATCGAATCCATGATACAAGTGCAATAAGGTAAATGAAACCATTAACATACATGATACATCCATCCATCAATAAAGATATAACAACCATCATAAAAGATAACCATCCATCATAAAACACAACTAGGTGCACAGTTCCTCCCAACCATCAATAGCATCTTTAGACCATCGTGGGCCCTAGCCATCCCCCGCGCGTAACATCCCAAGTCACTGAAGAGATCATCGGTATTATCATAGTAGGAATATCACTCCTAAACATACTACATCATATGCAGAAAGAAATCTAACATGCTACAACATATACATAAGAAATCTAACCATGCAAAATAAAGCATAGGATGATTCTATAAGTAAATAGCATCATCTATCACATGCTAATCATCACTACAAAGAATTGTGTTAGAAAATAACATCTAGAATAATGATCCAAGAACAAAAAGGAAGGTAAATAAAACCAACAAAGAATGCGCTGGAGGAGATAGGCTCAAGTCAAAATTCACATGTCAAGAGTACATCAACCAAAAATCACCAATCATCATCAATGAAAGTAAATAACCATAATAAACACATTCAACAATAAGTACACCACTAGAGGTACACACAAATTCTATAGAGGAGACTTAGGCTACATTCTAGGGAGTGTCATCACATGGCTTCTTGAGTTACCTTGGACTGGTCTCTCATTAGACCCCAAACCCTCAAGCATTGAGTTACCCTGGACTGGTTACTTTGAACCCCGGACCCTCAATGTGGCACATGTGGAACTAGAAAGCCCTCTCATGAAGATGAGGCAATCATCCCATTCCCATCCTTAGTCTATACAAGCACTTAAGGCATGGGCGGGTCAAATATCTCTAACTTTATTTTTAGTGTGTTTCCCCAAAATTATTAATTACTAGATTATCACTTATTACATAACTTGCAATAGGCTACCCTAGTACTGACCACTTTGGGCCCCAGACCCCTACTGCAAGCCACTCCCAAAGACATGTACCTAGAGAACCTCTTTTAAAAACATAAAACACAGTTATGTCCCATACCACAACATTCACAATAATCAAACTCAATTATTTAACAAGCAACTTGAAAATAAGCTAGTACTTCCACCCAAGTACACATAAATACTCCACAAAGTAAACCTCATAAATATAATTTTCTAATTTGAATCATAGGACATATCATGACATCCAACCACATAATAGTATAAAGGATATCTCACAAAACCTCAGGTGTATACCCTAGTTTGGCCAAGTTTCATGAAAATCACAAATCAAGAGCCATATAAAATTGTCTCAATTCTAAACAAATGAATAGACAACATCAAAAGATAATCCACAATATTCACATCAGCTCTCCACAAGTAACTAAAATGCAAAAAAATACAATCATAATACTCACAACAGTTCTTTACAAGCAACTGAAAGGCATTAAATGATAATCCATAATATTCATCAGTTCTCCATGAGCAATCAGAAAATATCTCAAAATAATACTGATTGAAGACTCCAAAATGGTCAAGTCAAACATGTCACAACATGACATCATCAAGATAAAAAATAAACACTTTAGTCCCATCAAGGCAACTGAAAAGTAATCCAAGTACAACTAATTGATGACTCAAAAATGGTTAAGTCATGTATCTCAAATACATACACCTTAGCTTCACACAAGAAGACTAGAAAGCAATAACAATTAGTAAATACAAACATCTCATAGAGCACACCATCACATTATCATGGTTGGATTTAGAAAGATTGAGATCAAATAACATCAACATGCCATCGCAAAAACATAACCCCCGAGCCTTTGGTAATAACCTAAGACTGGTCAACAATCTAGTCAACCCCAAAATCCCAAAACACAAACAATATACATACCACAATGTAAGTTTCATGTTTGGGTTTAGCTCTGAACACACAATCTCAATTTATAGTAAAGTTCCAATTTTCATTTTAGTGTGAGCTTTCAAATTTAAAGAGGTACATCTTACTTGATATGTGCTAACTCATTTGATTGCTCAAATATAATACAAAATTATCCCAATCAATTTTTAAAGATAATCAAGATGCAAATACATGGTTATGCCAAGTAAGAGGTTTCAATTTTCATTTCAAAGTATATTCTAGGTAAAAGTATTCTTCATTCACCCCAATAATTAAACCCATCCGGATATTCAAATAACAAACATCATAGAGGAACAAACATATGTTTTAGTTTTCTTTTGCAATCACATGGTTAAGCCAAACATGAGGTTTTCAGATTTTATTTCAAGTATATTTCAAGCGTATAAGATTCTCCATTTAATCTCCAAGTCAACCCATTTATCTTTTCGAATAAAACATAGAATTATCCCTCCATTATTTTAAACAATTGTCTAAAATAGTCAAAAGATAATTATTTACTTATTTAAATCATTAAACTAATCCACATTGACTTTTAATAAAATCATTGCATTATTTTACTAAAATCAATGTTACTAATAATTAAATGAAACTCCCTTAATTCCAAGAGCATCTCCCATTATTCAAATCTCTAGAATAATACTTATCTTCTTTTAAATAATTAATTTGCAAACTCCTTAAAACACTCCAAGGCAATCATTTATTTAAAATAAACTTCATTGATTTTAAGTAAAATCAATCTCATTAATAATTCAATTATTTAATTCCACTAAACACTTACTAATTTTTCTTTTAATTTTCCCTCCTTTAAAAATCCATTTATTTAAATTGACTAATAATTAATTACACTTCTTCTACTATTAAGTAATCTTAATTAAATTAAATTAAATTAGATTAGTTAATAAATCATATAAAACTAATGCATAATAATAAGATTCTATTTTAATTCGAACACAAACCCGAATCAATTTCCAAATCTTGATTCTACTACGGGAGATTGCAATACTATTTTTAATTCCTATAACTGGATGAAACAATATGCATGTCCAAATTCCAAATTACAAAATTAAAGATTCATTGATAGAGAATTATTCAGACACACATAACAAACATGATGAGGATAGGAAGAAAAAGAGCATAGTAAAATATGTGAAATAATCATGAGTGCCTACCTGGACACTCATGCTAATATTCTATGCCTTAGAGAATTGTAGAGAAGCTCCTCCTTTTAGAACCTTCTCCTTTCTGAAAATTCCTTCCTTCTCCAACATTTGCAATTCCTCCAAGAACCAAAACCTCCCCCCCAAGTGACTAGGAGTGCTTGTAGAAGCATATGAGGATGTAGAAGCATACTAGGAGAGCCTCTATATAAAGGCCTCTAAGATGCATCTAGAATATTTCTAGAAAGAACTAGGAGATAAACATGACAACTAAGCACATATCTTCCACAATAAGAACATAAACATGATGTGGTGTCTAGAATGTTGTAGACACCATGTGCTCAAATAATGTGCTAACTCTTAAGTGTAGACAACACATGAATAATTAGAGTGCAAACTCTTGTGTTGTCAACAAGACAACTCACGAGAGCTCGCATACTCCTATGTGAATAAATATTAAAATAATGTACATTAATTTATTTAATTCAATTTCTTTATTTAATATTCACTTGACTCCTTTTTAAATTAATTTATTAATTTCAAATTTCATGCACTCACTCTATTAAATCCACTTGTTTTATCTTAATATATTTTAATCACATGCACGCATCATGCGATCTAAAATCTTTTAATAATTTTAATATATTTTCCACTTTTACATTTATATTTGAAACTTAATTGATAAAATATTTACTAACTTAAATAATAATATTATTTAGCATTTATTTAAAAATGAACTCTAAATATATTGTTATTAAATTAAATAAATATTATCACTTTCCAAATTTAAACTTATAACTTTTATCTTCATATTTTTATTTTTATTTAATTAATTTCCCAATTAATTAAATAAAAATAAATATTAAAATATCATATTAATTTTTCATTTAATTACATCATTAATTAAATCTTTTAATTAGACTTAATTAATAGAAAATACATCAAGAAAGAGTTCGGCAATAATAGCAAAATGCAAAATATCAAAGTTAGTGGAATGATAAAATGGGATGAATTAGTATGAAATTGTAGATGAGAACCATTTTTTAGCATCAAAATGTGGTAAGAAAGGACATATTGCTAATGTGTGCAGGAGCAAGACTATAAATTAGAATGTTAAGTAGAAGAGCATGGGTCACTGCCATAAGTGCAAAAACAAGGTCATCGCGCACATGAATGTAGAACCAAGACCATACACACTCAATTATTTGAAGGATATTGTTATAACTCTCAGAAGTATGGACATAGAGCTTTTGAGTGTAGATCCAAACCCAAGTGGTTGTCAAACAAGAAAATAAAGGTAAATAAAAGTAGAAACTCTTATAATTTAGATTATAACACAAGGTTCAATTATCACTACTATCAAGAGTATGGACATGTTCTTGAGAGTTGTATTAGAACACACTTCAGAAGTGATTACAAAAGGTGGTTGAGTCAAACCACATGTTTTAGTTGTTTGAAGACTGGTCACATCAGCAAATATTGTCAAACAAGGTCAAAGGCACCAAGTTATGAGTTCAACAAAGGAAAAAGAAAGGCATATATTGAAAATGCCAGAGATGAGATGAACATGACATGGAAGAGAAAGGAGGATTGCAACACATCAAGTGTAGATGGGATCACTTCACCCAATGGGTCAAGCAATCACACCTCATCAAATTAAGCAATCAAGAGGTATGCAGGACTGATATTTAAAAGATATACTATACATCAATTCCAAAGATTTATTTTTGAAAAGATTACATATGCATGAATAAAGATACAAAGTGTTATTAGAAGTCAAGGTTAAATCTTTAAGTTTTTGTTAGTTTTTCATGTTACTACTAAGCGTGAGAAGTTTCAAATGGTTGCCAAGTGAAATGTTAGTGGATATCAAGCTAAAAAAATTGGTTAGTTGAGGCCGAGATCATATTGGTTTTGGAGCATATGGAAAGATACATGGATGCCAAGTGATCTAGAAATCAATTGATGCTGAGCTTACAGCTATGTAAGCACTTAGCATTTAACGCAGTGTTTTAAGGGCTATTTGATCAATTCCTACTCATTTAACATCATTTGAATTTGAGAAAGAACATGAAGAGCTAAAGTAGGTTTGGAGAATTTCATTTGAGAATTTTTAGGAATTTGAATAGCTATTCAATACCATTTCAGCAGGATTTATAAGGTATTTACTGTGTGCCAAGCTATGTTTTTTCAAATTTTGCAAACCCTAGATATATGTAATGGCATCTACTTCTTCTAAAGTGAAAGGTATAGAGGGAAAAGAGGTTTTGAATGTTCACTTAATTAGCAATGAAATCAAACAACCTATTTTCAAGGCTATTCTAGACATATCTTATAAGCAGGATCCCTCTAGTGTGTTGTCTATGATACCACCACGAGTCTTCATGATTCAAGATGTCAGGAATTATTACACTTGCAAGATTGGAAGCATAGGAGACATGGAAATCAGACAAGTATATGGGAAACTATGTGAAAATGGAGCATTGAAGGAAGAATACAAGATTATCAAGAAGAAAGGGTTAACTCATGCCCTAGTTTTCCCTAACATCTTCAAAATAGAGTGGATTAAGATTGTTTTAAGAAAAATTCATGATATCAGCTCTGTATGGTTAGAAAATGGGCTAGTTAAAATCACAAAGAAAATTGTTCAACCCTAGATCAGCCAAAGACCATGATAAGTGAGTCAATGGAAGTCATTGAAAAGAACATAGGGGCTATATGGAATAAAAGGGGAATGACCATTGACACTATCAAAGATCCCCTGATAGCTTTTTTAGTGAGGGTAATAGCACACAAGTTTTATTAGTCTAGCAGATTAAATAGTGTACCTTACATTACAGTGGATATTGGCTACAAAATTTTGAAGAAGGATCATACCTATGATCTTGCTGAGTTGCAGTTGCAACAATTGATTGAAAATTTGGGAGCTATAAGGAAAACCAAGAGTGCTCAGTGTAAATTTGGATCTATTCTAGTATGTATTTTCTTCTATGTGTAGAATACATTTCCTACATTTGGTAAGGTTGCATGGAAGATGAATAGATCAATTGCAGTTCAAATAGGAGAATTTATTAAGCAATTAGGTGAAAACTTTGAGTCAGTGATGACTAGTTATTTTGAAGATTTTAAGTAGACCATGAAGAAAATACTAAGGATACCAGTCTCACTAGTGGAGAAACATTATGATGATGTTTTCTTCCTAGTTGATACTGATGACACATATTTTCAAGCAACAATTCCTAGGGTGAGATGGGTAAGGCCATTAGGTTATGAGATCAATTTTGATGAGGCCTCTACAACAATCATAGCATTACTTGCAAAAGAAGTGGATAAGGAAGCCAAAGCATTTGGTAATTATGACTTGGCAAAATTAAAGATCACTTTTGATTTGAAGACTACTTCATTGATGAGAAAGAAGAATAAATTGGTGAAGAAATTAAAATAAAAATTAGGTGAAGAAGCCAAGGAAGAAGAAGAAGATGAAGAAAAAGAAGAGGACACACAGGCTCAAGCACCATTGGTACTGACACAAGGTCAAGGAGAAGATCAGCAAGAGGAGGAAGTAGATACTACAGAAGGTGTGAAGGAAGAAGAAGTTGATGCAGCACCTATAACTACTTAAAAGAAGAAAAGAAAGGAAAAGACTCAAGAAGTGAGCAAAATAAAGTAGGTTGCAAAACCTAGTCAGCCCAAACCAACAACACCTACCACAAGGGCTAGTACAAGAGTCACTGCACAAAAGGCTAAAGATGTAGCTGAGTCTAAAGAGAAGGAAGATGGAGCACAAAAAATACCAAGGAGGAAGTATATTTCCCAAGTTGGAGTTGATGAGGAGATAACTGAATTAGATGACAACAACCAATTCCAAGTGGTGATTCAAAGTCCCTCCTCAAATATAGACAATTTATGTGAGAATGTTAGAAACAATTTTGATTTATCTAGTTTCTCTCACATTGAGTTTGATAATCTTGGAAAGATTGAGAAGAATCAAGTAGAGGAGGCAGTATAAGCCATGATGGCTGGATTTGAGAAGGCTCCTCTAGAAATTGCCAACTCCATACCTAAGAGTTTATATTAAATAGTTGAGCAAAAATGACATTATAGTTTAAACATAGAAAGAAAAATTAGGGAGATATCCCTTGCTCAGGTTATGCCAAAACTTAGTAAGGCTGAAATTTCAAAAGCCATTAAGAAGTATGTTGTGAGATTTGAACCTAAGTATAGGGCATTTAGCATATTACAAAATAATATAGAGGATGTTGTAAAGAAGTTTGAACAAATATGGAAATTGACATATGGAATGACACCGTCAAAAGAAGATGATCAAACACCTATTGAGGTAGGAGAAGATGAAGAAGATAACAATGAACAAGGCACAGTTGAGGGAGGCACTAATATGAATGTTGATAATCAAACACTAGCTTAGAAAGAGAAACAACTAGAACATAGTGTACAAGACACAAATGCCAAGTGCCAGCCCTCCACAGGTGATAAGTGCAAACACTAAAATTGTCAAAGTAAAGGATGTTCCTAATACTAATGATCAGAACATCACTCCTCTAATAGAGGAAGATTTGAAAAGGATACTTATCTAATCTACTCTTTAGGCCAAATTATGTGACAACCCTGTACTAGTGAGTGCAAATGAAACTTAGAAGATAGAGACTAAAATTGCAAGGGAGGAAGTGAAAATGTAAGAAACACCTACACCTCTAGCATAAGATCAAGGTGCAATTGAAATCATAGAGGTAGAAAAGGACAAGTCTAAAGAGACAAGTTTAACACCCAATCCAAAGGAGATAGTAGCAATCCAACAACTGGTAACATTACTATAATCTGTAACTCCTTCCAATCAAACTCTTCATAAGTCAAGCATGGCTACAACACCTTTGCAATTCTCAGTGTTGAGTCCTAGCTCATCTAAGGCCAAAGAAGTAATTACTTATTGATATTTTATCCTAGATGAAGAGATTTTATTTCCCAAATTTGATTATGCAGCAATAACAATTGAGGATATGGGCATACTACAAGAGGCCCTAGCAAGGAAGAAGCATCAAGAACTGCTTAGAAGGGAGCATAGCCAGAAACAAGCTTTGATTGATATCAAAGAGATTTTCTTAGATGTATTCAATTTTCCTACTCCAGATGAATCAAATCCAATCATTGAACAATTCACCAATATAGTGGAAAGAGTTAGTAGCACAGACCTAGATACTAATGTCAAACTATTAGAATGGTATGAAAAGAAGTTTCAAAACAAGGTGAATGAGAAGATATCTAGTGATATTGCACTAACATAGGTTGCATTGGCAACTAAGATAGATGGTGTGAAGAAGGTACTAGAGAACATTTTCTCTTTGTACACAAAATTGTGTAATCCTACACTCTTCCACAAGAGGTAAGGAATCACATCCTGAGTTTGGAGAGCTAAATGTAATCATCTAGTGCAATATTTTCCAAGCTCCAACACAAAATGAGAAACACTTTAGGACCCTTTTACAATCCCAAAATTAGTTAGCATCATTACAAGAAGATGAATCCAATATAAGGGCTAAAATGATCAACATCTAGCTGACATTGACTCCTTAGATGGAGATTTTACACAAGGAGCTAGGCTATGCAGAAACATTTATGAAGAAAGACCCCATTCTTTCTACATTAGATGGCTTAGTCCACCTTACTGCTGAGATGACCATCCAAATTAAGTCTTTGGAGGTAGCTTGTGATAATTGGGATGCAACTCTTAAAATTATATTTGAGGTCCATAAATCCTCTTTGGACAAATACACTATTAGTGTATAACCCATTGAAATTAGTGTCAAAAAGGGGGAGTAAGAATGGGGGAGTAATAGCAAGAGGAAGAGTAAGAAAGAAAAAAAAAAAGATATCTATCCAAAGGGGAAGTAAGAACAGAGAAAGAGTATCAGTTGATACAAATCTATTCAATAGGAGAAAGATTTTGATACAAAGTATAGTACAAAACAAATCAAACAACTCAGGGGAAGTCATAAGATTTTGAGGTATAAGTCATGTGTTGCAAAATTTTGTATAGATGTTGAATAGACATCTATGTTATGCTCGTAAGAATAAGATCATTAATGTATGACCAATTATTTTTGACACTCATGTCAAAGGGGAAGATTGTTAATCTCGGATTGGTTTTGACAAGTGAGTTTCTATACACTTAAGTCATTTACTTAGTTCATGCCAAACAAGTAACATATGTTGAGCACAACATATAAATTAGAGCAGGATAAGTAAATAGTGAGTGCTGAGTCACTCATATGTCGAGTCACTTAAGTGCCAAGCAGAGAGTATGTGTTGAGTGATTTAGGAGCCGAGAAAATAGTGCATGCTGAATCATTTAGATATCAAGTGACAATATTTAAATCATAGTTCTAGTGTCGAGCACCAAGGACTTCAGATGTCGAGTAACATAGTTTTGTCATAGTTATTTGTATTGGCACAAACTACTATGTAAACCATTTTTGGGCCAACCTAAGGATTGAATTATGATATTTTGTTGACAAGGATGAATCTTAAGTGGGAATCCTTATGTATTACATGCATTGAATCAGGTAAAGGGAAGGTTTAAACGATAATATGGATGAATCACAACCATTGATTCATACCTAACCCTAAGTCACCTAGGTCTTCTTAAGGAGGACAAACTCTAAACTTTTTAAGAGGTAATGAATGAATGAATGATCAAGGAGAGAGAAGGAGAGTTTGCATGCACAAATAAGACATTCATGGTGACCAATGAATTATGATCTAAATTGCATTGCAAAATCATTTAACAAAGAATAGAGGAAGGAAACAATAAAAAATAGAGAGACATCTAATCAAGAAGGATCAAGTACACATCAATATAGAGGTGATCTAACATTAAGAAACAAAGTGCTAATTGCAAGATCATTGCTGAGACATTCTAACAAGTGAATTAGTTAAATCTCTTAACAGAGTAGTCCTAACAGGCTATATTGAAATCCTCTAACAAGGTGCTTAATTGTGAGTTCAAGTCCTTTAACTAGGCACACTTCTAACAGGGTGTTGAAATCCTTTAATAGGGTAAGACCTAACAATCTTTCATAAGCCTTTAATAGGGCAAACCTTTTATAGGGTAAATCATGTTTCATGATCAAACATTGTAACCTTCATTAGATACACTTTATTACTGCAGTAGTGAAGATTTGTGGGTATCATCCCCACCCCAGTTTTATCTTCTCATTGGAGGGTTTATGGGTAATCATATCTTGTGTCATATATGTGTGAATGCTTACTTGTTTACATACTTTAGATGTATATGCTTTACGTCTAGTATTTCAGTTTACTTATTGAATATGTGAGATGGATGTCTGGTGAATATTTTCATGGGTTAAAGTTTAAAGCATTGATTCACAACCCCCCCCCCCCCCCTCCCCTGCTTCTCAAAGTCGTATTATAATTCCCACAAAAAATAATATTTATTTATTTATTTATTTCATTTTTAAAATAAATAAAAAATAACCAAAAATCTAAATAATTTTTTATGAATTAATAATTTAATTTTTAAATTTTTTTAATATAATTTTAAAAATTAATATATATTTAAATATAAATAAAAATAAGCTTGCATGCATTATTTCACATGCCTCTCTACTCTTAAACATGCAAGATTCTTAAATCAAATTTTCTACTATGAATTTATTCATTTTCACATGCATAAATATATTCACTTGTATTCATTCCTTTACATGAATAACTACATTGAATTGCATGTATATCTTTATACATATATTTCTATTTTAAACATAATTCTTTTCATAATAAATATCTTCCATTTTATTTGTAAAATATGTAAATATATTTTGACATATAATTTTCTTAATTTTTATTTTTCTAAGAATGGCAATGTCTAATTCATCTTTGACTTTCACTTTATTTTAATTTTATAAGTTATTTACAAAGACATTTAATCATGTTCTAAATTGGATGAATATTCTTATTTTTTAATTATTTGGCATGCAAGTTTTTTCAAGAACCTAGGGTTTTGATAGGTTTCATGCAACATGATTTTGTTAATTTTAAAATAGGAGTTTCTAGATTTAGGTTTTATCAAAAATTTGTACACAAGAATTTTTTTTTTAAATTCCTTCTAATTTCTCAAAAATAATGTTACCTAGAAGTAATTTCTCTTTTAAATTTCACACATAAAAATCATTCATAACTTTTAACAATCACTACAACATAATCTTATAGGTACAGAGAAGACAATCTTTTTAAAGGAAAGAATTGCAAGGTTCTCAAACCTTACCTCAAATTGACCAGTAGAATTTCCAAGATAGCACAAGCCCAAAACAAGCAATCCAAAATACTCCTAATCTTTGAATTTAGTATTTAACTTCAGTGTTGTATCACCATGAACCTATGTTTAAACCTGTTAATTCTAACTCTTTATCTAATTGCTCTCCCAAAACCTGTCTATCTCTAAAATGACAAAATAAAACCTCTAATAAGGAGCCCCAACCCTAACTAGGGTTCCCTATGTTTTAATTTGATAATAAATTACTTTCTTTTAATTAAATATTAAATTAATTAATTTAATAAATCTGTTCATTCACACCCAAAGCACTTTTAATTTAAAAATATTATTTTCTTTCTTTCCTCCTTTTCATTTATTTTGCATGACACTTTTAGAATCATAATTTATTATTTTATTTAATAATAACAAGAGCTCTAAAAGCTAGATGTCTACTTCATGCAATTTATAGATTGAAGTGGAGGTAAAAAAAAAAAGGAAATATAAATCGAGAGTGAAAAGAATTAAAATATATAAAGAGAGAATTTTGAAAAAATAAATTATCAAAATTTTCAAAAAATGTGTATATTTAGGTAGAAATATTTAAATGAAAAATCGAACTTAATAGTTATTAGCAATCATTAATTTTTTTTAAAAACAAAAAGAAAATTATTGAATCTCAATTTCTCATATTGTACATAATGTAAGGGGGAATATAACATGAGTACAAAAAGAACAATGATTTGTGGAGAAGGAGAGAGTGAGTATCATTAATTTAAAGGGAGATAGGAGTAAGTATGATTGAAATAGGATTTCATTTTTAAAGAGAGGAGATTGGTACAAACAATTATGACCATCAACAAGATTTTGATATGGTTGTAATCACTAAAATCAGAATTCTACAATAATAGAACTAAAAAAGGGCCATTCCATTTTATTACAAATGAGCAAAGGACCAGTACTAATCGATGAAGCATATATTCTAATGTATATTGGGTTAGACACTCAACACTATATAAATTTTCATGTATGGTCCATATTAACTGAAGTACATATTTTCATAAACAAAATACAATTTCTAATAAATTATTTCACTCACTATATAGTGATGCGAAAACCTAAGCCCAAGTACCCTCTATTTGAAGAAAAGGATTTCCACCAACATAATGACAAGATGAGAGAAAGACTTATAATTCTCACTAGTCATGTCCTCTAGGTTGATATCCAATCCAAGCTCTACATCAATGTTATCTAAAGCACTAGAGATGAGAATGAACTTAGAGCCCTCATGGTTGAGAATTTTAGGATAGTTAACATTAACAAAATGGTGAGGCCCAATCTGATAATGTGGCCCTATTTCAAAGGCTTGCATTTACATTCAACACTAAATTCATTTTTCTTGAAGGCCTACATATGGAGGCAATACCATAATAGATATAGGTAGGTCAATGTAATAAATAGTTTTGACTCAACTATCATCTATTTTTCCAACTGACAAATATTATAAAGACATTGAATGCCTTCTCCTTTCAAGATTTAGGATAAAGTTGATTAAGCCAGATATTTCTTGTATATCTCTAGGGTAGAGCAAAAATATTCTAGACTAAAATTTGGTACCTATTTTCTCATCTTGGAATTCTCCTGGAATGGATGCTAAATAAACAAATTAAATTAGGGGAACAAATTGACCAGTGAAAATGTATAATTAAGCTTTATTAAAAATGAAAGTAAAAGAAGTAGAGTATATGAGGAAAGCATGAGTAATCAACACCAAATGCATTGTCATAGGTACTCCTACTCTTATCAAATTCTATTTGATGCTTGATCACTCTAAAACCTTTACAATGATCTATTAGCAAGTTACTACTAAACTTTAAAAACCGTTACTATCAACTTGAGTTGCATATTTGTTGTCATGTATTTTTTACTATTTTATTTTATTTAAATTTAGATGCCATGTTATTGTTAACTAATTTATTTTATTTAAATTTAGATGCAAAATCTAAAATATAACCAACACATATTAAAGTTTCTATAGAAATAGATAGATTTTTTATGGCAAATTTTTGAACAAAAATATTATAAGAACATGTTTATGTTATGTAATGTGATTTAAAAAAATGATATTTAAAAAATATAAAAAAAATAATTTAATAGCTCTAAATTTTATAGCTTCACAAAATTATCTAAGACTTTTGTATCTTAAAACCAATACCTACTTCAATAGTTAGGAAAGAGCTTTTTTATCTTAACTTAAACCTACTATGATTCAAAGAGTACTCATAATTTTTTACATCCTGAAACCTTGTGAAATTAGCAATAAAATAGAATCAGATAGATTTTACTTTTCAACAAATATTCAGACAAAAAGAGAATAGAGGCTTGTGACAAGATTGATTAATTAGATATATCAAATATAAAAAATCCCTGAACCATTATTGAAATAAATGGCCAACTAAATTTATTAAATCTTTAGGCAACTGCAAGAATTGAAATTACAATTTGTGTTTATAAGGTGCGTTCAAATCATAAATTCTCAGTACTCTTATATGCAATTCAAATCATGGTTGCTCAAAACACTTGCTTTCCTCGATTATTTTACAAATACAAGTTTCAAATCAACATATCTAGGCCTATACCTCTTTGAATACTTTGGTCCGATGTTTGTTGAAATAATATACCATTTTAAGAGCTCTAATATACTACTTCTCAAATTGCGTAATTTCCTCAAAATTTAGCATATAAAAGAAGACGGGGGTATAATAAGAAACTAATACACTTACATGATGTTTTCATAGTTAGTCAAATAATATGAATATACTAGGGTAGAGGAACCCCCATAAATAATTATTTAAAAAGAAATTAATTTGAATTCAACATTTTGAATATAAGTAGATGTATATAGGGTTATAGATGAAGAATCTTTTCTTTAGGTGCTAGAGTCTGGCTCAATGGAAAAGTCCATATTGTAAGCACCTAAATGGTGTTGAGTTTAAATCTTCTTCAATACAAAAAATAATCTTTTCTTTGAGGGCAGTGAGGGTAGATGTTGCATCAAAGCCAATTGAATTTAGGAATGTTAACCGCTTCCTCATTAGGTTCTTCATCACATTTCATCCTTTTTTTATATAATTCAAGATGATAGAAAAATGAATTCCAGACTTGTAGGCATAAATGAAGGGTAAGAATGAGGCCTACATAGGAGGGAATGGGAGGAATGCATACGAGTCCATTTAGCTCATGCGGGAGGGGGGAACCAACGAATGGAGCCCCCTCCCTAAATGAAGTGGTGGGAACACCCATCTTTCTAGTAGTAGATGTAGATGAAGATATATTTGATGTCATTTCTGACCTTGACACTAGTCAAGTCTCATAAAAAACATTAACTTGCAGTCCTGAGATATTGCTTCTCCCAAACAAGACCAAAGCCTCAAATAACAAATCATTTGCTAACAATAATTTCTTTGTGGTTCTTAGTTCTATATGATGTTGATCAATTAAAGTGGAGTGTAAAACACAAAATTTCACATCCCTTACTAGCATCCAGCCTACTTGCCCCAAATAGAGATCCACAAAACATAATGATGCATGAAGTTAATGGTTTGATTGTCTTACCCTACTCGAAAGTTTAAGTATATAGCCTAAAAAGAAATTTGACAAAATTGCAAAATGCTTGGAAAGTAGATGCAGAGAACCCTCTTCACTATAATATATCATTCCATATTGATGTAATCAATAATTGACATATTTAGTGGCATGCATCATACCACAGGGAGTCCTTGGATAGAGACACATTCTTACAAAGTGCTACGACCTAGAAGCCTTATTTTCTATAGAATTTCCTATGTAATGCCCTATCAAGGAACCCAAAATAAATTGACCTAAAGTTTCACTAAGTTTTCCAAACTTTTTTTTTGAAAGATAATAAATTATAAACAACAAATATAATATAGCGAAAGCAATAACATACACACATACATAAGCAACACCCAAACAGATTACATCTCTTAAGGGTCCCATGACATTGAATCACATTTAAGTTTAATTAATACTAAATCCAATATATAACAATGACAAACACACAAAGCACACGAGCAATTTCCCCTTCCTCCAAAAACCTTCTTTTCGAAAATTGCTCCTCCAAATCCCTGGCAATTAAAAAAAGAACTCTAAATTCCCCCCAAATTAGGGCTTCGATTGTGCAATCACACAAAACCCCTTTTTCTTTATTACTTTATTATATTTTAATTTTCATGTGCAACATTTTGCAATTTAATTAAAATATCTTTATTAAATCAATTTCTTTCTTTCTTTAATTAATTCTTGAGATGTTTTTTATAAAATATTTATTAACTTAAATAATATTAATATTTAGAGTTTATTATAAAAATGAAACTGCTAAATACATATTATTAAATTAAATAAATATGATTATACCAAAATTAGAACTTTAAATATATCTTTAAATTTTATTTTTATTTAATTAATTTCTCAATTAATTAAATATAATTAAATATTGAATTTTCTTTATAAAATTTCCATTAAATTAAATCATTAAAAATATTTTAATTTGATTTAATTATAACATAAAATCATCATAGGCTCACAAGATTAAATATGAAAAACTCATTATAAAGTATAAAATATTAGATCAAACTCAAGGGCCAAAATCACAAATTTATGTCACTTGATGAATTTGGAAGGGTAGACAACTAAGATACTTGTCTTACTTTCTAGGACAATAGACTTAAGGTTAGGATTTGGACTAAAGAATTATCTTCCCTCTTTTACCATTGAGATACTACAATAGGGTATGCTCATCCTGGAAATTCAGGGAAGTCGATATCTAGTACCTGTAATCTGCATAAAATCCATACATATACATACTAATATATTCTAAACTAAATAGTCAATGGTGGGGAGTGGTGCATCGTGTAGATCCTGACTAGCGGGTGACTATGACTCCCTCCCTCAACCATATCAAAAATATTATACATAAAGTAAAACATACAGGTACACCATACACATGCAAGTAAGGGGTAAGTAACCATAAAATTTCATATAAATCACACATCTAACTTCATCATGAGATAACTAAAATCATTGTATGAACATACCTATATCATCATCAAAAGAATAATCGTGAACACGTGAAATAGCCATGAACATATGAAATAACTAAGTAACTCAACACATATATCAATTGAATATGAAATAACATTTAATCAAATCTAGTAACCAAGTACTGATGATCATAAAACATAATCATAAATTTGGCCTAAAAGGATTTGGCGACATGACATGAGAAGTCAACTAGGGGTAGGCATTACATCCTACATGGTAAATTAAAAGGACTATAGGGAAAAATGAAAAGAACCAATCAAAAAATAGACAAGAAAATTTAGAAAATCTATTTAATAATTTTTTTTGTTAAGATTGTAGTATAAACTCAAATATTTAGGTTTTTTTTTTATGTAGCAACTAATACAAATAATAGAATTGAAAATATTACATAATAAAAGACATTCAAAGAGAGTATCTAGGGAATTTTATAATAGTGTTAATATCATTCATATTGCTCTCATCTCTGTTAGCTTTTGCTTTGGGTAATATTCCACACTCTAGTTTTCAAAAAAACATTATTTTTATTTGAAATAAAAAGAAAATAAAAAGCATTTGTCTATTGGTAGAAGTTTTCAAACATGTTCTATATTACTAACTATTTTCTATGATTTATTGGTTGTCATGAAAAAATCCATCAATTATGAGAAGTATTGTGTCAAATGGATCAATACATTTCCTGGGAAATGGCTGCATGGTTACAATTATGAGGTGGCTTATAATAATGAACATTCCATTTTCACAATCCCCAGATTCACACAATCAATTTTTCTATTTTGTAAACCAATGAGGAGACATATTAAATTTTTGATAGTTGGATGACATATGTTGTCAGGGATTTAACACATTGCCATACAAAATGTCTCATTTCCATACCAAAAATATTTAAAATGATATGCCTGTAACCATTACCAAATGTTACAACTTCATTTTTACTTAAATTTTCTTTAATAAGAAGATGAAAAGATTACTTGCACAAAAGGACACAACCAATAGATTAGCATAAAACTAAATTCAAAAATTTAATTTAATGAGAAATTTCTACTTTGACTGACAAAGTTTGAAAACTACACGACTACCAAAATAAAGATTAATACAAAATAGTTGATCAAGAACTATAGTCTCCACCTATAAATAGGCAAGACAAATAATTAAAGTCCACTATTTAAGGGAAAATCCAATTTTAATTATTAGTAATTTAAAAATTATAATAAACCTTTAATATTTTAATTTCTCTTTATCCAATTTCTCATTTAGACTTTTAAATTATTATTTTTAAATTAAAGTACATACTTAATTAATTTTTAATTAAGTAAATATTATCATATTTTAATAATTTATTTTTAAAATTAAATAACATTTAATAAGTTAAATATCATAAGATTAATCCAAATATCATAATTAAATAATATATCAAGAAAATCACAAAGTCAAACCCACATAAAAGCAACATAAGCAAACTAGACCAAAGTCAAAATTAAACAACACAAACAAAGAAAGATTCACATGTTTCGAAAAGGTAGGTAGTCAAATAAATGTCCTCCTTCTTAGGAAAATTAATTAGGATTTAGCTAGGATTGGACATGGACATTGTCTCCCCATTCTTACCATTGAGCTATAGTGATAGGGAACACTCCTCTTGATGATTCAAGGAAGTCGATGCTTGGTACTTGCAACCTATATAAAAGATGATCATGTACATGTGCGTATATACATAAGATAAACATGTAATAATGAAGAATGGTATATTGTGTAGATCCCAACACATAGGTGCCTATGACTCCCTTCCTCAACCACATCAGGAACATCAAACATAAATATAAAAAAGACACACACACACACACACACACATGCAAGTACGGGGTAAGTATAATTAATAAATCATGACTAGAAATGTCATCATATTCTAACATAAGAAACTCATCATTATGAAGGTATTTATATTTACTAATTAAGAGAAATCAGAGCACCATCATTGCAAGTAAGTAATCATTGTTATGTGATATAATCAATTTCCCTGCATAATAAAGTATTGTATTTCAAATATCAGTTAATGGCTAAGATGTCCATAGAAGAGTTTGATAGGAATTTAATAACAAAGTATACAATGATAGTAAAGGAGGGGTATTATAGTAGGACTCAACAAACTTATCCCTTCCTAAATACTCCATCTTAATTTATTTAAATACCTAACTACTTTGATGCTTTCATCCTCCACTACTTTTGATCTCAAGCACAAATTGTGAAATTTCTTTATATAGGAATTCACATCTAAGTCTCTTCATCTTAAATTTTTCCCCTTTCTATGAAGCTGGTGTTAGCCCCAGCTAATATTGTAATTGATAGTGGGAGATATTAGCATGAATGTTCATGGTATTCCTTTGGGGGGGTACCTGAAGCATTGGATAGATGGGAGGCATGATTGAAATGTTTCATTCATGATTGTGTTTGTCATTAATGCCAACATAATATTATTTTTGTGAAGACTAACGGACTAGCAGATAGAGAAGGAGGTCATATAGAACGTGTATTGATGATGAGATCAAGCATATTTAAGGATGTATTCTACATTGTATCTTGAAGAAGTGGACAAGTGTGCATGCAGAGAGTCAAAGACATGCATAAATTATTCATGAATTATAGAAGATAGTGAATAAACATAATACATGTTAAGTAGTTTCTACTGATTGATTTGTATCTCTTGATTGGGATATAATCATGATGAGTGAAGCTAGAAAGTGATATTAGACAACCTAATGATGACATCAGCAAGTGCTTAAGGTCCACGGTCACATGTGTGAAAAGTTGTGAAGGCTGTGAGCCGACAGTGTTTTACAATTGTAAAATAATTTTAATATCTTAATAAGGTCCTATTGTATTTAATTGGGAAAGCCTCAAGGCCAAATCAAGGAATTATTTTGAGGATATGGTATAAAGGAAGGTTACTTTCATTGTGGTGATGAATTCAATTGATGTGAGAAAGAGTGCAAGTGCAAATTATATGTGAACTTGATAAATGTGTGTAAGTGATCCAAGGGATTATTGGATGTGAGTTAGAAGATCTAGTATTGAGGTTTGAAAGAGGATTAGTCTAGTCAAGAGGATAGAGGAGTTCAAGTTATTCATTTCTATTATTCTAAAAGGAATAATACAGAGACCATTTAGATAGTGAGTTTGGTGGTCTTGCCCCTAAAGTTTTTTGGACAATGGGTCCATTTGCCTTCTACAACTCCTAATAAGGTTGGAATCTCTTAATAGGGACTCAAATTCTCCTAACATGGAATGATATGTACTAAATTTATTTCATTGGATCCTTACAGAGTCCATACTTTAACAAGGAACTTTTACATTAGTACATTATTTTGTGGGTACCACCTCACTAGGGTTTTCCCTTTCATCAAGGATTTCCCTAGTTAACATATCTAGTGTTATTGTGTATGTATATCTCCTTATGGTTTCTAATTAATAGGGTTGAGAAGTATTTATCAAAGCTTTAGGTCTTTGAAGAAAAAGCTTAACAGCTTAAGGATACCAATGATGGGTCACTTTACAAAAGAAATTCCTAAATTTAATGGAGTTAACTATGAAAAATGGAAGGAGAAGATGAAGACTCATTTGTTTTGTATGGGTCCAGGGTATTGGTCGATGAAAAATGGTAAAAAGGAGATTGGGGAAGAAGGAAAACTTGAGGAATGTAGTGAATTTAAAGAGATCTATTTGTGTATAATATGTTTGCTAGAGAAGGATTATTGTCAGCTCTTCCTAAGAACAAATACAATTAGGTAAAATTCTTAAAGACATCTCATGAAATTTGGAAAGCTTTAGAATCTACTTTTGAGGGTGATAAGCATGCTAAAACAATTAGACTATAGAATAGGATATGTTTGTTTCAAGATGCTAAAATAATGGAATATTAATATGTGAGAAGCTATATTCATAACACATTAGAAATTGTTGCAGGAATTAAGTCTTCTCAAGGATCTAAAAATGAAGATGAGATTGTATGGAAGATCTTGAAAACTTTGACATGACTATTCAAATAGATAGCACAAATGATGAACAAGTGAAGAATAGAGTTGAGAATGAATCTAGAGTAAAGATGAAATGTTTAAGGTCAAATAGAGGTGGAGAGTGTGATGCTCTTTTGCCTAACATTCTAACTTACAGTCTTGCTCCTGCAAATATTAGTAGTATGTTCTATCTTTCCACAATTATGACAAGTAGATTTGGAGTTCTTTCCTTTGTTACTTCTTTCTTAAACACTTTTGGATGATTCTCCTTCTTCAATACTAGTGTATCCTAGTCCAGGTGTATCATTGTTAGATCTAGGAGATCTCATTATGAAGAAATGGTATTAAGAGATGTCTAGTAGCACCGAAGACTCCTAAGAAAAATAGGATTGTTGAAAAAAGAAATATGTCTATAACATAAGCAATAAGGGAAATGATGTTTGAAAATGATGCATGCCAAAAAATTTGGAGAGAAGCAATCAACACAATAGTATACACTATGAATAGAGTGTAGATTAGAAATGGTACAAACAAGACTCCATATGAATTATGGTTTGGACATGCACCTTTAGTAACATATTTCAGAATTTTAATCATTGAAAAGAAAATCTTATAGATGTTTTAATAAAAGATCTAAGACTATTGTTGAATGCACAAATGTGAAAGTGGATGAAAAGTTTGGAATTAAAGAGATAATGTTGGGTTATAATTCTAATGAAGAAGAAGATAATCCTAAACCTATTAGAGAGAATATTGAAGTTTTCTTTGATTTACTAACAATGATTTGAAGAATGATGCTCAAATTGTTGAACAAAGAGAAGAAACAAAATTTGAACCTAGACAAGAAGGAAGAGTTGAAACAATAACACCTACACAAAATAGGAATTTGACAAAGAATCATCTTGCTAATCAAAATTATTGGAAGCAAAGACAAAGGAGTTATGACAAGAAAAAATGTACATGAAGAATTTTGTCTAATATCTCAAGCTGAACCAAATAGTGTAGATGAGGCATGCAAAGATGATCATTGGATTCACATAATGAAGGAAGAACTAGATTAGATTGTGAAGAATGAAACATGGGAATTGGTTCTTAGACTGAAAAGAATGTTAAAGGAACTAAAAGGGTATTTAGAAATAAGATGAATGAACAAGGTGAGGTTGTGAGGAATAAAGAAAAATTGTTATGCAAAGGATATTCACAACAATAAGGCGTAGATTATGAAGAAATTTTTTCCCTTGTTTCTAAAATTGAAGAAGTTAGAATGTTCTTGGCTTATGCAACAAGTAAGAAGTTTAAAGTGTATTAGATGGATGTAAAATCAAAATTTATAAATGAAGAACTTAAAGAAGATGTCTACATTGAGCAACCTGAAGGATTTATGTTGATAGAAGAAAGAGGCATGGTATGAAAATTGAAGATAGCATTATATGGTCGAAAGAAAGCACCTAGAACTTGGTTTGCAAGATTGGACAAATAATTGACAAAATTGGGATTTGCTAAAGGTATGGTAGATAGAAATTTTTATTTTAAAAAAATTGAGAAAGGATTATTGATCATTGTGATATTTGTTGATGACATAATATTTGGAGGAAATGATGAAGTAAGTGACAAATTTGTTAATGAAATAAAGAATGAGTTTGAGATGAGTAGGATTCGTGAGATGAAATATTTCTTGGGTCTATGGATTATACAGTCTAATAGTGATGGTATTTTCTTATCACAATTTAAGTATTTGAAAGATTTGTTGAAAATATTTGGCTCGAAAAGTTGTAAGACTATTGGTACACCTATGATAACTAGTCACAAGTTATCTAGCAAAGATGAGACACCTATAGTTGAGAAGAAGAAGTATAGATTTATGATTGGAGGTTTGCAATATCTGACTCACACAAGATCAGATATAGAAAATGTAGTTGGGATAGTAGCAAGATTTCAAGACGATCCTAAAGAATCACATTATGCAGTAGTTAAGAGAATATTTAGATATTTGAAGGGTACCCATGCATGTAGAGTCTCTCGCCTGAAGGAAGGATATTCTTTATGTTGAGATAATGGGTGTTATACACATTGCATAATATTTTTATTTTATTATTTTATTTTTTATTATGTAATGTTGTACCTAGATGGACGTGTAACATGTAAAGATTCCCATAGAATATTCTTGATGAGTTGTATTGTAACATTGTGAAAATATTTCATGTAATTATTTAATATTGGGGGAAAAGAATTAAATGCCCAATATTAAATATGGGGTCAGTGGGTTAGGTAGCACATGGTTTTAGGACATGGTTTATGTAATACCACTAAGTGGTTTTGTGGGACTTGCTACTATATAAGCAGCCACAAGGGTAGTTGTTGTAGAGTGATAAGGAGAAGACAAAAGGCAAGATTTGAGCGAGACAAGGCTTGACAGGTTAGCCAAGGGAGCATTTGTGAAGGTTGAAAGCATGGCATGGGATGTGTGGATTCATGCTTGTTCACATAGTTTTCTCGATTGTGGCTATGGCCATGAAGGCTTCCATGGTTGTATGGCAATGGTATTTTTTGTTGAATAATACAAGGTGATTAATGCTTTTGGAGGCTGGGTTTTTTCCCTCAATGAGGGTTTCCCAAGGTATATCTTGTGTCACATTTTGTGGGTATGTTGTCTATTCTCTTGCATGTGGATTTTAATTCCGTGTTTATTTTAGATCTATTATGGGTTATGTGGAAACGGTTATATTATTTGTTGCCAAGTTTCCTTACACTTTATTGGATAGGGAGTCAATCCACTTATTGAATCACAAAAAATATAGAGTAGAGAGAGAATTATCACTTTTCTAGTCATCCTGGGAGAAGTTATATTGATTTTGGATTATGGTATGATAGACCAAGTGATTTTACTTTGTGCATATACTGATATGGATAAGCAATGTAGCATTTTTTCTTGGAAGAAAATTGGTTTCTTGGTTCAGCAAGAAATAGGATTGTATTTTATAGAGTACAATATGTTAACATGAATGCTAATGATACTACACTGGGGGATTATCTTGAGCATTAGAAAGTATTGATATGTTGCATTCATGACTATGTTTATCATTGATGTCAACATAGCATTATTTCTATAATGACTGGTAGAGTACCAAACATAGATCTTGATGGTACGAACAATGGTTTGATTGTCTGGTCATGCATAGTTATAGACATGTATAGCATAGTGTCTTGATGATGTGGTTAAGTGCACAGAGTCTAATTCGATGACATACAAAAGTTGTACCAAGGATAAATTTTAAAAACCCCTCTCAAAAAAATGCCTAAAATGCTGGCGAATCTAACATTTTGTGGGTAGGAAAATTTAATGTTGAGGGCAATTTTTTTGTTCCATATAGGGAAATAAAATATTATATGTTGGAAATTTTTTTCTTGCCCTAGCAAAAATCATTTTGAATGTGGCAAATTAATATTTTTCCTTACCGAAAAATAAATAAATGATGGCTATTTTTTCTCTTATAAAAAATGAATTAGTAATGTCAAAGGTGAATTACTTGTTTTGTAGGAAAATGAATAATAATGTTCTTTGCTAATCTTTAGTGGTAAACTGAAAATTTGTTTAATCTGAAAGTGAATTTGCACATGTATTGGCTAGTGACTATACTAACTACTGAGTAATCACTTCAAGTTTTGACTTGTGTACTATCTTAGGTCTATTATTAATAATGTCATAACATCGTTACATCAATGTCACTATTAACAAGTCAGCTACCATCACTTTTGTATTTTTAATAGAATAGTTTTATCAATTGTTGATTAATTAGAGATCAATGACAAAAGATGCATTCAGGGCCACTTGCTTAAAAAGACCTGGAGTTGCATGAAATTCTCCGGAATGGAGACATGTGGAAAGTTTTACATGGAAACCATTAACTAGAATGTACTCAATGTAGTGAACATCACATTAAGATTAAAATCATAATGTGGTACTGATAGTTACAATTATTAGATTCCATTTACAACCACCTTGGCAGGCACTTTCTACTATTTGAAATTAATGCAAGTACATTTTGTACACTTGAAAATTAATGGGAATATAAAAAAATAAGATATAAAAGACCATGAATGCCAAACAATTTAATGCAACTACTAAATAGCCTCTTCAATTCCTCTTTCATTATCATTTCTCAAATTCTTCAATCTAAATTCAGTTTGTAGAATTTCTTCAATCTTAGTCATGGATACGCCAATTCACTTGAAATGCACTACAATGGCTCTACAAAAGCCCTTTTTGGGCAAGATTCCTAACGATTTCCTTGCCATGGTTAGCAAGAAAGATACCCAAGGTCCTCTTATCTGCCATGCTTTATTTATGGTCCTCGGCCATGAATTCTTAAGAAATGATAAGAGGTACTGTGTGTCCACAAATATTACCTCCCACTTCCTCACATCTCTTCTCGACCTTCGAGGTAGTCAAGTAGATATTTTGATGCTTTTGCATATTGTTTTAAGGAAACATCTTTAGAAGATGACGTCAAAATTATTGTATTAGTCAAGAAGTTACTAGTGTCAGGCATTAGCATCCCTTTTGGAGACGTAGAAGACAAGTCTTGGGAGCAAGGCATAGGGAGCATTCTAGAGAAGTATCCCTTCCTTCTCAGCATGAATGAATGGAAATTAACTTGCCATCAAAAGTGGGCGTGGATCGGAAGGGATTTTCTACAGAAGTGGTTATTTTTGGACGACATTAGCGAGACTAACTTCAAATGGCTAAGATATTTCAATGACATCATCTTCTCCAATAGATTCCTTGCAAGGGACTTGAAGACCTTTTTGATTAAAGGCTTCAAACCCTCAGCCCTTTAGCTCGGTGATGCTTCTAGCCTCCCTATTCCCTGGTTCCCCGATCCCTATTTTCTAAATCTTGTTTCCCTAACCCTTGCCCTTTGGGCAAAAAAATATATTTAAGATATTTGTTTTTATTTGGATTAGGCATTGTCTTTTAATGTAAATTATGAAATAGTAAAACCAGGCTGATTTAATCAGCTATTTTGAATATCTATGCTATGAATCAGTATTATGTACATTTTACACTCTAAAATATTATCAATGAAAATAATAGTTTTTGGCTTTTCAAATCATTGTTCCTGTTAGTCTATGACTTTGTTTTTGGCATCTTAATGCACTGTTGAAGTGTTAGTGTGCATCTTTGTTATAAAAAATTAACTGTTAATAGTTATAAAGTTAGAAATTAAAAAAAGGGTTTCAACAATCCCTTTATGGTTTCATATTTGATTAATGATTTATAGCAAAAAATTATTCAATTGAAAATTATCCAATGAAAATTTGTAAATTCGTAATATGTATATGTATGTCCTTTAAATTCAAAACCTGTAAAATTCTGATAATATATGAATGCAGGGGCCAAGGCCATGTGAGTTAATAGTTATTAGTTATAATAGTTTTAACTTTTTTTTTAAAAAAAATTTAAATAAATAAAAAGTTAGTTTGTTAAAGTTAAACTTATGATACATGTAACATCATGAATCATGAATCATTAATCATCAATCCTAATCAATGATCATGCAATTTAAATTGTATAGATAATATTGAAATTTGATTTGAAAATAAAATGTTCAAATTCTAACTTATATATAAATGTTCATATAAAATATTGAATATTAATTTATTTATTCATTTCTTCCTATTTTGAAATGTAAATTTATTTAAATATCATGATCATCATAATATTTTTAACTTTTTTATCATATTTTGAATTAAATGAAAAATGCCACAATTATTTAAATTTAAATTAAGTTATCACTTATCATTATCAAGTTGAAGCAATTTAGCAAATATTGATTATAATCTAAATCAATTCTAATTAAATAAAAATGCTACAATTATTAAATCAAGTTATCATTATCAAGCAATTAATGATCAATGAATGATAATTGATTACAATTTAAAAATTATAATTTTGAATTTTTTTAATTCAATATTTCATTAATTTTACATGTTTACTTTTATTCATCCAAATCATGGTTTTTGGAAATTATCAATAACTTCAAATAATTTGTATGTTTGCAACTGGTTACTGCACTTCATGATTTAAGTTTTAATTTTTATTGCACATCAATAACATACGGGAGAGGAACCAGTAGTTGTGAGGGCTAACTTCGTCAACATGTAGCTGGTACATGGTGATGGGATATTGTAAGACATTCATTTTTTTTTTGAGAAATGTAAAATGGATTGAACTACCTACAGGCTACAACTAAGGTTTGAAGTTGTGACTCATCACACAACTCATTAAAATAGTGTACCTAGTGAGATGTGTCAAAGCTTAATCTAAAAATATCTAATAATTAAATTTAAAATTATTATTTGTTGTTAATAGAATATTGTACAACTATATGAAATGTAACATATATGTAACTTAAATGGACCAAATAGTTATTATTAATTACAAATATTTGTTATACATAACACAAAATGACAAATACTTCAACAACAAAAAATTATTTGTTGTTATAAAAATAACACAGTATTATATAAAATACAACCTATAACCAACACAAAGGTTTAAGGGACCATTAGTTGAACACTAAAAGTTTTTGAGAATCTCGCACATTTCATAAGAAAATACAAAACATTTATTAGTATTCACCTTTTATATTTATGAGACGTATTATTGATATGATTTACTCTATGCATATACATTGCTACCCCAATAGTTGCACACATAAGAGTAGTATTTGTACACTATTACTAAGATATCAATGTTTATTTAATTGAGCATATTATGTTTTGAGTGACACACATATATGAAATAGCTATGATATTTTTATTTTTTTTGAGACAAAAAGTTATTTATTTTTTCTATAACATTTATAAGTTTTCATGTGTACAACTATTGGTATATTTTTTATCAACATTTGCATTTTTTTATATGTACAAAGAGTTCAATTAATTACAATATATAGTATAATAGTAAAAATGTGTTTGAAGATTGGACTCTATGTTCATGATAAGGTGATCACAATTAGTTCGTGCTATAGGCTATAGAACTATAGGCATCAACATTTTTTGACTATTGAACATCAACCAATCAATTTTCATAATTTTTCTTCTACATATCAAATTATAATATTTGATCAAGTAAAATGTACAATTTAAAAGTTTTGTAATTTCTAAAACTATTTATCTTTAATCTGATTGGTTAAAACAAATGGAGCGATAAGAACAGATTTCAAGGAAAACTAAAGAGTATAACCTTAACAAAGTTAAATAAAATTTTGATAATTTATGTGTCAATTTTTTATTTCATACCTATCTTGTCAACTAACTTTTTTATTATGAAATAATTTAATGATGAAGAATAGTTTATAAACAATTATCACATGTACATTTTCAATATATGTTAATAATTTATAGATAATTAAACCATATTACTTTTAATTTTGAAACTAAATACTAAATATGAATAATTTAAATATAGCATTTGTAATTATATTTTTAAATTTTAATTATTTTATTTAAATTAAACTATTGTCATTATTATTTCATATCTTGTATCAATTTTATTTTATAAAATTTAATATATCTTCATTGAATTTTTCATATCATCTTTATAATTAAAAGTTTATGATAGAAAATAAAATCATTTCTATAATAGAAAAGAAAATCCTTTATTTATATTATATTATAACTATTATAATAATTATTATATTATATATATATTATATATAATATTTTATATAAATAATTAAATTAACATCATGATTTTGACATGCTCAAACTTAAAAATAAAATAATAATAATTAATAACAATTTCTTTAACAAATACAAGAGTAAGTGCTTGTTAACAAAGACGCTCTACAACTCGCCTGCAACTCGCCTGCCTTTTGCGACTTCATTTCAAATTTTGAATCCAGTTTTATGGTGGGCCCTAAACCTCTTGACCCTCCTCCATGCCTAGACTTGCAGATGGTGTTAGCCTTGGACAGGGATAAGGACATCCCGATAGAATGGTGTGGGGCCGTAGATGTGGAGATGAAGACAAGCTCTAGCCTACCCTCTTGGAAAATGGAAAACCTGTTGGTGATCCTGCATAGGGCAGAAAAAAGCTAACAATTGGGACCCCCAATGGGTGGAAGAATGCACTTGTCGGTACCAAAGGGGCTAGTGATTCAATGGAGGATCCCAAGATTGTGCACAATGCTAATGGGCTAGTGATCTCCCTTGCAGATACTTTGGTGGACAGTGTCACTTCTAGCCTCAAACTATGTGCTGTGGGTAGATTTATTGCCTTCAGATCCACGATAGAGATGGTCCAAAAGTGGTTAGGTCAAAAATGGAAGATTAAGGGAAGTGTTGGTATTTTTGCAATGCCAAGCAACCTTTTTGTTTCAAATTCACTACGAAGGAGTATATCAATTTAATACTCTCGGGAACTTGGTATCATGGAAAGCATTGCCTTGCCTTAACATGGTGGCATCCAGGCTTTGATGTGAGGGTAGAACTCAACAAGCTAGCCCCTGTCTAGGTACATCTACCGAGATTACCCTTGAATTATAGGATGAGAAGATTCTAAGGTACATAGGGAATTCCTTTGGCCATTTTGTTATTGTGGACATGGTGACAATGCAAAAGTCTAGACTGGTGTATGCCATATTTTGTGTGAATGTGGCATTAAACCAGGCTCTCCTAACTATGGTCACTCTAAAAACCAAATGGGGAGAGAAATACCAACCTATAGAGTATGAGAATGTATGACTTTTCTGCTAGAAGTGTGGACAATTCAAGCATGTCATAGTGGATTGTAAAGATTAGTTGCAAAAGGAGAAGCAAAAGGAGGGATCCCCAAGAATAGTAAAAGAAACCATTGGGGAATCCTCAAAAGCTGCATGGCTAGAGGAGGTTGTTGCTGGCACTCAACACCTAGTGGCTAACAAGGTGTAGGATACCCTTATAACAAGGTCTGGGGGGCTAAGTGAACCCAAAGTGGAGGAAACTTTAGATGAAAAGAAGAAAATGGAAGAGTATCCATTTTGAAAAGAGATAGAGGAATTACTAAGGTCACCTTTGGGAGGACCTAAGCAAGGTGACATGATTGAGGAAGGTGAAATATTGGCACACCACTCCACTCTTGGTTATCTAGAAAGTCTCAGAAGTAAGGTACTACAAGAACAAAAGTCAATAGACTATGTTACCTAGGAGAGGATATGCACCCCTCTAAGAATTATGAAGGCCTCTCTAGTAGAGATAGCAACAAAAGTGATTGAAAGTTTGGAAGCTGAAAAGAAACTAAGCCCCACTTCCCCACAAGTAGATGATAATGAGGAATGGGAGGTTCAAAAAAGAAAGAAAAGGGTGGGGGGGGGGAACCAGATGTAGGAACATGTGGAATAGCTAGAAGACCAAGTAGTAGAGCAACTAGGACAAAACAAGTAGCAAGGGAAGTGGCTAGTCGTAAGTAGCTTACAATGGATACTGTAACAAGAGGTAAGAAATGAAATTTCTTTCTTGGAATTTAAGGGGGGCTAAATAATCCTCAAAAATAATATGCTTTGAAATAATTTATATTCTAGAAAAAGGCTAACTATGTGTTAATCCAAGAAACCAAAATGTCTAGTGCTAATTTTGGAAGACTGGTGGGTCATGTTTGGCCTGGGGTTGCCTTCATGCATGTGGATGTTGATGGAGCCTTAGCGGTAATTGATACCATGTGGAACCCAAGTTCTATGACTGGATTCAAGTTATGGAAAGACAAAAAAATTCTAATAACTGAGTTCCAAACTAGTAATCAAATATGGGGACTTATCAATATCTATGCTTCTAATAATAAGATAGGGATGAAAGAAACCTATGGAAAGTTGGAAAGGGTAATGGACACTATGAAGGAAAAATAGATAATGTGTATGGGAGATTTTAATACCTGCCTCTACCACTTTGAAAAGTTAGGGGGAAATAGAGACTGCTTGGAAAGCTTGCAAGATCTTCATGAGTTTATGAGAAAAATGGATTTAATTGATGTGGACTTGAGAGGGAACTCATTCACCTAGACTAATAGTAGAAAAGGAAGTGATCTCATTCAAGTAAGACTAGATAGACTGATGGTGATGGGGAATTGGAATCAGCTAAGTGATTCCTTTTTGGAGAACCTCACTAGAACTACTTCTAATCATTTCCCTTTAATCTTTCACTAGGAGGATGGTATAAAAGGGGGTCTAAAACCTTTTAGGTATAAAATAATGTGGGAATCCTACCTGGAATTCAAGGATCGAATCCAAGAATGGTGGAACATAAGGATAGATGGTACTACAATGTACAGACTAACTCAAAAAATAGATAATTTAAGGGCTAGGCTAAGAGTTCTTTTGGAGATTTGTTCAAAGTCAAAAGAGAAGTGGAGAAGAAACTTTAAAAATTATAGGGGGAAATTGCTAAGGGTAATAATTTGGAGGAAGCTATGCAAAAAGAAAAAGAGTACAGAGAAAAATGGAAGGATATCATTTTGAGAGAGAAGATATTTTGGAAGCAAAGATCAAGAGATCAATGGTTACCTAAAGGTGACAGAAACACTACCTTTTTCCACAGGTTGGCCTCGAACCATAAAAGAAGAAACACAATCAACAGGCTAGAAGAAGAAGGGGGTGGAGAATATAAGGATTGGGAGGAGATGGAAAGACATGTTGTGGAGTACTTTAGCAAGGCTTATAAAAAGGAAAATAGAATAGGAAATTAGGTTATAAGAAGAAGTTTGATAAACACAATCCCACAAGTGCTTGGAGAAGTGAAAAATAATAGCATTCTAGGAAGCATCATGAAGGAGGAAGTGAAATAGGTAGTGTTTTCTATGAAAGCTTACATAGCCCCAAGACCTGATGGTTTCCCCTAGCATTTATCTAGCAATTCTGGGAAGTTATAAAAAATGAGCTGATTTGGGAAACCAGGGATTTCTTTAAAACAAGGAAGTTACTAAAAAGGATAAATAAGACTTCCATTGCTTTGGTCCCTAAGATTCCAACACCCATGAGTCTCCTTGATTTTAGACCTATAAGCCTTTGTAACATAGTTTATAAGGTTTTTGCCAAAGTAATGGTCAACAAGATTAAGCCATTCCTAGAAAACATTATAGGAACACCACAAAAGGGTTTTGTGTCGAGAAGACAAATCCTAGATGCTACGATAACCACTCAAGAGATCATATATTCAATGGAGAGAAATAAAAAACCTAGTATGGCCTTCAAACTAGATATCTCTAAAGCATATTATAAGGTAAGATGGGACTTCCTTTATGATGTGCTTGAAAGAGTGGGGTTTAATGAAAAGTTCATAAACCTTATTAGGACGATGGTGAGTATTGTCCAGTATGCAATCCTACTAAATGACTCTCCTTGGGGTAACTTTGAAGTGGGGAGAGGTTTAAGGCAAGGAGACTTGCTATCTTCCTACCTCTTCATTATGGTGGCAAAGGTATTGGAGAGATCATTCTCCAATCTAGTAAATACAGGCTATGTTAAAAGTATTAAACATACCACTACTACTGAAATTGAACTATTACAACAATTTGTTGATGAGAATTTTCTTTTTGGAGAATCCTCGATAATGGAAGTTGGAGCATGGAAGAGTATCCTTACAAACTACAAAGATAGCTCAGGTCAACAAATAAACTACTCCAAAAGTAAACCTTTTTTTTTTAACACTGATGTTATTATGCAGAGGAAGATGAAGAACATTTTAGGATGTCAATTAGCTAACCTCCTAGATACTTATCTTGGTTTACCTTTAACTACCAAGGAGGTAATAAATGAGTTCTAGAATACCATTGTTGAAAGAATCCAAAAAAAACTACTAGGATGGAAAAGAAAAATCCTTAACAATGTAGGAAAACTACAGCTACTCTCTGTAGCTCTCCAGGGCATTCCAATTTACTTTCTATCTTTTTTTAAAATAAAGCAAAACATGGTGGATAGAATTGAGATAATAGAGAATACAGAGGAACTTTCTTTGGTCAAGAATAGAGGAAAAGAACAAATTGAATCTTGTCAACTAGGAGGATGTTTGTAAACCAAAGGGGGTGGGGTGGGGGGGGGACGGGGGTTTGGGAGTGAGAAGACTTAGAGATCTTAATAAAGCCCTTTTTGCTAAAATTGAATGGAGGCTGGGAGAAAACAACACGAATTGGAGCCATATCATGAAAGCTAAATACCTATCTAATCCCTTTTTACTCGTAATCTCTTTAATAATGACCTCTTGGGAGGATCCAAAATATGGAGGAATATTTTTAAAAGTAGAAGTATATTGAGGGAAGGGGTGAGGTGGATTATAGGCAATGGACAAAACATTAGGTTCTAGGAGGATAATTGGATGGGGGAAAACGACTGTTTTACAACAAATTTAGAAGACTAATGGAAACATTAAAGGTAGAGGTGAGGATGAGAGTAGTAGATTATATTGACCCTAGAAGGAAGTGGAAGAAATTACAAATAGATACACATCCCCAAGAGGATATTCAACTACTCAAAGAACTTAAGGAGTTGATAGAAGCTCAAAGAATCTCGATGCTAATGCAAGAGGATAAAGTGGTGTGGGAAATAACTTCTAGTGGCCATTATACTATCAAATCTACTTACAAACTACTCTTTCATGAGGAACTTTGTCCCAGAACATGGCGTAAAGTATGGATTAGTAATCTTTTGCCCAAAATCAACTTCTTTTGGTGGACTATTCAACATGGTAAGATTTTATCATTGGATAACCTGGAAAAAAGGGGTTTTTTTTATCGCTAACAAATGTTTTCTCTATAAAGAAAAAGAGGAGAGTATCTCCCACCTTTTCCTTAAATGTTTGTATTCCCTAAAGATCTAGTTGCTAGTGTGGGAGAAATTTGGACTATGTTGAGTGCTAAAGGAAAATTTGAGTCAATTTGTGGGAAATTGGGATTGCCCCTTTTATCACCCCAGGCTGGTATTCTTATGGAGAATTGTCCCACCATACATTTGTTGGCACACATGGAAGGAAAGAAATAATAGAATCTTCCAAGAAGTAGAAAGGCCTATGGAGGTAGTTATGGGAATTATGGAGAAATTATTGAAAGAAAATATAATGATTACCAAATGTAAGGTTCTAAAGGAAGAGCCAGGAAGGAAAGAATGCCAAATAGCAAAAAAATGGGGTGTCCACTGAAACTTTAATTATTTTGATAACTCTAAGGTAATAAGGAGGCATTAGACAAGATGGAAACCACCATCAATAACATAGCTCAAATTAAAATTTAATGGTGCTACAAGAAAGGGTGTTGGGGCTATGAGTGGAGTGTTGAGGAATGGGAATGGTGAAGCACTACTAATAAATTCTGGGAAATTTGGTGAAGGAAGTAATAACATGGTAGAAGCGATGGCTCTACTTTGGGGCTTACAATTGGTTAGGGATAAATAAATAAAGGAAATAACCATAGAAGGTGATTCTAAATTAATAATTGATATGGTGAAGGGAGTCTCTCAGCCAGGCTAGAATATCCAAAATATTATCATGGATATTAGACATATCCTAAATGGGATGGAAAAAGTCCAATTACAACACATATATAGGGAAGGTAATATGGTGGAAATTGTTGCTACTGCCATGGGGTTTGAATTAAAGGAAATGTCATGATGGAGAAGCATGGATATCCTAAATAAGGAAATTAATGCCTTGATTTGCAAGGAAAGGGGGGGAGCGAAAATTGAGAATGGCTAGACAAATATTGATCAAGCCAAATTTGGCAATATTATATCTAGGAAGGTGAAGCTTGCTAAATTTAATAAGAAATATAAAGGAAAGATGATGAGATACTATCATACAGGTTGGATAATAAATAGATGCAATTTGAGGCAAGAGTTACATTGCAATTATGGTAACATAATGCAAAATTTTAAAAAAATTCTTTTTGAAAGTATGAAAAATATTCTTACAAATGCTGTCAAAGATTTCAAGGATGTTAGAGTTATGATGCAAAGTATGTATGGATCCCATAATGAAAAGGGATGGGATTTTGAAGTGCCTCAAAAAATTGCTTGTAGGATGTTTAAAGGCCCTAGAGATTTTATTTTCAACATTGCAGTGTTGTTACTGATGAAAAATATCCCTGCTATCAGCAAGCTTGAGGGTAAGAAGGTTTAGATGCAAATTACTAAGGTTGGGTAGTCAGGAATTAGTGAGGAAGAAATAGGTGGGATTTGAATTGACTAGAGCCAACAAAGCTTGAAAATTTTAAGGACAGAATGGTAACCTAGTTCCATTTAAAAGAAGGGGGATTTCTTTTGTATGTGTAGGCAATGGCGGGTTACAATGAAAATTGAGCTCTTCAGTTTATGAATGGTTGGAATGATCATAGAGTTACCATAAATGGTATCACATTCCAAGTTAATGAGGAGGTTATTGCGATGGCCACTAGGTTGTCCCTGAAAGGGAAAAATTGAAGAAGGTTACAAAAATGGTGGACAAGGACAACATGAATAGCTTTTTTTGTTGAGGATGAAGAACATGTTCACTATAGGGGAGGCTTCCAGAGGGATAAGCTACCAGCTCCTTGGGATGATGTTTGTTTGGTGATCATGAAGTACCTCACACTTGAAGTTAGGTTTGGAGTTTATTATTATTATCACTTCCCTCTCTTGAACCATTTTAGAAATAGAGAATTTATTTCCATTCCATTTTTTTTGTTACACTCCCTTGAGGACATGATAAGTGATGTTAGGGAGAAAAGAAGAAAGGGTCATAATTTCACCATCATTCACTAGGGTCTTATTTTTAGACTTTACCAATTTCATCTTTCCCTCTATCCCCCTGGGGTTGTTGTTGATAACCAACACCACCACCAAAACTCCCCTTCGAGTACTAGCATTGGAACTAGAATCCACACACCACACCCTTCCCCTAGTAGGGATAATAAGAAAAAGAAAAACCTAGACCCAGTATTTGAACAAAAGGGTAGTAAAAAAATCAAAATTGAAAAGCTAGTTGAGGTGAACATTCAGGATTCAAAGGAGGAGGGAGGAAATGGTAGGAGAAGGTTAGGAAGGTTAGCCAAAACACTAGCAAGGTATAAACAACAGGCATATAGATTTAGGGTCAAGGAGGCAGAAGAGGAGAATTCTAAGAATAATGAAAGAGAAATGGAGGAGGGGAAACATTCTAACTCTAAGAGAGAAAAGAGGAATGAGGAGAAAGAAAAAAGTGAAAACTCTATTGATAACACCTGGCTATCTACTGGTAATGTCAATATCACTGAGAGGACGCATGTGTCGACTAGTTTTACCTTGCAGCCTATTACCTTCTATAAGGACAACAATAAAGTGGATACCTCCCCTATCACCGTCTCATCCCTAGAAAAGGAAAAAACCATTGACAAAGACCAAGGAGGTGCATAAGAATGTTGAAAAAGGAAACAAGGAGAAAGAGGAGGAATAGAATGAGAAGAAAGCATAGATAGAGAAAAGGGTCAAATCTTTAAAGGATGGGTTTTACTCCTCTAAATTTTCCTTGAAGGTTACCCATGCTGTTGCTACCACCCTCCAATTATTGATGCAAGAGAAGGATGAGACAGGGCTAGACACACTCCTGTATAAGTTTCTTGTTGAGGATTGGGCTAGAGTACTTCTAGTTGGGAAATGAAAGGATAAAGATGAAAATTAATGTGGTGGTTTCTAGGGGTTTTTTAGCCCTAGTTGTTTATTTGTTTTCTGTTGCTACCTAGTTTGCTAGTCTATAGCTTATTCTTAGACTTGGGTTGGCTTGTTTATGCTAACAATTTTATATTCTGAACTTTAATAGTATATATAGTACTATAGTCTTTAGAATTAGCATAGATGATATTCTACTAGATGTAAATGATCATGTGCTAGTTTTGGACTGGGTTGGTTTGCTTATGCCAACAGTTCATGTTTGGAACAATCATAGTATGCTTAGTACTATAGTTTTTGAATTAGTATAGTTGACACTTTGTTTGTTGTGTTTTTCGTATGGTGTTTTTTGGTTGGTAGTCCTCTGTAGTTTGTGATTGACATCTGCTTGTTTTGCTAGTAGTGTGTTGGTTGATAGCTTTTTGGATGGAAGGGGTGACCCCCTTGTTTTGGTCACTTTTTATTTCAAAAATAATATTTATTTTAATATTTTTCTCTATATTAATTAATATGCTATTTAAATTCTTTTAATGCTAATTTTTTTTAATCAATTTTTTTTACTAATTTTGTCAATTTTTTTGCCACGAACTTAGTCATTATGGAACCTTGATTAAATAATTAATATTAATTATTTGAAAGGTTTAAGTTTTAATGATTCACTATTTGATCTAGACCATTCAATGAATGATAGACAAATGACCACAACTCTATTTCAGGCCAAATTTTAAAAGATTGAAGTTAAATTCTATTTCTACCCAAAATCAGGACACATGTACTCAAAGATTATTTCTTATAAGTTATTATTTATAGTTATGCCTGACTCGGTGACTCCTGTCTCTTGACCGTTGACTAAAAGAAAGATTGACAGCTCGAGATGAATTTTGGGCCGATTTGGGGACTGTTTTCTCATGTGCCTAGATTCATCCATAATCATGACATGTGTCTGGTCATTGCAAAGCTCAATTAAGTGTCAGGACTCGATTAATATTAATAATTATTATGTTTACTCTTTTAACAAATTTATTGCTTAATCCTAAGTCGGCAATGCCATGATTGTTAAGTAAAAGGAAGATCAACACCAACAGCAACAACCCAGGATGAATTTTAGGTAAATTTTGGGTCTACTACCATTGTTGTCAAGAAACATCAAGAATTGTGACATGTGTCCTTGACAAGTGTCACGATTATGGATAACTTATGACAATAGCGATAACATTCCACAAATTGACCCAAAAATCATATCAATAATTAAATTCAATTTTTATTAATTAATTTATTTAAAATGAATTTTTTTTAAAATTCAAATATATATTAATGTAATAGATTTTTACTTTTTTTTTTATTATAGCTATGTACATTACAACATTATTGAGTCTTTATGTCATTTACATGTACATTGTACAGAGTATTAGTAAAGTACCTAAAACCATTAATTACTTAATACTTATGTTTTAACTTTTAACTATTTACCTTTTATGTTTTTAGAGTATGAAGTTGAAAGTTCTCCAAATCGAGAGTCTGATACTATAGGGCTTTCAAATTTTAACTTTTCAAAGATTGACTAAGTTCCATTTTGTGTTATGAAGACTAAAAGTGTAAACTTGAGTATCACAAGACAACACCAATTATTGAATCTTGATTCTGGGTATTTAAATTTAAAAAAAAAAATTCATTGCAATTTGCAGCAATAGAAATCTTGATTTTTATTGTCTTAAGTTTACACTTTACAAATTTTTTAAATAGGGATTGAAGAAATTTTTTGTATAATAACTAGTAGTAGACATGTGCAAAAAAAATTCAAAAACCTCTGGTACAAGTGCAAGCATAAACGAAAAAAAAGACATTATAGAACTTAGGCAAGTGTTGTAAACCCCAGGTTTCACCAATGAATGTCATGATATTTTTGATCCTGTTATCCATAGAGATTTTGGAATCATGGGAATTCGATATTCATTGTTTAATAAGTGGAAAGATCTACTAAAGGGGAGAAATTATTACAATATAATAACAGTATTCATTTACATATAATAAACTAGCTACTTTGGTTATTGGGTTAGAAAACCTCACTGTACCCAAAGTATTCCCTTGCCCTAAAATTGTAATACTATGCGCTTGGAATTATAATGAAAATGGAAAGGCAATTGTAAACCAAAACACTCAGGAGGAAATTTTATCCATAACTAAGAGTGAATTTTTCACTCTGTTAGACCTAGGGCTAGGCTATAAACTAGAAAGCTTTAACGATCACATTGACTTGGATAAACTAGCACAAGCTTATGACAAACTAGAAAGAGTTTTTCAAGATTCATATATTAAGGGTTTAATAAACTCAAAGTCATCTACTAGTATTAATGTTACACTGGACATAGATAATAAGCCTCCTTATTAGTATGATATTTTTGTGCCATGGGTTAAGAATACTATTTCTTTGTTGTCATTTTGTCTAGGATTGGATAGTAACAAGGAAGTGGGGGCCAATGTTCTTGAAGTGATTTATAATATCCATTATTGAGGTTAGTCAGTTGAGTAGGTAGATGTAAGATATAATTTTGTTCATCACATTGTTGAATCTATGCAACAACAATTACTAATGATTGAACTAAGTATGATTATAGGCAAGACGAAGATATTTATGTTCACAAGTTACTTGTGGTACCTCCTTTTAGCAAAGCATCACCCAATATTTGAGACAGAGAACAACAAGCTTGATATTGAGGTCTATAAGTTTGATGAGAAAACCTAGAAGAAATCAGAGACTCCAAGTCTAGTATATGAGTGGACACATAAGATGAGGATGACTACTAACAATAATAACTACAACATTTTGTAGACTTCTTTTTGGCACTTATTTACCAAAAAATCATAAGCACTTTGATAGCTATATTGCCTGTGTCTTGTAAAGATTGCGTTCAACTGGGAAGTCAAATTTAATTGGCTAATTAGTTCTTCATGGAAGAGTACACTGTCTTAAGGTTTTATGGTTTAGCAGTTGAACTATACAAACTTCCAATGTGTGTTACAGAAAGGGTTTTTGCACTAGAATATGTATGGCAGATGGAGAGCACATATGAAATTTTCACTGGACAACAAAAGAAAATGATATTTCCTTCCTTACCTTTCACAATTAGAGGCCTCACATTTGAGAGAAAGGCTTTCAATGTGGCAAATGAATTGGTAACTTTTTTGGCTTTGATTTTTCAATCACTAGAATTATGTTCCACTGAACATAGTAAAAAAAAGACTAATTGCCAATGGGAACTCTACAAGAAAATATCAACATCAAGAGATTCCATTGATAGAAAAGTTAAAAAACAAGGATTCATGGGATGAGGTTAAGAAAGAGATGGAGAAACATGCAACAGAGAATAATATTTCAATGCAAGAACTATCATCCCAAATTATGACATTGCACATATCAAAATCACACAAATCAAAGCCTTTGACATACTTAAATTTCTATAAGAAAGAATCTCAACCTTCTAAGAGGTCTATGCTGAAAGCAATTAAAGAGACATGCACATCTGAATTCTAGTGTCAAACCAAGATGACTAATTTTTGGAAAATGAGGCAAAATTTGGGTGAAGCAAAGACATCAGCAGATTTTGAGGAAATTTAGGAGGATGAACTTTTCAGTTATTATTGGAAAAAAGAGCATCCAACTATACTATATGCTTTTGGCAGTTGCAGTGATAGTGATATTCAAAGACAAAAGGACCTCAAGTATGATGGTGATATTCAAAGTATTGAGGATTTCGAGTCAACCAGGGGTAGACATATTGTTAATATTCAAATGAGTTATTCTATTAAAAAAACATATAGTAAAGGGGCAACTATGATACAAAAAATGGGTTATGCAAGTATAAGGCCCATTAGTGCAAGTGGTGAAGGGATTTGGAATCCAGTTTTAGTACCAAACCCACCCAAAAGAGGAATTAAACCAATCATTGGACTCTTCGATGAGATTGAAGATGATTCATCTAGAAAGGGAAAAAAACATTATACTCTACTTCTGAAGGTCATCCCAACACATTATTTGTTAAATCCTCAAATCCAGTTGTAGTTGATCCCGCTAGCACTGGCACTAGCATGGATGAACCTTGTGAAAAAAAGAAAAAGGTTATGAAAATTACAATGCAAGAAATTTCAATGGTTACTTCACCAATGTATGCCCTAGTAGCTTCTATACAAAATCCTGAAAATAGTCCTAAAAATCCAAGATTTGGAATGGCCCATCTTTAGTATGTTGGAAATCCTCAAAATAAAATTGTAGGTGGATTAAGTTTAATTGGAGTTGGAAGAGAATACAACAATACAATTGATAATTCACCTTTCAAACACTCAATTGTGTCAGCAAACTCAGATTTTACTTTGAAAGAGTTTGCATCAAAGTTTGATCAGACAAGCAAAAGAAATAGGCAAATTATGAAGACTTTGAAAAGTCATGCAGTTGTTAAATGTCAAGTATCTACTAACAATATATTTCTAACATATGATCCAAACACTGAAATGATGAAATTCATGGTTATTATGCTCCTCACTATAGATAATAATCCACCAAAAAATGTAATAAATTGTAATGATGTACAAGTTACCAGTCTTCAAATGGATTTATCAAAAGTAAAAAATATTGACAAAACCAATATATCAAAAGGGAGCAACAAAATGGTCTACTCTGCACTTTTGAAAGCAGAGAGGGAAAACAAAAGGATTACAAAGAAAATAGAAAAGGTACAAGCAGACCTTGATAATGTGAAGGCCAAGGAGAAAGTAATAGACAATAGGTTCAAAAAATTGCAAAACATTATAAAGAATTCTTTTCCTACAAAGGCAATTGTCCATCAAGAAAAGATGAATGAACAAGTGCAAATTTTGACTAAATGATTGGCTAAGTGCAAAAAAAGATTTAAGCATGAAAAACCCTCTACTACACAGTTGTCCAAGTCTATAAAGACTAGTGCAGAGGTCAAAAACAAATTGGAAAATGACCTGGACTCTATTGTCAAGGAGAATAATAATTTGAAGATTGAATTGGATAATGAAAAGAAAAAAGAGGAGTCTAAGGCAAAGATAATTCATAATTTGCAGAAAGAATTGGGGAATAAGAAGAAAAAAGAGGAGTCTAGTGCAAACACAACCCACAATTTGAATAAGCAATTAGAGAATATGAAGAAAAAAGGAGTCAACTGCAAAAACAATCCTTGATTTGAAAAAAGAATTGGAGAATGTGAAGAAAATAGAGTCTAGTGCTACTACAAATAGTAACACAATCTACCATATGAAGAAGGAATTGGTAAATGCAAAGAAAAAAGAGGAGTCAACTATAAAGAAAATATTGAATTTAAAGAAGGAATTGGAGAGTGCAAAGAAAGAGGAGTCTACTCAAACACTCTATGATTTGAAGAAGGAATTGGACAATGTGAAGAAAAAGGAGGAGTCCACTGTGAAGATAATCCATGATTCAAAAAGGGAACTTGAGAATGAGAAGAAAAAAAAGGTAACTACTGCAAAAACAATCCAAGATTTGAAGAAGAAATTGGAGGATAAGAGGAAGAGAGCAACTAATTGGCAAGGAAAACTAGAGGAAATATAGAAAAAGAGTGAAATAGAGATGTCTGAAATGAAGAAAAAGATGGAGAATGTAATTGCACAAAATAGAACAACATCTTTCGAAGACCATCTTGTCAAGGATACTATGATAAACACGCTTAAGGTTATCAAATAAGAAAATTGGGACAAAATAATGAAGAACAATGATTGTTTGAATGGCTTGATTTAAATAGAAATCTCAAACTTGTCTTTGAAAATTTAAAAAAAGATGTTGAGGGTAAAAGAAAAATCTTCACCACTTCCTTAAAAAATCTTGCTAAATTTTTTTTGAATAAAGTACAGAGATCCAGTGATAGGGATTTGGCAAACCATGGAATAAACAACCACTTGGATTCCTCTGTAATGACCTTTACTATCTATCATAATTGTGAACAAGTAATGGAAATAGATGAAGCTCTCAAATCTGCTTCTAAATAATTGATGAAGATGAATCACAACATGTTGAGCTTGATAAATGTTGGATTACCAAATCCAGCTTACTCAGACAAAAAAATCATTGAAAAAGAAGAGTAAATGAAAAAGTTGCAGAACACCATGAATTTTGATTTAGACAACTTGCCTAAGGAAACCACTTCAGAAAGAATTGCAAATTGCATCAAACCACTATCAACAATGAATGTAGTTATAGATAAATTCATTGATTCATATAAAACCATCTCTTTGAAGTATTCATTGTTGATAAGGTTACAACTATTTAGCTACAACCTCAAACAAATAGAGCTTCCAAATGATGTAGAATGGAGCGCCCTAAAGAACTTCATTCGAGCTAGGTCATCTTCTCAAACGGTTATTGTTGCTATTAGTGGCACTCATAGCTGATAGCACTAAGAAGTAAGAACTTATTAAGTGATAGTACTATAATCATTTTGTTACTTGTTGCTCTTTAATTTAAAATTTTGGATTTAATTTCAACTTTGTTTAATGTTAATTGTTACAAGAATCAAGAGCCATCATATCAAGATAGTTGGATAGTCAGGCACTAGCATACTATTACTACACAGAGGAGATGGAAAAATTTCTCTACTCCTACTTGAACAATTGTACAATTGGAAATATGGAAAATTGGCAATGTGATTGTGCACACATAATGTATAATATAGTAATAATCTGATTATATATATACAATTACAAACCGGCCTACAGCTATTGTTGGTCCCTTGTATCTATCTATAAAAGGGAATTCAAGGTCATTTGCAAAGAGTTGTAATTGTTTGTAATTGCTAAATGTATTATGTTACAAGCTAATTTATAATTATAAATTATAATAAAAATTTTTTACAATAGAGCTTATTCTATTAAATGCTTTATGTTACAATTTCTTAAAGAAACTAGAATAAATGAAAATCTAAAAGTTAAAATGTCTAAAAACTAGAATGAATGAAAATTACAAGTTCAACATGCACCATTGTATTAAAACTAGAATCAATGAAAATCTCAACATGTAAGTTTGTAACATCAACATGTTTAAAAAAAAAATAAGCATCTACAATAGGATAGTGAATGAATGCTATAAATTAACTTCTACAAACATAATTAATTAGTAGATAGAATCTTAGATCAAAGCTATTAACCTACTACTTGACTCATGTAGAAGTTATAACTTGAAGTTGAGAAGCTACGATAGTTTCCACTCCACCTGAACTGGCTCAGCATCACTATCATCAGAATCCTCCTCATTTATTGCATATAACATTTCATTGTTCATTATTTTTTCTTCAGATTCACTATCAGTATTAGTATGTATGCCAATGTCAACATCATCTTCATTGCTTCCAATATTAGGACATGAACCACTGCCACCACCACTACCACTACCACCACCATTTCCATTGCCATTGCCACCACCACTACCACTACCACTTGGGTTTGAAATGTTGGCCATCCCTCTTCTTTAATAATTGTTTCTCCAAATGCTAAGAGCCATATCATAAGGGAAACTATCTTCCCGATACCTACAATTGTAGAACCTCAAATAATTATCCAAATTTTTATCTAATTTTTTTCTAACCTTTGACTTCAAGAAGCCCAAAGTACTAAAAACTCTCTCATCCTCCACTAAACCCAATATCATTGTTAAACATAAATCAGTAAGTTTGAAATATTTTGGTATTGACTCTCTCAACTGATTGCTCTCACCAAGGTTTTTTCAAAGCTTTGTTACTGCTCCCTCTTCATTTGGATTCTCCATAAGATCATATTGGTCCCTCATTATGTTTGCAAAAGACTATGATTGATCTCTTAGTTGAGATTCATCTAAAATTCTATTTATAGTTACTTCATTGATTACTTTAGGTTTGCAAAAATGTTGAATCAAAATTGTCATCCTTCTTTGAAAATTAGTCGAACAGTTTAGAAACCAATATTGAGGAAAAAAATTAACATTGCTTCAAGCAGTTCCTTTAGAGGGAATCTAAATCTAATTTCTGATGAAAGATTATAGAAAACTTGCTTGACTCAGTCAAGCACAGAGTCTTTGATCTTCTTGAAGTCTTCACTTGTAACACATGAAAGTACCTTCTTTGGTTCTGATTATACTTCGCTTCCTACTTTGTTGGGGTTGGGGTTGGGGTTGATTTAGGAATAGTACTTCATTGGTATGTCAACTCCATGTACCTTGACACATACCTCATCATTTGCACCAATATGTAAAAAGTTCCTAGGATTGTTCAAATCTATGATTTCTATCGACTTTGCAAACTTTGATTCATGTAATGGTAGTAATCGATACAAAGTATCCAGGCTATTGCATGTCATTTTATGTAGCTTATTATATTTTGCAATGTACATATCTCTTCGTCGAACCTTTTTTATAATATTTCTCATGTCCTGTAGCATGGGGAGAATAGTTTCTAAAAGTAAGCATATCTTAACATTAGTTAGACTTGAATATAGCCAATGGAATCTGTCTTACACAGAGTGGATTAGTCTAAGCAATGATGAATATTCAAAGATTACTCAATGTGCTAGTCCATCCAAAGAGATCCATTTAGTATCATTGTATTTAAGAAGCTTCCTCCCATCAGTAAGTACTTAAGAAAAGTGTTGACATTCCTGGATTTGTTTTGAACTTTGACAAAAGTATTGGTAAATCTCTTTGATTAGAGATTCCACTTTACTTACACAACCAAAATCATAGCGTAGGGTGCCAAATCATTCTTGATCTTTTTGCAATGACCACCTTTATGACCTTGCATAATCGAAGCTCCATCTGCTCCAACACACACCAACTTTTTGGTAATCTCCATATTATCCAAACCTTCACATTCAATTAGAGTACTCTTTAATAAGTCATATAAATTTGCAGCTATTGCACTGCAATTCAATTTAGCAACAGATAGTAGAAAGGGTTGACAAAAAAGATCATTTATAGTATAAACATGCATGCACACCTACGAAGTATTATCAATTATTGTAACTTCATCTAAAGACAATGCAATGAAATTTGAGTGCTTTATTTTTTTCTTCATATCTTCTTTTTCAACTTGTGTAAGACATCTAGCTCATTCCCACCTACTATTTACTAACTAGTGACTGTTCAGATAGTTTCAAACTTTAAAAAAGTGCAATAAGGTATTGATTGAAGGGTAGGCCATCATAGGATGTCCTCTACTCAAAATATAAAAGACTGCACTTAATTGAACTACTTTTCCCATACTTTTCACTTCTATTGCTTTCCTAAAGAAATCTTCAATGGAACCTTTTACTTTAGAATGCTTCTCCCATAATTGCTGGTGTAACTTGTATATTTTGACATTCTTGATATGAAGACAGTTGTCCTTTGTTTTCCAAGTTAGCACAAATTTTTCAACTCCATCTATAGTTTCCTTTTTTTAAACTTTACTAACTTGCTTTTCTATGGTATCAAGTTTAAGCTACAACCTCTTCTCCTTCTTTGTTATCTTTATGCAAATCTTACATCTACATTCTACAAAAGGCTTACCATTAATTGGATTGGATACTGGTTCAATGAACTAGTATTTTTCCACCAATTCTAATTGAAAATTTATTTTAAACAGATCCCAACAAGATCGATCTTTCTTTGATTCCAATTTTCTTTTCCCCTTTTGTGCATGAACATGATTTATGGAATCAATTTTGGATTTCTCACTCGACTGGTCTAGAACTAACTCCAACTCTATAATATTAGTTTGTGACTCCCTACATAGGGGAAGTTCCTCCAAATTGTGTTCAAGTTCATCCTCAACTGAGATATTAGGTTCACCAACTTGAACTTCTTCAATATGGTCTAAGTCTCCAACTTGTGATCAATCTCCTTTTTCAATAAGCACTAGAGATCTAACTTGTGAATCTTGTAGGTTGCCAACATTTCCACCACCAAAATATGTCAATATGGTTTTTCATTTTGGTAATGGTGGCCTCTCTTGACTTTCAAGGATCCTACCAGAACCCTTGTTACCCCTCTTGTTTGACATTGCAAATTGATAAAAGCTACAAAAAATAAATCAACTTAGTTGTTGAACAAAAGACACAAATAATGACGAGTCAAAAACTATGAGCAGTGATAGTAGACTACTTAGACTACATATAATAACAATAATATGATTCATTCTTAGAAAAAGGGTACTACTGCTATAGTACTATAGTTGACAGTACTACCCAATAAAATTTGCAAAACTATAGGCTATCTTAGCATGTCGATGTCTAGTCACCAATGGACAGTGGACAATAAAACTAAAAAAATAACCAGTACCACTGTCAACATAAAAAATAAATTAAAAATCACTTTCCTTTTATGCAAACCATGGTCCATGAGTCAATAGGCAATACACTCAGCACTCTAAAACTTAGGCAACAATAAGAAATGTCAGTCTCTAGACTAAAAAAGAGCAAAATGTTTAGAATAATAATATCTTATAGTCTAATCTAGGTTGGCAAATTATATGGTATTAACAAGTGGGAATTTCAAACATAGGTGAGATGCACCTTCTTATGCAAGCCCACAATAGGAAATAGTTGGCTAAATGGGGCTGGTGGTTGACACACATCAAGAAAATGGTAGGCGACACCCAACCCAAGGGAAAATTATTTGGTTGTAGTAATGGAAAAAGAATGTAGGCCAATAAGAAACAACATGCAAACGATGGTGAAATTTTTAAAATAAATGTATCCAAAATGTATATTACATTGGCAATTGGACTGATATTTTTGACCAATCACGTGATAACTAATGGATAACTACCATGGGCATTGGACCCAAATTTGATAAATATTCAGTGACACATTTGACCTACGTTGCATGTGCTATTCGCCAAATGATGATTAACCCATGAGATGGGATCACCAAATGGCAAAGATTCACCGCTAAAGCAATCTCTAAGTTGTACCTGATTCACAAAGAGCAATTTAGAGATAGAGTATTGAGAAAGCATTTCTTGATGATTATTGTCTATCTTACATCCCAGATGTAATGAAGTGATGCGCAGTCAGGTAGTGATATAGAATAGTCAGATGATGACATCAACAAGTGTGTAAGCCTTAGTACTGCACATGTGAATTTTTTAATAGACCATGAGTCAAAATTACTATTGTAATTGTAATAAAATTAATTATCTTATTGTAATTAATTAGGAAAACCTCATGGTTGACTCAAGGAATTATTATGAAGATACAATATAAAGGAAAGATGTTTTCCTTGGTTGTAGCGTGTGATGTGTATATCTATTATTGCAAGAAGTGTGAAGTGCAAAAAGAAGTAGAGTGATTACTAAATGCATGTAAGGAATTCAAGGGATTATTAGATGTGAGATTCAAGATCTAGTTACAAGATCTAAAGGAGAAGAGGTCTCATTGACAAGACAAAGATAAAGGAAGGAAGTACATTTTATTTTTATTATTCTGAAAGGAATAATACAAACATCATTTGGATAGTGAGTTCATTGGTCTTTCCCTTGAAACTATTTGGGTAGTAGGTATAGCTATGGCTCCAATTGTCTTCCAAAACTCCTAACATGGTTGGAATCTCCCAATAGGGATTCAAAGTCTCTTGACAAGGACTCATATGTACAGAATGTTGTAACAAATTCCTAACAAGATATATCCTCTAATAAGGAATATTTATATTAGTACATCATCTTGTGGGTACTGTCCCCACTACAATTTTCCCTCTGATCAAGGGTTTCTCTAGTTAACATATCTGGTGTTATTGTGTATGGGTATCTTGTTGTGGTTTCAATTTACATTACTCATATGGTTAAGATTGTTTAAGATTTTTTTTTGGTGTAAATTAGTATTCACTATTTATACTTACTTAAGTTTACTTAGGTTAGTTCATTATTTAATTATTTTGCATTATTTTATTTGTGAGACACTTAGGATTTTATACACTCTTGTGAGTTTTCATGATGACATCACAGGGGTCCGCACTTCTTTTAAGCACATGTTATCTACAACACAGGAATCTTCTACACACATATGAAACTCTTATCCATTCATCTAGAATGTTGGATAAGGTTCTTAGTTGTCTTATCTCCTAGTTGTTTCTAGAGACATTCTAGGTGCTTTCTGAGAGGCCTTTATATACAGGCACTCCTAGTGTACTCTTATGGCATATTGAATATATCGTCATTATGATCATACTCTCTCTCTTTGGTCTATTGTGTGCTTGTGTTTGAGTTCTTAGTTCCTGGGTGAATTTTTCACTTAGGCAAATTCTTACATGGTATCAAAGCAACTTGGAGACTTTCTCATCATATACTCATTCGAGACTACGCTTGCTTCGGCACCTCAGACTGAATCTAGAGTATTGCAAAAATGGGAGCATCTAGAGCCAGATCTAACCTTGCCATTGCATCTGGAATGCTGAACCGGTGAAAATCAATTATAATTCAGCTACCTTGGCCCAAAGTTGACCATGAGGAAAAAGAATTTTGCAAATCGGACCCCGAAGGCCTTGATTTTCATTTTGGGTATGGTCTTTTTTTTGTAGATTTAATTAATTTCATATTTGCAATTTTATTTTATTTCTCTTCTTTTTTCGTCAAAAAAAATTTTTCGCTACAGGCACCTAGCAGAGAAATTTTTTAGCAGACCCAGGCAGTGACACCCTGGATCTACCATTTGGAGAGTTTATTATTGTTCACAGGGGATATTTTTATTGCAGTGGGCATATTAACCCTCTATGTATTCTGCAACCGCACTACATAAACCGATAGCAACCAAATTCGATAGGCCATTCACAAGACCGGCAGCTCAACACTTTGCTTTAAAGTGCACAACCCATTTATTTTATACACCCGAAGGTGTAAACCCACTATCAATGTGGGATTTCTTATAAAAGAACTTGGCTGTGTAGGTCATCGCCCGTTCAGATCCTAGTGATGTCTATGTAGATTCTAGCACCATATTATTTTACCCACCCCCATCGAGTAGATTCAAGCCTTTGCAATGTGGGTTTCTCTATTCACGGTGATAGGCTTTAAAGTTTCTGGTTCGCAGTTTCAAATCCACGGCAGACTTTTTTTTTGGCATCCTGCGCAGTCATTTTTTGACGATAGTTGTAGTTTTTCATTCATGGTGCCACAGACTTCTCATAGCAGAAGATAGCTCTTCCTAAGGCATGCACTATTGTTTTTGATGATGAACAATCTTCTTTCTAGCAACAACACTCGGCACACTATTTTCTGGCAGTCGGTGATTCATTTTTTGTGACTGCACAATTTTTGACGATAATTTTGTATTCCTACCTGCACCGTGCTACTTTTTCCACTTGGCAGTGACCACTAATACCTTGCCACTCAAAGATCTATGATAGCCCCACATGGAGGAAAGCCCAAACATGATAGGGCTTTAACCAGTCCCTCGACGTTACTTTTTGCCACCTGGATTGTTATATTTCTGACACATGTACATCGAAATTGCCACATTTCCACATGGAATCTGAACATGTCATCTACCAAGTCTACATTGACACATCAACAATTTGACACCTCAGCCCAAACCGTACAGTATGATCAGCCACCTCATCTGCCACATCAGTAGGGGATTTTTTTGCTAACATCATCATTTCACTGGGTTAAATTTGATGACCATTTGATCATCCTTCATTTTATAACTGCAATGATGGTCATTTGACTATCAAATTTAGACTTGCATTTTTTCCTCAGACCCCTCTCCAGATTGCTTTTCAGTTTGGCAGCCTGAATTTGCAAGCCCATAACTCGAACATCTAGACTCTAATTCATGTGCAATTTTTTTTGAAATTAGGTAAAATTTCTTAGATTTTTCAATGGTGGTGTTTTTTCTAGTTTTGATACACAAACTTTGTAGAAATTTCATTTTTTGTTTACTATACCTGCATAATCCTGTGTTTTGCAACTTCAAAACCTCCATATGGGCACATCTGGTCACTTTTTCAAGTTCCATTTTTTTTTAAAGTGCATTTTTCTGGTCTACTTTTTCGATCTAAAGTCAAATTCTACGGTTGTGTGGACCAATTTCTCACTTTTAAAATTAGGCCTTCTTTGGCATTGTAAAACTTTGATTCTTTTACAGAATTGTTGTAAATCTAAGCTACAATGCTTAAGTGACAGATTTGAGCCTTGTAAAAGTAAAATTAGAAAGTCCACTTTGTTCATTTTGACAAGTGGCGCATTGTAAATGCACTACTTATAAAGTGCCAAAAGAATCTTTTTTTGGGGGGGTATTTTGATTGAGTGAAAGGGGGGGGGGGAGGTGTACTATGTTTTTTGTGTCTCTCTTTTGTGCTCTTTTCATTTTTGCATCATGAATTTTAAATTTCCTCCTCTAACTTCACACAACTATTCTACATGGAGTAGATAAATGGAAAAAGGATATAGTCTTTATGTTGATGGTACAATTACCAAACCTACTAATGCTAAAGAACTCATTGGTTGGAAAAATCAAGACCAACAAGCTTTAGGATTTATCAGGAGTTGTGTACATGGGGATCTTCTCTTTCACATTAAAAATTGTTCAAAATCGAAAGAAGCTTGGGATAAAATTGAACAATTGTATGGTAAGGTGGATGAAGAAAATGGATTTCAGATTAAGGATGATCTACTTCTCTTGGATCCTAAATTTTTTATCACAATTCAAGATTACATCATTAAAGTCAATGAGTATGGGGCACTTCTTAAAGATTGTGGAAATCCCATGAAGAATGATAGGTTGATTCATCACATCTTGAAGAGGCTACTTTCTGAATACACTAACTTTGTTTCGAGTTTTAATACTCATAGGTTGACCATGGGATCTACTTACCACAAGCCTTCCTTTGATGCATTTGCGGAGATGTTGATTGTTGAACAATCTCACTTGATGGATTTTGGACTTCTCAAGTCATCAAAGACCAAAGTCTTGGTGGCTAGTGATGAGCACAAATCAAGTCAAGGGGGAAAAGTAACAAGAAGAAGAAGCAGTGAAAACAGAAAACACAATCTAAGACACAACAATCCTCCTCACAATAAGGTGGTTCTTCTTCCAACAAGAAAGGAAGTAATGACAAGAAGGACAAGCTCTTTTGTGCATATTGTAAAAAGCCAAATCATGATGAGCATCATTGCAAGACAAAAAGAATCAGTGAATTAGAAAATCTACTCAGGAAGAACAAGATTCAAGTGCCAGGTACTTCCAAGGATTCAACTCCAACCTCTTCAAAGGGTAAAGGGCAGGAACTTATGGCAAACACAAGTTCTCCTTCAAAATGGATACTTTACTCAAGTGCCTCTTACCATATGGGTTCTTCAAAGGAAGACTTTTCTTCATTGAAGCAGTCAAAGGTACCACACATCTTCGTGGGTGATGATACTAAGATGGAAGTTGAAGGGAAAGGACATGTAGAAATGGAAAATGGGGAATTCAGAGATGTTCTCTATGTTCCAAATCTTAGCTCCAATCTCCTATCAATTTACTAAATCACTCACCTTGGAGATGCTCACAAAGTTGAGTTCCTTCCAAATTCAATGAAGGTACGAAGTCTTAAAGATGATTCATTGGTTGTAGTTGGGAAAGTCAATGATGAAAAGAGGCTTTATTCCTTCTCCAACTTTTTTCCTAAGTCTCCTTCTCAAGCCTTGTTGACTCACTCTACTTCACAATCTACTTTATGGCATGAGTGGTTTGGTCACCTTGACTTCCGCTCTCTTCAGCAACTTTTCTCTAAACATATGGTCAAAGGTCTACCAAATATCAACTTTTCTAAGGGAGGGTGTTCCTCTTGTTTAGTGGATATGAATCTCAAGGAGAAGTATGATAAAGGGAAGTCTTCTCAAGCTCCATTTTTTCTTTAGCTAGTTCACATGGTTTTAGCAGGACCCTTTGCAGTGACTTCTATCAGCCAAGGCCACTACATACTCACATTTGTTGATAACTTTTTGAGATTCACTTGGGTCTACTTCCTTCATCACAAGAATGAAGTGGTTCATAAGCTTCAAGACTTTAAGAATCATGTTAAACACAAGTCAAGGAAAGCCATCAAGTACTAAGAGTGGACAATGAGAACAAATATGTAGACAAAAGACTTAAGAACCTTTGCAAAATTGAGGAGATTGATCTTTAGAACTCACCAACATTCAATCTGCATAAGACAGATGTTGCAACTATGAGGATTAGGACTCTCCAGAACATGACAAGTTGCATGATAAAAGCCAAGTCTCTTGATCCTACATTAGAAGTTGAAGCCATTAGTAGTGCTACTCACATACTTAATAGGTCTCCTCGTAATGCCTTAGATAGGAAGACTCCTTTTGAGGCATGGTGTGGTAGAAATCTAGTTGTGAGTCACCTTAGAGTCTTCAATTGCTAGAATGGGCAAACCTATCTTCCATGATTTGCAAGGCACTGGCACCTAGGCCTTGTACCTTCATCAGTTATGAAGACAATGCAAAGGCTTACAGACTTATGGATCTTGAGACTCAAGACATCTTTGTGGAGAAAGATGTTCGCTTTGAAGAAAGTTCTCCTAGCTTGTCCTCTACTCCTCTCTAGACATCATACATAGTAGAAACTGATAGTGACACTAGTGATAGTGCTTCAACAGGTTTAGACATGTGGGGTTCTATCAATAGTTGTAGTCAGAGGTCACATCAGTCTAGTCCACATGCTTATATTGCCAAAGTGAAAGGTCCATCAAAACATGGTACATCTCCTCTTCCAGCTCCAACTTTAGTTGACTTGGGAGATAGACTTGAGGACTTACATCTTCTCATTGATGAAGGTGATGCTTTGACAGTTGTTGTGAGGGCTCACTCTAATCGTCATGTCCATTATCTACATGATCAATCTTCATAGGTTGGCATGATTGTGGATCCTTATGAACAAAAATTAGTGGAGGTCTCTTTGTCAGTAGAGGAGATAGCTGGTTCAGTGGAACAGGTTCAATAAACATCCTTGCCAGATCTGCATTCATTCCTTTTAGCACAGTTGGAAGGGGTGAGCAACAGCATCAGTACAGGGATACTTGAGCAAGTTTCAAGGCTAGGATATATCTTCAAGATTGTACCTTTTCCTTTGTTTCTTCTTAAGGGAAGGAACACCATTGTGCATTCTTGGACTAGCTTCTTCATCAGAGCAGCTTTCACTTGTCAACATTCTTCATTTGGGGTGGGGGGGAACCTATTCTGTCTGTCTTCCTTCTCTCATTCTATTATGTATATATTGGATGTATGTCATAATGGGGGGGTCTTGATTAATCCATCCATTGATGCATCCTTATTTATCTCTCATTTTTGGGGAGGGTTTTTCCCATGAGGTTTTCCCTCTTTCTCCACTTTATGAGAGATTTGCATATCATTATGTACATGGGTACCTAATATGACCTAGTAGCCAGGACCCATTCTGCATCTTCATCCTAGTTTTGTAAGCTTAAGGACATTCCCCTAAGTTGCACTTAAGGGGGGGTGTTGGTGTAAATTAGTATTCACTATTTACACTTACTTAAGTTTACTTAGGTTAGTGCATTATTTAATTATTTTTTATTATTTTATTTGTGAGACACTTAGGAGTTTGTTCACTCTTGTGAGTTTTCATGATGACATCACAGGGGTCCGCACCTCTTTTAAGCATATGTTTTCTACAATATAGGAATCTTCTACACACATATGAGACTCTTATCCATTCATTTAGAATGTTAGATAAGATGCATAGTTGTCTTATCTCCTGGTTGTTTCTAGAGACATTCTAGGTGCTTCCTAAGAGGCCTTTATATACAGGCACTCCTAGTGTACTCTTATGGCATATTAAATATATCCTCATTCTGATCATACTCTCTCTCTCTTTGTCTACTATGTGCTTGTGTTTGAGTTCTTAGTTTCTGGGTGAATTTTTCCCTTAGGAAAATTATTACATTGTTAATTGTGATATTTTTTGGATAACTAATTCAACCCACCCTACCCCCTCTTAGTTATATAAATGGACTATATATTCTAACAATTGGTATCAAAGTTTCAGGTCCTTGGAGAATAAGCTTAATAGCTTTGGGAGATCAATGGTGAATATGTTTAGGAAGGATAGTCTAAGATTCGATGGGGCCAACTATGATAGTTTGAAGGAGAAAATGAAGACTCATTTTTTTTGCATAGGCCTAGGATATTGGATCTTGACAAAAATTTAGAAGACCATTGTTGAACAAGAAAAGCTTGAAGGATGAAGTGAAGAAGAAAGAGATCTATTCATGTGTAACATGAGAGCAAGAGAAGCCCTACTGAAAAAACTTCTAGAGAATGAGTATAGTCAGGTAAAGTCAATTGTAACATCTCATAAAATTTGGAAAGTTTTAGAATCTACTTTTGAAGGTGATGATCGTGCAAAAAGATTGAGATTACAGAATTGGATATGTGCATTTCAAGATGCTATAATGATGGAAGATGAATCTATAAGAAGTTATATTGGAAAAATATCAAAAATGTTTGTAGGTATTTGATCTCATGGTGGAACCAAGGAAGACGATGAATTTTGACACCACCATTCAAGCCAATAGCTTAGATGATACAACTAGTGATGCCTTGCACTAAGGATTTCACTAAGGAAACATTACTTGGAAGATTAGAATCCATTGAAGTAGATCTAAGATAGTCTGAAGAACTTGCACAAGTCAAAATAGTGCCCTAAACATTTGACCTAATTTGACAAGGAGTGCAAGCACTCATGGAGATTTTGCTAGCAGCAAAAGAGCTGATGAAGACAAAAAGATTTAGGAAGGAATATCCCTTCTAGTGAGAAGAAAAAAGATGGTAAGAAAATATTTAGATGTTGTACTTGTAATGAATTTGTTCATTATACATCTAAATGTCCTAAAAGAGAGAAAAAGTATAAGGGAAAGTTTAACCTTAGAAGAGATAGAGATAGAAATTGTTTGTATACAAATGAAGATGAAGAATCTGATGAGAAATGTCAAAGTGAAAGTGATGATGAATTAGGATTTGTGGCTATCAAGGAAGATGATCTTGATAGAGAAATTAGAGAAGAAAAAGCTCTAGTTACCGAAGTGGAAAAGAAATCTGATTGGATAATTGATAGGGGTTGTTCACATCACATGATTGGTGATATGAATAAGTTTTTCAAGTTTAAGAATCATGATGGAGGTATTGTTAGAGTTGGTAAAAATGCAGCCTATCATCTAACAAGAATTGGATTGATTACTCTTGATGGTAAAACTAACACTGATGATGTTTATTTTGTTGATGGATTAAAGCATAACTTGTTGAGTATTTGACAGCTGGTGGAAAAGGGTTATTTGTTGTAGTTCACTAAGAAGACATGCACTATCAAATACATAGATGGTAAGATGATTGGAACTCGCACTAGACTTAGAGGCAATGTATTTCATTTGAGTCCTATTAAGATGACATGTTTGATAGTTAAAGTGGATAACAGTTGGTTGTGGTATAGAAGATTTGTCACATAAACTTTGATAATATTGTGAAGGTTAGTAGCTCTTTTGCAGTTAGAGACTTGCTGAAGATTATTAATCCTACTAATGTTGTGTGTAAGGAATGTATTTTTGCTAAGCACAAGAAAGTATCATTCGCTAGCAAGAAGTTCACTACCACTGAGAAGCTAGAGATCATTCACACAGATCTAAGTGGTCCTTCTAGAACAAAAGGATTCTATGGTGAAAGGTATTTTATGATTTTTATTGATGATTTCACTAGAATTATGTGGGTAGACTTTCTTAAAGAGAAATATGAAGCTTTTTAGAAGTTTAAGATATTTAAGAATAGAGTTGAGAATGAATCTGGTGATAAGATTAATTGTTTGAGATCTGATAGAGGAGGAGAATTCACCTCTAGGGAATTTAATATATTTTGTGAAGAAAATGGAATTGAAAGACACTTATTTGCACCAAGAAAACCTGAGAAAAATGGCATTTTTGAGAGAAAAAATAAGTCTACAGGAGAAGTAGTTAGAGAGATATTATTTGAGAATGATGTTTTAAAGACATCTTAGAGAGAAGCAGTTAATAGTGTAGTATATACTTTACATAGAGTACAAATCAAAAAAATATGGACAAGACACCTTATGAACTATGGTTTAGGCATTCACCATTAGTCAAATATTTTAGGATATTTGGGATAAAATGTTATATTAAGAGAGACAATGACATTGGTAAGTTTGATCCAAGAAGTTTTGAAGCTATGTTTCTTGGCTATTCATTGAAAAGTAAGGCTTAAAAATGCTTAACTATGTAACTAAGACGATAGTTGAATGTGAAAATGTAAGGATTTATGAGAAGTTTCGAACTAACAAAAATATGGTAGATTATAATCCAGATAAAGAAGAGAATAACTATGGAATTTTTTTTATTAGATAAACAAGTTTTACAGGGACCCTAAAATCCAAGACTTAAAACAATAACAAGGCTGATAATAAGCGTGAAAAGCCTAGCCAAAAGAGTTCAAGTTCAAAAGCTGATAATAAGCCCAAGGCCCAGCCTAGAAACAAAGAACAAAGAAAAGACCAGGAACATAAACTACATAGAAATGAAAAAGGAAAAAGCCCTAACAAAAAGCCAAAAAACAAATTGAGACAAAAGAATAGGCATAAATAACTATGGAATTGTTAGATAAAATGCTAAAGTTTTGTTTAAGACTAACATTGACTTGCAGAATGATGTGCTAACTTTTGAGCATAGAGGAGAATAGATTTCTAAACCTAGAGAAGAAATAAGAGTTAAGATGTCAACTCCTATGCCTAACATAAATCTGATAAGGAATCACTCTCCTGAGAAAATAATTAGAAGTAAAGAAAAAGGTGTTATGAGAAGGAATAGAGAAAATGAGGAGACATGCTTGATATATCAAGTTGAACCCAAGTGCTTAGATGAAGAAGTCAAAGATAATCATTAGATCCAAGTAATGAAGGAAGAATTGGATCAGATAGTAAAGAATGGTACATGGAGTTAGTTCCTAGACCAAAAAACAAGAATGTGATAGGAAAAAAATGGATTTTCAAGAATAAGATGAATGAGCAAGGAGAAGTTGTAAGAAACAAGGCCAAACTTGTTTGTAAAGGTTATTCACAACAAGAAGGAATTGATTATGAGGAAACATATGCACCTATATCAAGAATGGAAGCAATAAGGATGTTCTTGGCTTATGCAGTGAACAAAAAATTCAAAGTTTATCAGATGGATGTTAAATCTACCTTTCTAAATGGAGAACTAGAAGAAGAGGTTTATATTGAGTAGCCTTAAGATTTTCCTTTATTAGAAGACAAAGAAATGGTATGAAAATTTAAGAAAGATCCTTATGGTATGAAGAAATCACCAAGAACTTGGTATGCAAGGTTGGATAGTTACTTGGCAAAGCTTGGAATTGCTAAAGGTATGACAGACAATCACTTGTAGCTAAAAGAAATTGAAGATGGTTTGTTGATCATTGTAATATTTTTTGATGACATAATTTTCAAAAGTAATAATGAAGCTAGTGATAAATTTGGTGAGGAGATGAAGAATGCATTTGAAATGAGCTTAAGAGGAGAAATGAAGTTTTTCCTAAGGTTTTCAGATTGTGTAGAATAATGATGGTACATTTATTTCACAAGCTAAGTACCTAAAAGATTTTTTGAAAATGTTTGGTTTGGAAAGTTGAAGACCTATTAGAACACCTATGATAACTTTTTTAAAGTTATCCAAGAAAATGAGACACCTATAATGGAGTAGAAGAAGTATAGATCAATGATTGGAGGTTTGTAGTATCTGACTCACACCAGACTAGATATAGAAAATGCATTTGGGATTGTAGCTATACTTCAACTTGATGCTAAGGAATATCATTTTGTAGCAGTGAAGAGAATATTTAGATATCTAAAAGGAACATCTAATTATGGAATTTCATATAAAAGATCAAGTGCTTTGCACATATACTGATGTTGATTGGGCAGGCAATATGGATGACAAAAAGAGCACCAGTAGTGGAGCATTCTTTCTTGATGGAAGATTGGTTTCTTGGTTATGAAAGAAGCAAGATTTTATTTCACAAAGCATATTTGAGGCAGAGTACGTTGTAGTAGCAAACAACTGTAATCAAGTTATGTGGATGAAGAAGATGTTGAAGGATATTAGAATTAAAATTGAAGAGCATGTTATCATTTACTATGATAATATAAGTATAGTGAGTATGTCTAAGAATCTTTTATTACATTCTAAGATAAATCATATATCTATTAAGTATCATGTGATGAGAGAGAAAGAAATAGAAAAGGAGATCAGATTGGAGTATGTAAGTACTAAGGATCAAATTTTAGATATCTTTATGAAGCCTTTTCCTAAAGATACATTTGAGTACTTGAGAGGTATGCTTGGGGTTATGCCCCTACCTACTTCTGAGTAGGTGATACAGAGAGTGCATCAGTCCAGTGGTATGAAACACTATTATTTGATTGGACTAAATGATGATGCTTCCTAGATGGGGGAGTATCTAGTATATATCAATTCATTGAGGACTCTTGGTATTTGGTATTTGGTATTGAACAATGTCTTTGGACACTCGAGCTAGTTGATGACTTGGAGCAGTTGATTAACAATTAGTATTTAACAATTGGTCTATTTAGATTGAGATATTTTGACACTGATGTCAATGGGGGAGAGAATATGCATGAAAAACATTTCCTAATTTATAGGGGAGAATATGCATGAGATGAGGATAGAAGTAGCAGCAGAGTTTTACTTGATATTCTTGGAACTTAGATATTTTTCATCTATGTTGCCATCAATGCCAAAGGAGGATTTTGTTAGAATTAATGTTGATGATACTATATTGAGGGAGTATCCTTAGTATTGGAAAGTAGTGATATGTTTCATTTATGATGTGTTTATCATTGATGTCAACATAGCATTATTTTTGTAAAGACTGGCAAGGTAATAGATAGATATCTTGATGGTATGGACAATGGTTTGATTGTCTGGTCATGGGTAGTTATAGACATGTACAATATAATGTCCTAATGACATAGTTAAGTGCATAGAGTCTAAGTTAATTGTGCATGGAAGTTGTACTTGATTTACATAAAGTATTTTAGAGACAGAGTATTGGGAAGCAATTCCTAATGATTTTTGTCTATCTTACATCCCAAATGTAATGAAGTGATGTATAGTCAAGCAGTGATAGAGGATAGTCAAATGATGATGCCAGCGAGTGCACAAGACTTAGTATCACACATGTGAAGTTGTGTATAGACTGTGAGCTGACAACGCTATTGTAATTATAATTAAATTAATTATCTTAATGTAATTAATTGGAAAAGCCTCAAGGTTGACTCAAGGAATTATTATGAAGATATGGTATAGAGGAAAGATGTTTTCCTTGATTGTAGTGTGTGATGTGTGTATCTATTATTGCAAGAAGTACAAAGTGAAAAAAGAAACAGAGTGCTTACTGAATGTGTGTAAGTGATCCAAGGAATTATTGGATGTGAGATTTGAGATCTAGTTACAAGATCTGAAGGAGAAGAGGTCCGGTTGATAGGACAAAGATAGAGGAAGGAAGCACATTTCAGTTCTATTATTTTTCAAGCAATAATACAGAGATCATTTGGATAGTGGGTTCATTGGTTTTGCCCTTGAACTTGTTTAGGCAATGGGTATAGCTATCTTCCACAACTCCTAACATGATTGGTAGAACTCCTAATAGGGTTGGAATCTATTAACAGGGATTCAAAGTCTCCTAATAGGGACTCATATGTATTGAATGTTGTAACATACTCCTAATAGGGTCTATCCTCTAACAAGGAATATTTATATTAGTACATCATCTTGTGGGTACCATCACCACCAGGGTTTTCCCTTTGAACAAGGGTTCCCCTAATTAACATATCTACTGTTATTGTGTATGTGTATCTTGTTGTGGTTTCAATTTACATTATTCATATAGTTAAGATTGTTAATTGTGATATTAGTTGGATAAATGATTCACATCCCCCCTCTTAGTTATATTAGTGGACTATATATTCTAACACAATATCTAAGTAGAGTATGTAGCAACAAAAAATAATTGTAATTAGATCGTGTGGATGAAGCAAATGCTGAAGGAAGTTGGGATAAAAATCTGAGAGCATGTTATCATACACTGTGATAACAAAAGTAAAATGAGTATGTCTAAGAATCTTGTGTTGCATTCTAAGACTAGGCATATATCTATTAAGTATCATGTTTTGAGAGAAAAATTTACAGAGAAAGAGATCATATTAGAGTATATGAGTACAAAAGAGTTAATTGTAGATATATTTACGAAGCCTTTTCCTAAAGATACATTTGAGTATTTGTGAGGTATGCTTGGGGTTATGTTGCTGCCTACTTCTGAGTAAATGATGCACATAATACATCATTCCAATGGTACATAGCACTATTGTTTATCTAGACTAAATATTGATGCTTCCTATATGGGGGAGTATATGTGATGAGCAGAGTCATCAAGGACTCTTGGTAGCTAGTACAGAATAGTGTCTTTAGAAAATTGAGCTAGTTGAAGACTTGGAGCTAATGATTAACATAATGAATCCTTTATCATTGATGTCAATGGGGAAGATATTGCATAAAAAAAAATATCTTGTGTATGGGGGATAAGTGTTGTAAATAAAGAATGAGTTAAAATATCCTTTGACAGAATGGGGGAGAGATTGTGTACATGAAAGACATCTTCTAGTAGTATGAGGGAGATATGTGTATAGGAGAAATATTGAATGGGGGAGAAGTGTGAAAAATGATGACCATCCATGTAAGATTAATAAGAATGAAGAGTTGTTCTTGCAAATTTGAATGTAAACAACTGATGTCGATCCTAAGAATGAGAAAGCATAGAAAGAGCAGTGTTCTATTGAGTTTCAAAATTCATCAATGAAGAAGATTTGAAAACAAGAAAATAGCAGCAACAACAACATAATTTGATTTAGAATTCTTGGAACTTGATTATTTTTCATCTATGTTGCTATCAATGCCAAAGTGGAAGATTTCTAGCATGAATGGTGATGATATTTCTTTGGGGGAGTATCATAAGCATTTGATATGCTATAAAGGAAGGTTACTTTCCTTGTGGTGATAAATTCAATTGATGTTAGAAATAATTCAAGTGTACATTATATGTGAAATTGATAAATGTTTGTAAGCAATCCAAGGAATTATTAGATGCAAGTAAGAAGATCTAGTTTTCAGGTCTAAAAGAGGATTCATCCAGTCAAAAGGATAGAGGAGTTTGAGTTATTCATTTCTATTATTCTATAAGGAATAATATAGATACCAATTGGATAGTGATTTTGATGGTCTTTCCTCTGAAGCTATTTGGACAGTGGGTCCATGTGCCTTCTACAACTCCTAATAGGATTGGCACAACTCTTATCAGTGTTGGAATCTCCTAACATTGATTCAAAGTCTCCTAATAGGGACTGATATATATTGAATGTATTTCATTAGCTCCTAACAAAGTTCATCCTCTTACAAGGAAATTTTATATTAGTACATCATTTTGTGGGTACCATCCCCACTGGGGTTTTCCCTCTGATCAAAGGTTTCTCTAGTTAACATATTTGGTGTTATTGTGTATATATATATCTCCTTATGGCTATTGATTATATTGCTCACATGGTTAAGGATTAATAAGGTTGATAAGTATTTGAATAGTTGGACAGCTGATTCGCCCCCCACCCTCCTCTTGGTTATCTTGGTGGACTTTTCTTTCTAAAAGGAGATTGTTAGGTGACAATTCTATGAATGTATGTAAAACAGTCATATCACTTGTTATATTATCATTGTTATCAAAGTCTTGGTTAGAAATTATAAGAACTCAGGAAAGTACCATATCATTTGATTGATGAAGAGGATTTGAAGAAATTATGATGAAGTTAGAGTTGATATATAAGGTATTCAATGGGTACTTGAATGAGATGGACAATGATTATTTAATATTGTTTTGATTGTTTTAAAATTATTGAGAAGTCTAGAAGATCACAAGCTTTCTCGAGTCACAAGGTTAATGAAGGGAGACTATATTCACTAAGACATTACATATTTCCCAAGCAATTGCAAAGGAAGGAAGAATATAATGTTGTATGTGTGAGGAAATATTAATTGAGTTATATGTTTCTCAAGTAAATGTAATACTTACTGAGTGACAACTAGATGAACAAGTTTGAGAAATTGGAATCTAAGGCTAACTTTTGGTGGAAATTTAGAAAGTTTGAGAAGGTCTATTGTGAGAGGTCAAACTTTTTTTGCAAGATCTATGATAGAGAAAATTTAAGGATTTGATGAAGAAAATTGAAGAAGGATAAGGATGGACTCAAAGTTATATGTAATGCTATATTTTTGTGTCTAAATTTATTGTATGAAATAAATATGTTGTAAACCTAAGATCAACAATTTTGATTAGGATCAAAAAATGGAAGGATCTTGAAGCATTGAGAAATATATTTAAGCAGGAGAAAAAAATAGTTTAGTTTTCTGATCTAATATTTCCAATTTTATAAGGTTGTGGATATTATCTCATGCTACTAGCCCGAAGGCAATTATGCTAAAGTGTTAAAGTTGCAATGAGTGTGAATTGTTGAAGGAAGTGAGAGAAAGAATTGTTGATCCAAGTAAACTAAGTAGAGAGAAGAGAAGAAGAAGATTTTGTGGAAGATAGAATTAGCCAAGTGATTAAAAGACAAAGAAGGAGAAAGAACAAAAACCTAAACAAGAAAAACTAGTTTATATTCTTAACTAATCACTTTACACCATTATTGTTTAACAATTATAGAAGAAAATCTTGGAAGCACTGAGTGGACCTAACAAGTTAGTGATATTCTATATTGTAACAGTGATTAGTGGTGTTTGTAAGTCCTTTAAATCAAACCACTCTTTTTATTCCTAAATAGTGGGTGATAAGGTCTAGATGATCTTTTGGTGAAATCCTCTAACAAGGTCACTTTAACAAAGTGTATGTAATTTTTACCAATTTAGCCTACCTTCTAAATTGCTATGATTAAGTTTTCTTATATACTATGATATGTATTTTAAGTTGAGGATCATACATATTATAGAATGGTTTGGATGTAGAATATAAAGTACAAAAATCAATAAACAAGAGAAATCGATCATTTTTTATACAAGATACATACAGGTACAAAAATAGTACACTTTATTGAAATACATTTCAAAACTATTTTGATAAGGTAAAAAATGTTCAAATTTTAGATAGTACCTGATATAATGCATTTAGATACCACACAAGTCATGACATCTCCTAATATAATATCTGAATAAACACATTGTAAGGAAACTTGGCAAGAAAGAATATAACCACCGTTTCCACATAACCCATAATAGATCTAAAATAAACATGGAATTAAAATCCACATGCAAGAGAACAGACAACATACCCACAAAATGTGACACAAGATATACCCTGGGAAACCCTCATTGAGGGAAAAACCTAGCCTCCAAAAGCATCCATCACCATTTATTATTCAGCAAAAAATACCATTGCCATACAACCATGGAAGCCTTCATGGCAATAGCCACAACCGAGCAAACTATGTGAACAAGCATGAATCCACACATCCCATGCCATGCTTTCAACCTTCACAAATGCTCCCTTGGCTAACCTATCAAGCCTTGTCTCACTCGACTCTTGCCTTTTGTCTTCTCCTTGTCACTCTTTCTACAACAATTACCCTTGTGGCTGCTTATATAGTAGGAAGTCCCACAAAACCACCAAGTGGTATTACATAAACCATGTGCTAAAACCATGTGCTACCTAACCCACTGACCCCACATTTAATATTGGGCATTTAATTCTTTTTCCCAATATTAAATAATTACATAAAATATTTTTACAATGTTACAATACAACTCATCAAGAATATTCCATGGGAATCTTTACATGTTGCACGTCCATCTAGGCACAACATTACATAAATAAAAATAAAATAATAAAATAACAATATTATGCAATGTGTACAACACCCATTATCTCAACAATCTCCCACTTGTTGTATACATTGCATAGGGTCAATCCGTAGCCACATAAATGAACAAGGGAACAATCCCTCCTAGCACATCCACCATCATGGATCAAAATACACCAAGTGCTCCATCCTGGTACCCACAACAAAATCAAAGTATCCAGCATCTCAAACATGAATGATCTCATCTCCTATTATGCCACTGCTACTGGACATACATAGAAGCCATCCAAAGAGAAAACCACCCAACCTATCGCATTAGAAGATCATAAAATCTTGTACTAGCTGAAATCCAAGCACAAAAAACTTGATCCAAAGGTAATCACATGTATCCATAGTTGTCAAAATATCCATAGCTAAAATAGCACCCACAGCAAGTGCCACCCATCCAACTATCCATACCTCAAAGGTATAACAAGTGAATCTCATATCACCAACATATCCAATCTATAACATGCAATCACAAGCCTCAAGAGCAATACCTGCCACATATTTACCAAGAAGCTCCCACTACAAAAGATAATGTCAAATCTATAACCAATCCACTCACAACATCTCAAAGAAGTGAATCCATGTAGTATCAAGGACATCCACAATACATAAACTGATATCCTGCAAGAAAAAATCTCATAACAAGTCTCCAATAGTCTCCCAAATTTTCCACAACCAACAGAGGAAAGAGATAAATGAATAACCATGTCATCTCTCACATGACATACATGAGCACAAACAAGTGATCACAATCTCTAACCAATCTCAAATCCAATGTAGGCAGAACTGAACATCCAAGAAGATAACCAAGACTAGAGAAACCATGCAAATCATAACCTGTATCATGTCCTTCTACACACACCTCTAGATATAAATTGTGCAAGTATGATCTCCTCCATAAAACCCCAACAAGAAGCCTCAACAACACCCAAACCATACCATATAACTAATCATGGATGTAAGCCTCTCACAAGAAGATCAAACTCAATAAAACCATTCCTAAACCAAGGAATAACCATTCCTAATCCAAGGAATATGCCCAATATAAAACCATCTCCCAAACTCAACCAACATAACAACATATGCACATGGAGATAACCAATGCTAAACCATCTCTCAAATGAACCCTCAAGAACTAACTCATGTACCATAGCTCAAGATCCATATCCATGAAAGACAAGCATAAATATAATGCAACTGAGAGAAAATAATGGGCTATACCTCTCAAGTAGCAAACCGCCGAGTAGACCAAGAGTGGGGAATGAGAATGCTCATCAAGATACCCAATTCTCCAACCAAGACTCATCTAAGAACAATCTCCTCTCAAGTCCATATCAGGTGACTGCCCCTCGGACTTTTTGCTGAAACCATCAACCATCCCAACAAATACTTCTCTAATCCAAGAGAAATCAGCATCACCACCGTCTCTAAGTATCCATGAGCACTTGTAACCAATCAATCCATGCCAACTCCAAATGCAACATAGCAATATCATGAAGTATCCAGCTTATGATCAGTGTACTCAATACCAAGAAACTAAACCAAGATCAATGTCAAAGTTCCAACCATGGCCTCAGGAACATAAACATGACATCATGATCTTACCATCTCAACTAAAGAGATAACATGCTCCACATGAACAACACATGGGTTATAGAATGACAGATGTGCAAGTACCCGTCCTCGAGGTGCTTCTGAGTTTTAGAGGGGGCGCATCCATGGGTTTCACTCGAAATAAGTGAAGAAGAAATAGAGAATTTCTCAACGCTGTTGTTATGCTGCTAAGTCTAGTTCTCATTTATTAAAAACTAGGCACTACAGATAATTATATTTTCCAAAATTACAAGAGTTCTAAAAAAATTGCTCTCCCAGCTATATACAGCTAACCATTTTCAATTTTAAGAGTCAACCATCTCCCAGTGTCTGTTACATTTCTCAACACAAGACATCTCTGTCTTATCAAATCCAAACTTCTTTATTTTTTGTTTCTCCATATCTACAATATCTAGAAAAAGTTTAGACATTCCCAAGTATACAGGGGAGTGGAACCATCACCTGAAAACTTGAGCACAATTCATTAAAATACCAGCTTTGATGTCAAATTTCAAGACAAGTTAAATCTCAAAACTAAGGAAACGCATCCCCAAAAGTCATTACTCCATAATCTAAAAATTCAAATGCACTCCCCTATGATTTTAAAGAAAATGCTTAATTTTTTCTTCATTTTTTATTCTGTGAGAATAGAGACTACAAATGCAGATTACCTGTGAAAAAATAATGAGCCACCAGATTCACCTCTGCCGCTTCTTTGTTTTTAACAAAATGCCAAAAAATCCATGACAAAGTCATTGCCTGAGTGCAAGGCATGACTCTCAAATCACAAACCCCTAAATCATAAATCACTATAGCTGTAACTTCTTAGCAAATCAAACATCTCAAAGTCTGCAAGAATCAAAGACTTCAGAAATTTTCAGAAAGTTTCTCTGAAATTTGCATTAGATTGATCTAGCATAGAGTGATAGAAGATTGTAGTGAAGTTCCTGTTCTGATTCTATGCTATGAATAAACAAAACAATGCCAATAATTGTCATAAAGAGTCCACAAATATCCACTTGTTCACTGTAACTTTGCATAGAATATATGGCTTTACATCCCCATTACACTTTACAAGGACAAAAACTCTCTAGTGTGGCACATGTATGGATGCATTCCAAGATTTGTTTCATTGAAAGAGGTATTATTATATGGATATTTAAAATTCATTATTTATTATAATGCAATATATAAATTTAGTTAAATATAAAATAATAAAGAATTATTTCCACCATTAGCAAAATTTAAAAGGAATCATTAAAGATGGAAAAAAGTGCAGCAATAGGTCCAATGAAGAGTAGAATCTTCATGCAGCTTTTCACAATATAAATAATTTAAAAAAAAAAATCTTCAATCATTAAGAGATTACAAACTTTATGCATTCCAAAGAGTACAAATGCCAAGTATACATTTTGAAAGGAAAGAATTATCCGTAGTTGAACAAAAAACAATTCTTAGATTTTTATATTTGTAGTTTACGATTAATAAGTTACAATATTCATTTTAATTGATTAATGGTTTATAGTCTATGAAGGTTTTAATTCAAAATATATTTGGATAGATTTAAAGTTGGCAATACTAATAGATTTAATATTTCTTTTGATGATAGTTTAAAAGAATGAAAATATTTTTGAAATGCAATTGTTTAACTTTCCAAATATTTAAGTCTTTAATAATAAAGATGTAATATTTTCTACAATTTTAAACATTATGAATAGACAAAATTATATTTTTTTTCTATGATTTGTTCACCTTGACCAAACTAAAATTAACATTGATTCTCATTTTTTTTAATGAATATTCTAGCTTGCTGAGCTCTAACCAATACTTGCTCAGGACAAAGAAAACGCATGTCAAAATCTAAAATCACTAAGTACAAATGGCTAACATGTTCTGCATACTCTCTACAAGTCCATCTTCCATAGTATAAATAGGTGATATTCTATATAAGAGAAAATGTATCTTTAGTAAGCTATAAAATGTCCATCTTCCATAGCATAAATAGATGATATGTCTTTTTAGGCTACTCATGTGAGATATGAATGATTATGGCATACAATGGAGCCCATACTCCAAGGTTCTCAAATACATTTTCAAGCCCAACTAGGCCCTTCACCCTGGACTTCTCTTCCCTTCCCAAAGGGTGAGTGAAGCCCTCACACCCATAACAACACTCATGCATAATTCAAGGAACTCAAGAAAAAAACAAGAGGACAATGAAAATCCAAATTCCATGCTCATCACAACACAATACAACACAATAAGATACAAGATGATATCTCATATTTCTTCTTACAATGGCATTCTCCTTACCTACATATTCATGAGTACAATACCAAGATTCAATTTCAAAATGGAATCAAACTGACTACCTAGTAAGAACACCATTGAAACATTTATATGAATACTACATCGCAATACAATGCCATGAAATCCCCTCACAATATGAAATCACACCCTTACTTGCTCATGAATGCAATACCATTATGCAAGTTTTGAAGAAAATAATACATGGGCAAGAAGAAACCAACCTTGAATTCTTTTGCAAAATGGTAATGAATGGTTGTAGAAGAGCTCCCTCCCTAGCTTACAAACCCTAAGAGTCTCTAAAGTTAGAGAGTGGGTAGACGACTTGCTAATTTTCTCCCAAGCCCTCTAAAAGGCCTCCAACTTATCACTCCACTAAAAATGGCCCAAAAAAGAAGCCTCCCTTTTCTTAATCCTTTCCCCTTTCTAAAATTGTATCTTGACCAAGTGGAAGAAAACATGTGAACTCTTCAATTTCGAAATTCTAAGAAAGTGACAAGTTTGGAGGGTTCCCAAGGTCATCTAGGCCTACTAAAGGTTACATTTAGACCCCCAACCAATAGTACTATCATGAGAGGACTTATTTTTCACCAAAATAACTCCCTAGGACCACTTTTTTATCCTTAAAAGTTAATAGGAAGTTGGAATTAGAATTTCCCTTTGATGGAGACTCCTCTTAACACTCTACCATAAAGGGTTAACTTGGGTATTGCATTGGGTTAGGTTTTAGGTTAGGTGACTTTTACCCAAAACTCTAAATGACAAGTCATCAACACATGGACAACACAAGTGTCAAGTAACATAACACAACATATCACATTTAAAGATGACCGTTCTCCAATAATACATGCATTCAAATATCACCCACATACCATTCACATTATCCAATAAAACACATTACAAAGAGGTCTGAATCCTTCCCTAGATCCAACCTCGGCCATGTCATGTTTCACATGGGTTTGAGCCTTGGTTCCCCGTTAAATCCCATGGTCAAACTCCTATGCACTAAACTCGAGCATCAATAGTCCAAGAAAATCATATAAGCAATATATAAACAAGTACAATAAATCACTTTCATATTCAACATTAGGCTTGCATATTTCATCATTCCAATTAACTTTCCCAAAACATTAAAATACCAATCCCTGCATATCAACATTGATTCTTATGTAACATGATCATAGTAACATTCTGAACAAACTCATAATCTATTTTCTATCATAGTGATGAAATATTGAGGTCATGACTATTAAGCTACAAGGCATGTGAATCGGGTTTGTTTCCATATCTTAATCTATCCTTTAACACTAGCTTCTATCCAAACATTACAATTTGACATTTCAAGCATTTTCTACAATTCAGTTTCTATTAAAACGATTGAAATAATTTAGAACATGAAATGAGATCATTAAATATACCAATAAAGTCCTAATATGTAGACATAGTTGTAGATCATCAAAATGCAAATATTAAAATGACATAATCCTATAGTCTCAAAAGTGTATCAAAACGTTGAATTAGGAGTATCATAATGCAAATATGTCCTCTATGCTAGGGTAGATTGGGTGAGGCCTCACACTACCTTCTCATGCCCCTCTTTCATTGACTAAGAAAATTCTTCCACATGACCACTTCTTCCTTCCATGTCTCAAAGATTTATTAAATAATACACACCTCTAGGGTGCAGCCCATACACCACTTCAAATTGATTGTTTTGTTTACTTATGTTCACATAATTGTAGGCAAATTCTTCCTGTGAAAGTTCTTGATCCCAAACCTGTCCATATTCCTTCATCAAACACTTTAGTAGGTTACCCAAAGTTTTGTTAACCACATCTATCTTCCCATCAGTCTGGGGATGGTAAGAAAACCTAAACAAGAGTTTTGCACCTTGTCTTTGCCAAAGGTTTTTCCAAAAGTATCTCATAAACTTTGTATCCCTATCGAAGACTATACTGATACATAGGCCATAAAAAATGATCACTTCCTTGAAAAAATAATTGTGCAATATGATTGGAATCATGTGTTACCTTACAAGGTATAAAATGGACCATCTTGCTAAACCTGTCAAAAATAGCATAGATGCTATCATAATTAGTTTTAGTCTTTAGAAACCTAACAATGAAGTCCATGCTTATATAGTCCCATGGCCTATTTAGGATTGGTAATGTTTGGTAGAGACTAACATTTTTGGTAGTTCATTTGGCTTTTTGGTGGACAATACATTGCTCCATATACCTCCTAACATCTTTCTGCACCCTAGGCTAGTAATACAACCTTTGAACTAGTTCAAGAGTCTTGTTAAGACCAAAGTATCCACTAAGACAACCATTATGCTTTTCCTGAATGAGATTGTCTCACATTGACCCTCTTAGCACACAAAATTTCCCAATTTTAAATAATAAACCATTTTGTAAGGTAAGATCTACATATTGAATATGTAAATGGTTATTGAATTCCCTACATACCTTATAGGCATCTGCAAAATCTTCATCTTGTTTGTATATGTCTCTAAAACTTTCAACTCCTATACTCTTTAATTCCACTTGATTTGTGAGAAGCCTCATGCTCAAACCATTAGCAACCTTGTTACATTTACCAATTTTATGTTTTTATAGTGAAGGTGTATACCTACAAAAACTCTATGTATTTTATTTTCCTATAACTTATCTTTCCATGTGAGTTAATAAAACTCAAAGCTTGGTTGTCTTTATACACAAAAAATCCTTCAACAATAGATGATGTCTCCACTTTCTAAGTACTTGGACTACAACATAAAGCTCTAAATAATTAGAGGAATACCTCTTCTTAGCTTCATTTAACTTTTCACTTTAAAAATCCACTGGTCTATTAACTTGACTTAAGATAAGCCTCACTACTATGTTACTTGCATTGCATTCTAGAGGGGTAAAATTTTCAAAGCCAGGAATAATCAGTATAGGTTGGATGGTTACTTTGTCCACCTAAACTTATTCTTAGCACCACCTTAATTGTATCTAAAATTATAGCACAAATTTAGTAAAGTTTCTAATGATTTTTCTATACAATTGGGCGAGCCTATGGAAACTTCTTACATTTGTACATATCTTGGTAGTAAGATAGTTGAGTATGACTTCAATTTTTCTGGGGTCTATCTTCAAATCACCTTCTAAAATTACAAATCCAAGATAAACCAATTCTTGCATCATAATTTCACATTTCTCTAGGTTAATGGTTAACTTCTCTTCATGAAACCTTCTTAACACACTCTCCAAATACTCAAGATGTTATGCTCTTGTCCTATAGAATATGAGTATGTCATCAAGGTAGACCACTACAAATATTCCTAGGTAATCCTTTAACACCTCATTTGTCAACCTTATAAAATTTGTTAGGGGCATTTTAAAGCCCAAGTGGAATGAAGAGTCATTCATATAGTCCTTACGTGGTTTTGAAGGTTGTTTTCAATTCATCTATCTCTTTTATCCTTATTTTATGGTACCCACTTGTTAAGTCTATCTTGGTGAAATATCTAGCTCCTCCTAGATAATCCATAAAATCTTCAACTAGGATAGGAAATCTATACCTAATTGTTATATTTTTGATTTACTTTAAATCATACAAAGTCTCCATGATCCTCCTTTCTTAGTTGCTAGTACCCCTAGGACTGCACAAGGACTTATACTTTTCCTCACTAATTCATTATCAACTAACTCTTGAAACTATTCTACCACTTCCTTATTCTATTTAGGGGTTATTTTATAGGTTTCCTTATTTGGTAATGATGCTTCTAGAATAAAATCAACTTGATGGTTCACTGATCTTTGAGGAAGGGGTTCCTTCGCTCACAATGTCTTTAAATTGAGCTAATAACTCTTGTACCTCTACAAGTATCTATGGTTTCTTCTTCTTTCCCTCTTCATTTTACTTAACCACAATAACAAACCATTCTTCACCTTCCTTCTTAAGAGTGTTCAAAAAATAGTTTCCTCAAACCATGAGGAAATTTAGACAAACAACCTTATTGTCTTCTCCATCTACCCATGAGTGTATTTTGTAAGTCACCCCATCTTTATGAAAGGAGTGCCCATTTTTTCTCCCCATTGAATATGGCTTTTCTATCAAATTGTCATGGCCTACCCAATAACAAATGGAATGCATCTATAGGAAACACATCACATAAAATCTTGTCCCTATAACACCCTATGGTAAAATATACCCATGCTTATTCATTAACCAATACATGTTGCCCCTTATTCAACCAAGTAACTCTTTACGAACTAGTGTGAGGAATTCTAGTTAATTTCAAATTATTGACTACTTCTTCTAAGATAATGTTGTTAGTATAACCTAAATAAATTATAACTCTATGTACCTTTCCAAGAATCTAGCATTTCATCTTGAAGATCAATCTCCTCTTCTTAGATTCCTCCTTGATTGGTTTTGTACACAGTATAAATGTGTATCATGAAACTTTAATGTAGAATACAGATAGACTGACAACAAACTAGACTAAACCCAAGAAATCATTATCAAAATATAAATTCTATGAGCATCTCATGTTTCCCTAACCACAACTACTAAGAACGCTCTTAGACCAACATCTCAGTGACAGTTCTAGAATGGGAGTATGCTTAAAATGCAGATCTACAAGAATGCATGCAAATTATATGAAGATAACAACCCTTAGAATGCTATGAAAATGGACATAAAATAAGCTAACATGCAATAAATGATGCTAAATGGCATAAAAACAATGCTAAGATGTTATGAATTTGCTAGGATGATAATGCTAAAATGATAACTCAGAGTGTGCTTATAGTGCAGATGCCTAAATCTTGAATCCTTTGGCTCTTGGATTTCTCTCCTATTTATAGGATTTCAGAAGGGGTTTGGGGTAAGAATCAAGATTTTCACCTTTGACTGGTGGATGAAAATGAAACTAAAAATATCTCATAAGAGACCAGGAGGAAGAATCCAACAAACTTGGTTTTGAGGATAAATGGGGATATTTCTAATTCTTTTAAATGAAAAAAGGAGATTTTCTCTTTTGTGAGGATAATTGATCTAATAAATGTCTATTTATTTCTAACACTTTGTCTTTTTCTTCCTACCTTTCTGAATTTCATTTTATGAATTTGAATTATTTTTCTCCTCTTTTAAAGTTAATTTAGGTCTTGTCGATTTGATAGATAATTAATGACCTGATGTGATTATGATTCGAAAGTCTGTTGTGTTCTTCTAATTTCCTCCTTAATTTGCATTGATTGATCAAAATTGCATGATTCAAGTCTTTGCCAATTTTTGGGTGTCTACAAATGCCCCTCTTTGAGCTAACATGCAAAGCATATTAGTTCAAAGACTGTCTTGATTTTCTGGTTTTAGGTCAAATTTTGATGATTGAAATGATGTCTGATCAATGTCATTTTGATGTTTTAAGGTTGATATGATGTCTAATTGTTGATGACTTGATGTCAGATCGTTGATGGTTTGATGTCTTGATTATCACTAATTTTGTTGATTGATGTTGCGATGTTTTTACTTGGATATCCTGGTTTTGGTTGATTTGATGTTTGAAATTTTTCTAGCTGGGGTAGCACGTTTTTTATTTTTTTTAGAAAATTTTGATGCCCCAGCTTGGATGTCCTAGTTTGATATGGATATACTACCCCCTCATAAATGAAATTGGAAAAAAACATGAAATTGTGAAAAATAGGAGGTTCCAATTTTATTTCTAAAATGTTGGGTAATTGATGGATAAAGGTGGTCAAGTTGATCTAGTGCAATACCCAATTTGCAAAAGGGAGCAAAAAGAGTCCAATGTTGAGAAAATAGGGTGAAAAGGTGATATAAATGCCCCTAAGGAGGGTTAAATAGGTCAAAAAGCCTTTTACCCTTGTCATTTTCACTCTATATTTTGAAATTTGGCATTTTGGAGCTCTGAGCTAGCGAGGATGGTTGTCCCTTTACGAGAGCACAGATTTAAGAGGGGTCATAGGTATGAGCATCTAGTGGACAACGATGCCCCAGTAAGTCATCGAGATCCTCCATTTTTGAGATTTTTTCATTTGTACCTGTGTTTTTTAGAATTTTGCGTGAATTTTTATGATAAAAGTGGTAGTTTGAATCTTTTAGTGCATCTACCTTTTCTTTTAGCACTTTTGAAATCTTTTAGCACATTCATAGGACAAAACAACACATTCAAAAACCTAGTTTTTAGGAAAATTAGCACATTTAGTTGTTCTAGTAGGGCATATGCACATTTTAGCACATTCGACTGGTCTTATAGCACATGTGTCTAATATTTCAATGCATTTGTGTAGAATAGTGCTTCTTCCCTTTAGAATAGCACTTCCACCCTTTAGAATAGTGCATATGATCCTTTAAATAGCACATAGACATGTTATTGCTCATATGATGTGGAAAAGAGCGCTTTCAAATGTTAAAGTAGTGCATATGCCTATTTTAACGCATTTAATTGGTGTGGTAGCACATATGTCCTAGGAAATAGCACAATTGATTATTGAAGTGTGAAAACTGAGTGTAGTGCATTAGTTGAGCATAAGATAATGCAAAAGGCTAGATTCTAGGTCTATTAGCTAGGGATCATCAGAATGAGTGAACCATAGGGATCAGGTATTTTGAAGTGATATTTTAGGATCAATTTTGATGATAGATAGGTAAGGAGTGATGCCCCAACTTAGGATATAGAGTAGGGAAAATAAACTGGTCTAACTCAGGATAGAGAGGGACAAGTATTAGGTCCAAGATAGAACTAGTAGCTAAGTAGCTAGATAAAGGTAGTAGACTGATGTATGATGATCACATGGGATGAAAATTGACATTATTATTTGTTTGATGAAAAATAGGTACATGGGCAAAATCTCATGGTCCAAGGGCTGTATCCATGGCCTTTAGAGGTAGTAGGTCAATTGTCAAGCGTAGACTACTAGGTGATAGATAGATGTGGGTTTACTCATTTACTACAGATGCCCTAGTTCTAAGTGAACAGGGGACTATTGACAGTTGTGGCCAAGCGGTGGCACTCGAACCACAACAACTTTCATTTGCTAATGGGGAAGATGACAGTGACTCCTGAGGATGTATACCAGATATTTTGGATCCCAATAGTAGGGGATTTGGTGTACTATGATCAAACTACTAATGGTATTACTTTTTGAGACTTTTTTGGGGATGATAGCATATCATGGTTTTAGATGTTGTAGTATGAGGAATTGCTGACAGTTTTGGCTGGTTTGACAGGAGGATTTGTGTTGCTAGATCAATGAGGGCAAGGATGTTCAGTTGGATGGGGCTGATTGATATAGGATATGATTGATTAGCCATAGAGATTTGCATAGGAAAATTGCATTTTGGCCCATTTGTATCGTGATTTACATCAAGTTGTGTATTTGGGAGCCTCGTCACTATCAACAGGGGTGAGTTTGCTACAGGTATGGACATGGAAGCATTTTCCCATTATACATCTGATGTGTGTGTGACAGCAGCTGTAGGATATGCCATACACGTATACTTATTGTAGTGTGATCAAGCAACCCCATTTTGGCAAGACAAAGGATTAGTGACAAATTTTGGATGACATTGATGAAGTTGTGTGGAGACCTTACCGGTTCACAGAGCCATGGCCTAAGGACAATGATGAGATGGTATATTTCTTTTTTCTAAGTTATTTTTTGGGCCAGGTACTTGTAGTGATAGAGAAATTTTGTTTTAGGTGGGTGGTGAGATAGTTCAGTCGGTGGTAGGGCATGCCACAGGGGTCAACACATTATGCTCAGGTGCATTTAGAGAGAGTGGTGTAGGGACAAAATTTGGAGTATGAGGCTTGTTTGGAGGCCTTTTTGCAAATGATAGACACACCACAATCATGGGCATTGTGGGATGGGGTGGCAGATGCAGGGATGGAGGGGGATTATGCATGGTGGTTTCGAGAGCATCCCTTTCCTAGATACACATATCTGGTCAAGCCTATTTCGGGGATCAATTACCCATCAAGTGGGGGAGAGGATGAGTATAATGAGGGTGGTCTAGGGGGAGGTAGAGGGAGATGATGGGCCAGATTCAGGGTGAGAGGTGTGTTCATAGCATGGGGGAGGTGAGGTCGAGGCTGAGTAGTTGTGGTACTAACACATAAGGGTGTGGCACAAGGTCCAGTGCAAGGACTAGTAGGTGTAGGGAGAGTTAGAGGGATCTAAGGCTATGGTGGTGTGAGGGTGAGAAGAGGGATGGTTTTTGCATGGGAGTTGGATAGAAAAATAGAGGTGCTAAGTAGGGTAGGGTAGAGTAGGTGAGAGCTAGGTTGCTTGAGGATGTGCAATTAGTCCAGTGGCAAAGGCCATGGATGCAAGCACCTATTGGTGATCTACAAGAGGCATAGCCATAGGTACAATAGGTGCTACTAGATCCATAGCCACCACTAGAGAGGCTAGGGGGATTGACTGATTTGGAGGCTAGGATGAGTATCATGGAGGCTTGTAGGGGTGAGGTGTTGAGTACATTACAAGCCTTTATAGCCTCAGTGACACCAAGGCCACCACTGCTGCCATCGAGGATAGATGGGGCGTCAATGTCATGTCCCCTTTTCAAATAATTTAAAAAAAAGAAAATCTTTGCTAAGGCAGGCAGGCCCAAGAAAGTGAAGTTTCAGAAAAAGGGAGTTAATCTTTGGAAACCGTTGGACTAATAAATGATAATTATTATTAAAATATGTTTCATTAACCTCTCTTGGATGTGAGTTACATTTATGCCCTTTTTAAAGAGGTTTGGAGGCATTTTGGGGGGATTCCAGAACTTGATTTTTGCTGATTCTTTGTTATTCTTCAGAGGCTGCCAAACCTGTGGAGAAGGAGACCCAAGAACGGGAGTTTGCAGGTTTCCAGGGAGACCCAAGAATGGGAGTTTGCAGGTTTCCAGGAAGGCTAAGAATGGGAGTTTGAAGCCATTCCATGTGCATACTCATACAGAGTTTGCCTTTGTGCTGAACAGTGCAGATTTGTGAGTTTCCGGGTGTATTTTTGTAAGAGTTTGGTGTTTCCGGTTGAGTATTTCATATCAGTTTTGGTTGATGCTGTATTTTATACTTTAAGCTATTAAAATAGAGCTGAATATATATATTGGGACGTGATTAAACTTCTGAGATAGATTATTAGTGTTCTTGTGGTGTTTCCGGGCATATTTTGTGCTATTTCGGGAGCCCGATGAGCATAGTTTTGGTCCTACATTTTCGAGCTCTTGTGTAAAGGCTATATGGATCTGGAAATTTCAATTTGTAGGCTGTTATGCTGCTGAAAGTTCTGTAAAAATTTCCATTTTCAGATTCATTAATAATTTGTGAAGTTGTAAAGCTTTTAGCACTATTTTCAACATACCCGATTTGGGGTTTCTTGAGGAATTTGGTGGATCTTTGGGATATTAGCTGTTTGATTTTAAAGATCTGATTAGAGGTTGGAAATATCATGAAAAATCAGAAAAGGGACATTTCAGTGGTATCAGAGCCATGATCTTGCCAACCTGAGGGTTTGTAGAAGTGGCAGGTCAGTTTTGACAACTACCCAGATCTTGCATTTCAGTTTTGAGAACTACCCAAATCTTGCATGTCATAATTTATGATTGCATGTTGCTTCTAATCAGTTGCATGTCAAAATTTATGGTTTCATGCTACTTCTAATCATTTTCATGTTAGTTCTTGGTGAATTTGGTGGTTGTAGAAGTTTGCATTTCAGTTTTGACAAGTACCCAGATCTTGCATATCAGTTTTGACAACTACCCAGATCTTGCATGTCATAATTTGGTGGTTGCATGCTTCTAATCAGTTGCATGTCCAAATCTATAGTTTCATGCTACTTATAATCATTTGCATGTTAGTTCTTGGTGAATTTGGTGGTTGTAGAAGTTTGCATTTCAGTTTTGACAACTACCCAGATCTTGCATGTCATAATTTGGTGGTTGCATGTTGCTTCTAATCAGTTGCATGTCCAAATCTATGGTTGCATGCTACTTCTAATCATTTGCATGTTAGTTCTTGGTGTTTGAAGAAGTTATATCCTATTGGGGTTACACTCTACTTTATCCAGAATGGACAGGTATAGTACAGAGTCTCAGAGGGAACAATCTTGGACAATTGATAGCCAGAGTCAAAATAATAGAAAGGATGGTTATTTAGACATTCGAGATAAACTTATGAAAATAAGCCATGACATGTCTAAACAGTTGGTTGAGCACCACCGTATAAATGACATGTTATCTGACCCAGCTAAGGTGGATAAGTTGACTGGATTTCTATTTGGCAGATTTTCTCACAGGACAGATGACACAATTTCCAAGAACTTGCATGAGGAGTTTGAGAAACTAGCTGATAGCCAGGTAGAGGTCTCAGATTCTACTCTGCCACAGGAGGTGGTGGGAAAGGATATTACACAGATTGATAGTAACGGTCAACTTGATACTCAAATTGAGACAATTGTTTACAGGTTGTCAAAGGGTGATGCCACAGGTATTCAGGATGGTATAGTTACAACAGGCAGTGACAATAGTGTAGTGGGTTCAGATGATGATTATGAGGATGTTGTTGTGCAGGATGGTGAGATACCTGGTAGAGATGAGCAGACATTGAGCATTCATGACTTTGCTGAGAAAGAGTACCAGGCACAGTTAGATGCTTCATCACATGAGGTTGAGGCTGGTAGTACTTCACATGATTTGTCCAGCCAGCTGAAGGTGAACCAAGATAGTATTGTGACTTCATTATCTCATCATGACAGGTATGTGGAGTTAGTTGGTATTGGTCATATTACTCAGGTGAGGAGTTTGCTTGAGTTACCAGTTGATTCTAGTTTACGGATATGGACTCGAGATTGTTATATTGGCATTTGGGATTCAGTTGACTGGATATCTTTAACACTTTTTGGTAGCAGTGTTTGTTTGGGTGCTATCATGGATTTGATTAGCAGATTACATGGTGTTGTCTTTTCTTGTGCCAGTATCTTGTCTGATGTTGGTATTAGTTTTTATACACCAATGTTGGGCCTTGTTCATATATCCAGTCGGCCATACTTGTTGGAATGTGTTGATGATATTTCATATTTGGCAGTGTGTATAGATGAGTCCCAGGATCATATTGGCATTGATGACATCCAGAAGGATGCAATGGGCAATTTTGAAGACTTAGTTTCCTTGGGTATAGAGGAGTTGGACAGAAATGCTAATGTTTTTGATACTCTGTATGTTGATATGAGTTTTAGATTTGATTCACAGGATATGGATGGTAATACTCTAGAGACTAGTAACTTTGAGGATACTCCTTTAGACAGTGCATCAGAGGAGGTTTGTAGGAGACAGTCAAGCCAGTGCCATCATGTGTCTAATCAGTTGAGAGTTAGTGACCAAGACATTGCTATCACTTGCCAGCATTTCGATGCTGCTCGTCAGTTGTTAGCAGTTTATGGATGGGGTTCTCCTACTAGTGATGAGCAGGGAGGCAGTTATCTTTCCTTGACAGAGTTCCACTCTTTATGGGAGGCTATCCAGATTCTGAGACAGGATTATATGCAGTTGGTAGCCGACAGAGATTATCTTATGAAGTGGGGCAGTACAGCATATGATGCATTGTTGGCCAAGGAAGATGAGGTGAGTGAGATTACTGAGCAGCTTGTGGTGACTTCTGAGATTCTTGAGAGTACACAGTTGGCTTTCAAGGAGTCACAGTTTCATTTGGCTAAGGTGACCATGGAGTTAGAGCGACTACAGTCTTCACCTGATTCTATACAGTCACAAGCAGTGGTGTTTGGTGATCCGAGGATGTCCATGGCCGAGATTGTCAGAGACAGTGGAGATGGGGATGCATCCATTCTTGATACTAACATTGGAATATCAGGTTCATTCCCACTAGAGTTAGGTTCAATTGAGTTGGGTGTTGTAGCAGATTGTTGTATGCCTGACATGGTGGTGACCTCTAGTACTAATGGCACGAAGACTAGAGATGTTGTATCAAAGACCATGTGTGACATTGGTGAGCTGATAGTTGGCATGGTTCCTACTAGTAATACTACTCCCTTCGCAATGTCTTCAGAGGTAGTAGTCAGTTCCAATTTGGTTAATGATCGATTGCAGTTAGTTACATCTGGATTGCAGTCTGAGCCACTGACTGAGATTGGTGCATTCTATCGGCATTACACTGTGAGGTATGCTCATCTATCTACCTTTGATGACCATGTTGATGAGATGATGATACAGAGATGTACTTTGGTTCCTAGTGCTTATCATCAGTTATGGGACAATTTGATGCCTCAAGATGAGAGTTGTGATGGGCATGACATGGCGATAGGTTCTATAGTTGACAGCTTGATAATACATGACTTAGAGCAGGAGTTTCAGAGTGATGCTTCAGCAGGTGTTGTTATTGATTCTACTCCTTTGGCTATGACATCTCTTGACTTAGCTGGTGATCAGTCACAGTGGGTTGTATCACTTCTTCATGGTGAGCTGTTGACTGAGGTTGGTTTTTTTTATCAACATTATATTGTAGGGTATGTACATCAGTTAGCATTTGATCCTTGTGCTGAGGAGTTGATGGTAGACAAATTTGGTTTGGATTCCATTTCTTACTCTTTATCTTGTAATGTCTTTTCACCATCAGCAGTGTATGGAAGTTATGGTTATGAGATAGTGGCCGATGATTTGCAGAGTTGTGTTGACTGCAGGAGTTGTACAGTGTGTGGATTCTCCATACTTGGTACAGTTTCATTCAAGAGGGTTCACCATTGTTTCAGAGTTGGATTGTACATTCCATATAGGCCAGTGGGATGCGTTGATGGTATTTACTGTGTTGGTAGTTTGATTTGTCCACTTTACTTGGGTTCTGATGTTCTAAGAGTTTGTGCCTCATGGGTTTTTGTTTGTGGTAGTGGTGATTTCAGAGTTTGGTTGAGCTATAATTGTCAATTTGATTATGGATTCCTCTTGGTCATATTGCAAAGGATATTGCAGGAGCCTATGTTAATTGGTAGTAGTATAGTTCATGACTACATTTGGGATCCAGGTGGATTGATTGGTTTATTGTTCAGCCATTGCTTGAGGACAAGCAATGATTGGGAGGGGAGGACTTGTCATGTCCCCTTTTCAAATAATTTAAAAAAAAGAAAATCTTTGCTAAGGCAGGCAGGCCCAAGAAAGTGAAGTTTCGGAAAAAGGGAGTTAATCTTTGGAAACCGTTGGACTAATAAATGATAATTATTATTAAAATATGTTTCATTAACCTCTCTTGGACGTGAGTTACAGTTATGCCCTTTTTAAAGAGGTTTGGAGGCATTTTGGGGGGATTCCAGAACTTGATTTTTGCTGATTCTTTGTTATTCTTCAGAGGCTGCCAAACCTGTGGAGAAGGAGACCCAAGAACGGGAGTTTGCAGGTTTCCAGGGAGACCCAAGAACGGGAGTTTGCAGGTTTCCAGGAAGGCTAAGAACGGGAGTTTGAAGCCATTCCATGTGCATACTCATACAGAGTTTGCCTTTGTGCTGAACAGTGCAGATTTGTGAGTTTTCGGGTGTATTTTTGTAAGAGTTTGGTGTTTCCGGTTGAGTATTTCATATCAGTTTTGGTTGCTGCTGTATTTTATACTTTAAGCTATTAAAATAGAGCTGAATATATATATTGGGACGTGATTAAACTTCTGAGATAGATTATTAGTGTTCTTGTGGTGTTTCCGGGCATATTTTGTGCTATTTCGGGAGCCCGATGAGCATAGTTTTGGTCCTACATTTTCGAGCTCTTGTGTAAAGGCTATACGGATCTGGAAATGTCAATTTGTAGGCTGTTATGCTGCTGAAAGTTCTGTAAAAATTTCCATTTTCAGATTCATTAATAATTTGTGAAGTTGTAAAGCTTTTAGCACTATTTTCAACATACCCGATTTGGGGTTTCTTGAGGAATTTGGTGGATCTTTGGGATATTAGCTGTTTGATTTTAAAGATCTGATTAGAGGTTGGAAATATCATGAAAAATCAGAAAAGGGACATTTCAGTCAACCAATTAGATGGTTGATGTTGCACCAATGACAGACATTATAGGGTAGGTGCCCCGAGAGGATACGAGTGCCACCAGTGAGTAGGGGCCATTGGATCAGGCACCTACACATGGATGAGTTGACATTATGTGTTGTGACCATATCCCTCATTATGTATGATTATTCTTTTGATGTTCATTTGATACTCATGTTTATGTACTTGGTTGAACCTTGGATGTTCATGTGGATAGATGTTGTGATTTATTGACATTCATGTTTTTTTGATCTATTGGATGTTCTTATTGATGCAGTTTATCTAATATTCATGTGGATTTTGGCCTATGGATGTAGTTTATGATTGTTTTTTTTTCTTTATGAGATATCCAAGCTTATTGATATTTAGATGTGTGCACTTTTTATAACATGGACTCATGTATGCAAGTGATGGTTTGATTTGATGGATACGGTAGTAGTAGATGTTGATATGTGTGTGTGTGTGTGTGTGTGTGTGTGTGTGTGTGTGTGTGATTAATGTAGTATAACATATGGAAATTGATTAAAATAAATGACATGACAATAATGATGTAATGAAAAGGTGTTGTGATAATATGAGTGTAATGACATGAAACAAAATATGATAAAATACAATTGGATTTAATGAAATGGAATATAATGAAATGACATTTGGTGTAATGTAACATGATGTAATGAGACATAATGTGATGTTATAAAGTGATTTGTAATGTAATGTAATGAAATAAATCGTGAAAAATGAATTGTAATGGGATGAATGCTATGGTAATCTAATGAAATGTAATGGAAATTTTACAAAATGTGGAAAGAAATAACATGTGATGAAATGAAATGTGAGGTAATGGAATGAAAGGAAATGAAAAAGGTAATGAAATGAAATGAAATGTCTAATGAAAGAAATGATATCTGATGAAATGAGAGAGAATGAAATAATCAGAGCTAACATAATGAAATGAAAAGAAATTGGTAAGTGAATTAGGAATGTGATGAAATGATAAGGAAATGGAATTAATATGATGTATGAGAGGAAATATGATATGATATGATGGAAGCCAATTTTTACATGGTATAAATGTGTATTCATGAAACTTTAATGTAGAATACAGATAGACTGACAATGAACTAGACTAAACTCAAGAAATTGTTATCAAAATGTAAATTCTATGTGCATCTCATGTTTCCCTAACTACAATTGCTAAGAAAGCTCTTAGACTAGCATCTCAGTGATAGTTCTAGAATGGGAGTATGCTTAGAATGTAGATCTACAAGAATGCATGCAAGATCTATGACTATAATGTAGTTTATATGAAGATAACAACCCTTACAATGCTATGATAGTGGACATACAATAAGCTAGCATGTAATAAATGATGCTAAATGGCATAAAAACAATGCTAAGATGCTATGAATTTTCTAGGATGATAATGCTAAAATGGTAACTCAAAGTGTGCCTATAGTGCAGATGTCTAAATCTTGGGTCCTTTGGCTCTTGGATTTCTCTCCTATTTATAGGATTTCAGAAGGGGTTGGGGTAAGAATTAGGATTTTCATCTTTGATTGGTGGATGAAAGTGAGATTGAAAATATCTCATAAGAGACCAGGAGGAAGAATAAATGGGGATAAATCTAATTCTTTTAAATGAAAAAGGGAGATTTTCTCTTTTCTTAGGATAATTGATTTAATAAATGTTCATTTATTTCCAACACTTTGTCTTTTTATTCCTCCCTTTTTGAATTTCATTTTATGAATTTGAATTGTTTTTCTCCTCTTTTAAAGTTAATTTAGGTCTTGTCGATTTGATAGATAATTAATGACCTAATGTGATTTTGATTTGAAAGTCTATTGTGTTCTTCTGATTTCCTCCTTAATTTGCATTGATTGATCGGAATTGCATAATTCAATTCTTTACCAATTTTTGGGTGTCTACAGGTTCCTTAATAAGGATCTCAGTGATCATCAAATTATCACCAAATTCTATATCTAGGTTCACCTAAGGGGGAATTGACACTAGAAGTTTCTTCTTGCACATAGTTTCCCCTTTTATCACTTTGGGATGAAGAATATTTTTAGGACATCTATAAGTAGGATGGCCCAACTAATTACAATTGTAGAATTTCATTGTAGAAAATTAGGATCCTTTGTCAATTCTTCTCTATGTGCCTCTACTACTGGTATTATTTAATCCACTTCCTCTTCTATAACAACCTCTCTCACTATATTTTACAATTTTATCTATTATCTTGGACTCACCTTGTGGTTTTTGCTCATTACTTCTTCCACCATAACCTTCTCTATGCTCTCTATTATCTCTACATCTTCTACTTGGCTCATGTTTCTTCTTGTTCATGTTTTCCACCTTGAGGGAATGTTGATAACATTTATGAACTATTGGAGGGCTCAAAAAACTTATCTCTTATTGAATATTCCATATTCATCCATTTAAATATATGGTTACTTTGATGTTTTCATCCTCCACTACTTTTGATCTTAAGCACAATTTTTGAAAGTCCTTTGTATGGGAATTCACATATAGGTTGCTTTGTCTCAAATTTTGGCTTTTTCTATAAACCTAGATTTTCATAGTCACCAGGTAAGTAAGTATCCTTTATCTTTTTCTCTATACACTTCCATGTAGCTATCCAATATCTCTCTCTATATATATATGTGTGTGTGTGTGTGTGTGTGTGTGTGTGTGTGTGTGTGTGTGTGTGTGTGTGTGTGTGTGTGTGTGTGTGTGTGTGTGCGTGCGTGCGTGCATGCACGTGAGTGTGTGCGCATGTGTGCGTGTGTGTGTGTGTGCACGCGTGTGCATGTGCATGTGTGTGTATGTGTGATTGTACAAAGTTCCACCAAGTCAATGTAGTACCCTTCATCCTAGACTTTGCAACCTTAAATTTTTGGGCCTCACTAACACCTTCACACTCAAAATGGTATCCAAGACCCTCTATCCATTTCTAAATATGGCTCCATCTTGCCACTAAATAGGGGTATCCTCTCCAAAAGGTTCTTCAAGAAATCTAGGGTCTAGTTCAGGAATCTTATCTTCTTTAGAAACTTCTTTTGCTTTATCTTTTAAATCTTTCACCTTTCCACTGACCTCTTTAGTCATGGCCTCTACTTCCCCAAGGTTACTCTCAATTAGTGTTAATGTTTTCTCAAGGAGTCTATTCTCCACTTCCAAATCTTGGACCATTTTGGCCAACTCCACATTTATCACCATGTTAGTTTCAATTGTTGATTCTAGTTCTGACATATATTTGATAGGGAGGATCCTACCACTAAGTTTTCTTTACTCTTCACAATATCACCTTCTAGACCTTGTAGATCTTCTTCTCTACAACCCTAAGCCATGGGAAACATAACTTAATTTCCCCTCACAATAGAACTTCTCTACCAATGGGAAATCAACTATTTCTTTGAACTTACTCTAACAAGCCTAACTCACACATCTCCATAACCACTTATCACCACCTTAAAGGCATGTTTGGATTCTAATCTCACTACTCCACTTGCTTTTAGTGTCAATTTTCAAAAACTAGACAAAATATTCTTATCGATCTCCAAATTAGTTTATTCCAAGCCTTGTAGCCCTATTAGCCCTCAATTAGGTCTCCTAATTGATTTTTCCATCATTAAATCTGAAACTTTCCAAATGAGACCATAATCTAATTACCATTATAGATACCCTTTTGGGAGAACTAAAATATTTTTAGGGTTTTAGATGTTAGACCTATCCATACAATGACAAACCCTAATCAGACCAATTCATAAATAAAATTATATTGTTTTGGGTTTGCAATGGGGAGGCCCCCAAAATGACTTCAAATTCTACTGATCTCTTGTCCACAACTTCTCTAGGACTCTTTTTCTTCATTCAAGTCATTACATTGAATTTCCTAGTTGACTGTGGCAAGCAATATCAAACTATCATCACCTATTCCTAGTCAAGCTACATATGTGCTCGTGTAGGACATCAAAGAAGAAATGGGAATCAACACTTTCTAAAACTATACAAAAGGGAACATGTTGTACAATGACCCTAATTTCAATCTCCCAAAGACCATTAAAGTCCCACAATTAGAATTTAAGTAAGATCCATTTGAACAACACAAACACTAGAATTGGCAGTAAACAAGCCAGTAGATTTGTAATTATATTTGCTCAAGAAAAACTATTCAAACTACACATCAAAAATTGAAATTAAAGAACTCAACCTACTCTAACTATTCGTATCAAATAGGTAGAATAAATACATTGAAAAGGATTTTCCCGAGAAAATACTTGACTATGGTGAAATAACCAAAAAAATCTTTCAATTCAAATTGCTCCTTCCACAACATACCTTCCAACCTAGAAAAAAATGTTTGAAATGTCTTATATTGATATCGTTCAATTGTCCCAACTTAGCTTATGAGATTATAGTTCATTTTTTCACAAAGATGATCACTCATGCAAAAATTTGTCATGCAACTTTTTAAAATTGTAAAAGTTATCATCGCAACTTTTTGACAACATTGACAATTGTGCATTTTCTCATTTCAACTTGACTCCAAATTGTGCTAGATGTGCTAAAATTATGCCAAATACATGTCTAACACCATTTTTACCTATTTTATTTTGGTTCCTTACCCTCATTATGCCAAATTTTGCCTAACTACCCACATTTTGCCACCTATTGACAATATTTTTCCTATCTTAAGAAATGACTTACACACACACCCTAAAAGCTCCTAAACATGCCTATTGTACCCACAAATAACCCTTATTTCATTAATGACCTAGCTAAGGTAATTATTAGCCAAATTTTCATTGGGTTTTGTTGAAAATCCTAGGTACTCCTGTACCACCCATCCTCTCCCTTAACTATCACCTAGTTATAGATAGAATAACCATCCAAGAATAACATCATCTTAGACCCACTCACAATTTTCAACACCTCATCTAGTGTGAGCAAGAGGTAATTTTCCTTTTTTTGAAGATCGATGCAAATTTCTAAAATCAATGCAAAGCCTAATATCTCCACTCATCTTACACATTGGAACTAATTTTGTGACCCATGTAGAATTTTTGATTGGCAAAATGATTTTTGCAATCTATTAATTTTTTAACTTCATGATCAACTATTCAATGACCGCATTAACTTTTCTTTTGTGCTAGAAGGATGGTTTTGCATCTAGTTTGATAGGTATGTTATCCATGACTATTTCTAGATCATATGTCTTGATATCTTCATAGCTCCATAATATGACATCCTTGTATTTAGCCAATAGTTATAGCCTTTCCAAATTTTCTTGTTCACTCTAGACTTTTTCAATCTTTACCATTATAAGGTCTTCTTCTATACCTAAATTATATGAATCACAATCATCATTTCCCTCCTCAATGGGAGGTCTCTTTTGTTGTGTAGACTCATCCTTGTTAAATATTTGTTCTAGATTTTGACCATCCCCTTAGGAATGGTTTTTTTCTAGATTTACAACTCCATCTTCATATTTGAATTCATCTTTGTATTCTCCTTCTAGTTCGTCATCTTTCATTTTTCCTTCAAACATACCACCACTCATGCAAAATTCTAGAATATGTTGATCATCTTGAAATACTTAGAAGTTTCTTATGTTTTTGGGGATAGAGGGAGTTGCAACTAATTCCATAAAGAACCTCTTCAACTTAGTTCTCTCCATAGGTTTCAATGCACTTGTCGATGTGGTGAATGCATGCAAATAATCCATCAATCCCACAACTCTATTTCTATAAGCTAATAACCTTTTATCATTATAGGAATGTTTTTCTTTGATTTTTCATATTATTAACTATGAATTTTCCTTGACCATAAGTACCTTCACATTTCCTTATAAGGCCATGAGGAGATCTTACACAAGATATTTTTATTTAGAAAATTTATTAGTGCATATAAGTTACAATAGATAGAAAATTTAATAGGACTTACCTCTAGGGATAATCAGCTCCATTCCAACTCTGACTCCATGTTTACAATTGGAACTGCCAATTTACAAAGTCCACACTCCATCATCTTTATTTGGTTTCATTTTTTCCTTTAGTTTTACTTTAGCCTACACCTTGTCCTTAAAATAATTTGACTGGGGCCTCCATTCCATTTTTGTCTAAGTAGTATTTCCCTTTTGTTGGAATGTTTAGAATGACAAAGAGGGGGCAAGGAGGGGTCGATGGGTGAATCAGTTATCCAAGGTCAAAATCTGCAAATAAATTTTTTTCAATACTTTAACTTATATTTATGAATGCATTGATCATTCAATATCTTAAAATTTTTCATATTGTTGTCCTAGGTCAAATAACTTTGCAAAAATGTAAACATGAAATACTACAAAATCAATCATACATTTTGACACAAGGATTTCATGTGGAAACCCAATTTGGAAAAAACCACCTGTAACATGCTACCAATTTTTACTCTTCTAAAGTGAGCCTTATGTTGAGCCAACCATGTTAAAGGTTACAATGCGTACTGATAAATGTGACCTTGATTAAAGGATTTCAATCACTCTATTAGGAGTGATCCTTGTTAGAGGACTTTAGAACATTCCATTAGAATGTCACCTTGTTAAAGGATTTACTTATTATTGTTAGGTCAACCTTAGTCCAAAGGATTTATCTAGACTAATATAGTTGTTAGAAAGTAACAACAGGACCTAAACTGATAATAAAATAACTCACTTGCAGATTACATATCTCACATTAAATCCTCCATTCTTCTTGGCATTCATCCTCTTCATCTCTAATAGCTTTCTCACCCTTCAAGCCTTCATCTCCTTAAGTTGTCTTGCTTAGTATGCCAATTGTAGATACTTTCATTTGGCCACCATATGAAGCAACACCCTAGACTTCTTGTCTATCCCAGGTTCACGCTCTTGACAAATTGCTTATGGCCTGTTATCTCCTTATATAGAGAATTTAGATCTTTTTCTTCTTAACCACAATCTTTCATTTTAGGGTTAGGTCAGATTCATTAAATCTTCCCATCTTTCCATTTTGTTCCTCCTAGAAACTTCCTTTACAATCCTCTTTGAATTTATCTTAAAATGGTTTATCTTGAGTTCTGTGCCACTAGCTCATCATAGTTATCTTCCACATGCTTCACATTATTAAAGAAATAAACTTTTTTTGGATCAAATTCGTTAAATTTTTTATCAAACTCATTTTATTATCACTTAGAAATAACATGTTGTTTTCTTGGCAAACACTGTCTTCTGATGTTCGGTCAACACTAGGTCACTCGACATACACTAAGTTTCACTCAATTGCTACTGCCATCTTTTGATGCTTGACACATACTAAGATTTCTCTTTTTTTGACACATACTAAACTTGCTCAATCAAAACTAACTTTCTGCTCTAACTGAACTAAATTACTTAGCTTCCACTATTTTCTCAATCAGGCTAAGTAGGCACATTTCTTTGCTTAGGCTTCTTCTAGTCTTTTCTCAAGTATCCTTTTATTATAGCCTTAATTAGATAAACAAAACACTATATCATCAAAGTCTTGCTTGGTCTTAGTGCTCCTTTTATACACCATATAACTCAACCTTTCTCTAGGTTCTCTTGTTAGCCTTTCTTTTCAAATCCTCTTCATTAAACAATCAAATGCTAGATTTCAGACCAAAGTGTCATACCAACAAGTAGTAAGTTTGACATCAGTGAAAAAATAATGATTATTCCATGATAGGTTTCATTAATCTTCTTCATTTCAAAAAATTTCTTTTCAACAATTTTCCTCTTTGGCATTGATGAAAAACTAATACCAACAATAGTACCAAAAAGAAACTTAATAGCTTTTATTGAGATCACTTCATCATCTGGTTGTGTCCCTCTTTGACAACAAAATTTCTCCTTCCTTCTCTAATCTCTTTGATATCTCCTTGATTTCTATAATACCTAAGTCTTTGACAAAATTATCAAAGACTTGTCATTTATACAAGTAGATATAATCAATTTAAGTTCTCCCTCTATCACCTTGCATGTGATTATAAATCTTCTATTTTTAGCTCCTTTACTTTAGGTGGGTCCTAAAGTAAGATCTACTACATCAAATTGTAAAGTATGTCATTCAACTTAGTTGATGCAAGACACTACTCTTACTTCTTAAGTAGCTTTGGATAGGGGTATCACCCCTAGCTTACCTCTAAGATATTCGTGTGCATCCTTAGTTAAAGTCTTTGTGAATATATCAGCTATCTATTCTTTTGTATTCACATATTCCATTCTCACTTCTTTGTCTTGAACCAATTCTCTCAAGTAATGATACTTGATTGTAATTTTTTTGTCTTTGTGTGCATCACAAGATTCTTAGATATGTTTATAGCACTTGTATTGTCACAGTAAAGTACTACAAGTCCAGAGATTTCTTCCTTCGTTCCTTTGAGTAACTATTTAATCTATACAATATTTGTGCAATTTACAACCATAGCCACATATTTAGCTTTAGTAATAGATTTTGATATACAGCTTTGTTTCTTGCTAGTATAAGAAACTAATCTCTTTCCTAAGAAAAATGCTCCACCACTTGTACTTTTCCTATCATCAATGTTTCCAGCCCAATATGCATTTTTATAGGATCTCAATTCAAACTTGTTATTTTTATTGTAGCATAGACCATAGTCTTCTATACGTTTCAAGTATCTCATAATCCTTTTAACACCCATTAAGTGATTTTCCTTAGGATTTTCATAAAATCTTGCAACAATCCCAATAGCTAGTGCAATGTCACGTCTGTTATGAACTACATATTACAATTTTCTAATCATAGACCTGTACAATGTTTGATTTACTTCAGCAGATTCATTAGTTTTGGATAGTTTATGTCCTATCACCATAGGAGTACTAATTGTTTTTGAATCTTACATACCAAAAGTTTTCAAGATTTCCTTTACATACTTGGACTGAGTGATGTAAATACCATATTTCATTTGATAAACTTGTAACCCAAAAAAGAACTTTATTTCTCCAAACCTTGACATCTCAAATTCTTTCATCATTTCATTTGAAAATGTCTTACACATGGCATTTTTTCCTCCAAATATGAAATCATCAATGAATATTTCAGCTATTAAAATTACTTTACCTCCTTTTGTCTTTAAGTATAGATTGTTTTTTTCATCAATCTTCTCAAAACCAATCTTCACAAGATAGTTATGTCATCTTTCATATTATGCTCTGGGAGCTTGCTTCAAACCATATAAAGCTTTGTGAAGTCGACACACCATGTTCTTATTTTTTGGATCAACAAATCCTTCAGGTCGTTCAATGTAAAATTCCTCTTCTAGTATACCATTCAAAAATGTTGATTTAACATCCATTTGATAAACTTTGAATCTTTTATAGGCAGAATAAGCAAGCAGAGTTCTTACTCCTTCAATCTTGCAACTGGGGAAAATGTCTCTCCATAGTCAATTCCTTCTTCTCATGAATATCATTTGTAGACTAACCTTGCCTTATTCCTTTTTACTTCACCATTCTCATCCAATTTGTTTCTATACACCCACTTGTCTTTAATAACATTCTTATTCTCTAATCTAGATAGTAATGTTCATGTTTTGTTCTTCTCAATCTTAAGATTTTCTTAATAAACATGTATCATTCCTTAATCTATTCCTTGTCATTGGTCAAACCTCTTTCTCTCCAATGATTTATTCACCATGATGATGTCTCTTGACATATTTTTATAATCTTGGCTCTGTTCTTCTTTCAACAATAGGTCATTCATGAAGCTCAATTTCAAGTTCACTATGTCCGTCTTTGTCAAGTAACTTGACATTTTTTTATTTTAAACTAATCTCAGCATTAGAATGTACCTTAGCTTCTTATTGTAACTCAACTCCTAAATGCAAATCAACATCCATTTATATGACTCAATAGTCACTGATTTTTATTGATTAGCAACTACAGTATCATCAACATCAGCATACATGCCTTCATAGTAGTACATAAAGGTTTTGTAATTCTCAAGTTCCTTCTTTTGTTCATCTTCATGTATTTCTATATATCGATCAAACTTTACATTTGCACTTTCCACAAACTTATTAGTGTTAGTATTTAAACACTTATAAGATTTACTTCTTGTGGAATAACCTAGTAATATACCTTCTTCAATTTTTGCATCAAGTTTACCATTTCTATTGTCCTTAAGAAAGTAATACTTGCTTCCAAATATCTTAAAATAATTGACTTTGGGTGAATATCCATACCATAATTCAAAAGGTGTGGAATTTGTACCTTTCTTGACTTGTACTTAGTTTAAGGTATAGACAGCTATACTGGCAGGTTCTCTCCATTATTTCAAAGCAGCATTCTTCTCCATGATTAGTGTTCTAGCACAATCTATTACAAATATGTTCCTTCTTTCAGTAATCCCATTTTGTGTAGGGGTCCTAGGTGTAGAATTTTGTCTTTTGATTCCTTTTTCATTGCATAAATTTTTGAAATCATTTGATATAAACTCTCCACCTCTGTCAGATCATAGACATTTCAAGCTTTTACCAGTTTTATTTTCAAATATTTCTAGATACCACTTAAACATTTGAAAAGCATCATATTTTTCTATTAAAAATATTACTGTCATCATTTTAGAGTAATCATCAACAAATATGATAATGTACTTGTCACCTTTGTAGCTTTCCACATCAATTGGTCCACATAAATCGGTGTGAACTAATTCCATAATTTCTTTTGAAGTATGAGTCTTACTTTTAAAACTAGACTTTATCATCTTGCCTAACTAACATTGTTTGCAAATCACATTATCAAATTTCTTCAATTTTGGCAAACCTCTGACTCTTTTCATCTTACTGATACTAACCAAATTGTCAAATTTTACATGACATAACCTTTTGTGCTATAGCCACACATCATCAGATTGTACAATAAGACAAGTAGCATCATTCATGTCAAAATAAAATAGATTAACCCTAGTCTGATCTCCACTTCCAATTAGTTTTCCATCAGTGTCATAGATCTTAGCCTTCCTATTATCAAATTCAATTTTGCATCTTGAACTATTCAATTCTGACACACTCAACATATTATAGTTAAGGCCTTCCACATAGTAAGAATTCTCACAAATGATCTTGTTTGTTAATTTGATTGATCCTTTACCTTTCATAGGATAGGGTGCATCATTATCAAATCTAACACTATTTCCATTGTAATGCTCAAGGCTAATGAGCTTACTTTTGTCTCTAGTCCAGTGATATGAATATCCACTGTCAATGATCCATCTATCACTTTTGTTCACATAAGATATCAATGCAGTTGCCTCATCTTCATCAAAATCATCTTTCATAGAAACATAGACAACTTCATCTTCATGATCATCATATTCATTATTAGATTCTTCTTCAACAATGTAACAGGCCTTCTTTCCCTTGTCCTTATAGCCTTTGTTACTATCATGTTTTCACCTCTATATTTGTCTCCATTCTTGTTGTTTGACTTTTCAAGACAACTTCTTGCAATATGACCAACCTCATTACAATTAAAACATATGATGGGTAACTTACCTTTGTATTTTCCTTTGCCTATTATGAAATTTCATAGCTAGCAGTGCTTCTAGTTCTTCTAGCTCTTCATTATCTCTATCACTGTCACTAGCATCATGTTTGAACTTTTTATTTTTCTTATCTTTTGTTTCTTTTAGTGTTAGCTTAACTTTGAAAGTAGAATCAATATTCTCATATTTGTAATTATAAAAATTTGAAAGTTCAAAAGCAGTGAGTCTACCAACTAGTCCTTTAAGGGTTAGATTACTACTAGGAGTACATCTCAGTTCTTTCATAGAAGAGATTCTAATAGTATAGATAGGCAAAAAGGTTCTCAATACTTTGTTGATCATAGTCTCATCTTGAATAGCTCCATCAGATCCTCGAACTGCATTAACAATGTCTTTGATTCTTGTACAATAGTGGACTATAGTCTCACCTTCTTGCATTCTCATTGAATAAGATAGAAAAAATTGGGTATATATGATGTAGGGTATGATGCAAGAGAGGGAATATATGATGTATCTTTAATCCAAATTCCCAAAAGGAAAGATACAAATGGATTGATCAAAAAGAAGTGATCAATGCACCAATGAATTAAATGATGGAGAATATAAAGAAAGGAGGAAATCCTATAATCTACCATAGAAAGTGTGTACTTGAAATCTTGAATGAATAGAAGAAAAATACTAACCACAAAGTAGGAAAAATATAGAAAATGCTTATTTCTTATGTCTATGCACAGTTTTAGAGAATTTTGCAACCTGCTTTGGATTGGAAATATCGAGATAGAGAAAACCTAGAAAAAAATTGTCTTTATGAGATAAGGTCAACTTTGACCTAGATAGTGGGGCACAATCTTACCCCAAGGCAGAATCTTACCCCTCACTGAAGGTCATCTCTGACCTGAATAGCTCTGACAAAAAAATTGTTTGTAAATCTTAGAAGTTTGCCAAAAAGGGTATCCAGATCTGAACTTCAATTTGTTGTCCTGTACCTATACCTACAAGAAAAAAAAAATTATTTGGTTTTCCTTGGTCAAACCCTAGTTTGGAATCAACCTTGATATGTAATTGAAATTACAATATGTAAAAAAAAAGTAAATGGAAGTATTCACCTTGCTTATGTTAAATTCCTTGTGGAAGATTCAAATCCTTGAATCCACAAGTATGGGTGCTCCAAATGAATGTAGAATTGTTTGTAAGATGTCTCAAATCAATGACATTAGATCTTCAACATCAATCTTGAATGGATCTTAGCATATGAAGAGGCTTGAATAAATGTGAATATAGGGAAATCTTCAACAAGAAGGCTCCATAGAGATTGAATCCTTCAATGGCTAACAATGAATCTCCTTGATGAATTGGATCTTGAATGCTTGAATGCTTGATCATAAAGATAATGGATTGTCCAATATAATAATGTTCATTATTCTTTATGTTCTCATGTTATGTTCTAATTTGTTAGAGAAAATGAGAGGAGGCTTCCTTATATAGTGATCTAGGGCACAAACTTCTAGAGAGGTTGACATTAGAGAATTAAATCCCAATTAACCTTAACCCCTAGAAATGGACCTATATTAAATATAATTTAAGAGTTTACCATTTTGAAATATGAAATAGCTAACCTAGAAGTGGGAAAATGGAACTTTCTTAAGCCCAACATCCTGAAACCTTTGGAACTTGAAATTTGGACCTAGGGTCAAGGTCAAGGTTGACTCTGCCCTAGGTCAAAGTTGATGTCATCCCTGACCTAGGTCAAGGTGGAGGTCGACCTTGACCCATCAGGTTTTCATTGACCCAAAAAGTCAAAGTCTTTACTTTCTCAGAGAAATTTGTTAGAAAGACATTAGAAATAGGGGGAGAGAAGCAGATAGGGGAAAATAGCTAGATCCAAACAAAGACCTATTCAAGGCACTTGACATGACCCTAGATCACTTACTTGAAGGGCTAAATTCTCTTATCATGGAAGTGCTTCCATTTTAAGATGATACACTCATTTCATCAAATTTTCCTCTAAGACTTTCAGCTTTGGCTGTAGCACATTCTTGTCTCCTCCATAGATCTTTTATAGGGTATCTCACATCTTCTTATCATAATCACATACTTTTATGTCATCAAACTCTAAATAACTTAGGGTAGATGCAATTTCCAACATTGCCTGATTGTGTTCCTTCTTCTATTTTAATTGTTTAGCAGTTGGGGCTCCAAATACATCAACATGTTTAGTGGTAATAGTTGACTATGCATAATCTTTAATTCCTCCTAGATGTAGCTTCATCAAAAATTTCCTTGTTTAACTTGGGCACCTTCTTTCTATACATCTTGATTTTAGCTTTAAGTAACTTCAAACTTGTTCCTTCACAATCACTCGGTGCTTTGATACCAATTGCTGGAATGTTTAGAATAAATGAGGAGGGGGGAGCAGTGAATTAATTATCCAAGGTCCAAATGTACAAATAATTTTTTTTCGTACTCCAACTTATGCATGCATTGATAATTCAATATCTTAAAATTTTTCTTATTGTTGTCCTAGGCCAAAATAACTTTACAGAAATATAAACATGAAATACCACAAAATCAGTCACACATTTTGATACAAGGATTTGATGTGGAAACCCACTTTGGGAAAAACCACCGATAACATGCTACCAATTTTCACTCTTCTAAAGTGAGTCATGTGAGGAGCCAACCCTATTAAAGGTTACAATGTAAAATGTTAAATGTGACCTTGATTAAAGGATTTCAATCACCCTATTAGGAGTGAGCCTTGTTAGAGGACTTTAGAACATTCCATTAGAATGTCACCCTAGTAAAGGATTTACTTATGACTTTTAGGCCAACCTTAGTCCAAAGGATTTATCCAAACTAATACAATAGTTAGAAAGTAATAGTAGGACTTGATCTAATTATAAAGAAACTCACTTGCAGATTACATATCTCACATTCAATCCTCAATTCTTCTTGGCATTCATCTTCATCTCTAATACTTGTTAACCCTTCAATCCTCCATCTCATTAAGCCTTCTTTCTTAGTATGCCAACTGCAGACTCTTTCATTTGGACACCATATGAACAAAAGCCTTAGACTTCTTGTCTATCTTAGGTTCACACTCTTGACAAATTTCTTATGTCCTATTATCTCCTTATATAGAGAAATTTAGATCTTTTGCTACTTAACCACAATCATCCATTTTAGGGTTAGGTTAGATTCATTGAATCTTCCCATCTTTCCATTTTGTTCCTTCTAGAAACTTCCCATACAATCCTCTTTGAATTCTTCTCAAAATGGTTTATCTTGAATTTTATGCCACCAGATCATCATAGTTATCTTCCATGTGCTTCACACAATTCAAGATATCAACTTTGTTGGCTCAAATTCATCAAATCTTTGATCAAACTCATTTTACTGTCACTTAGCAATAACATTATGTTTTCTTAGAAAACATTATCTTCTGATGCTCGATCAACACTTGGTTTCTCAGCATACACTAAGTTTTGCTCGATCGCTACTACCATCTTTTAACCCTCCCACATACTAGTATTTATCTTTTCTTGGCACATACTAAACTTGCTTGGTTGCAACTAACTTTCTTCTCAACCTAAACTAAACTACTCGGCTTCCACTATTTTCACGGTCAAGCTTAGCAGACACATTTCTTTACTTAGGCTTCTTCTAGCCTTTTCTCAAGTATCCTTTCATTATAGCCTTAAGTAGATAAAAAATAAACTATATCATCAAATTCTTTCTTGGTCTTAGAGCTCCTTTTATTCACCATATAACTCATCCTTTCTCAAAGATCTCTTGTTATCCTTTCATTTCAAATCCTCTTCATCAATCAATCAAATGATAGCATTCATATCAAAGTAAGCAATTGTCATACCAACAAGTAGTAGGTTTGACATCAATGAAAAAATAATGATTGTTCCATGATAGGTTTCATCAATCTTCTTCATTTCAAAAATCTTCTTTTCAACACCTTTTGTCTAAGCACATGATATATTTTTCTCTTGGAAAGAGGCTTGATATGTTCTTGTTGTTTAACTTGAATCTGTCCTATCAATTTTTTGATCTTGGAAGTGTTTGATTAACATAGATACCCAATCATGACCATTCACAAAGTATCACTTCTTGCGAACAATCACAAACCCATCATAACTTGGTGGGAGTGCTCCTCCATCAAATAAGGTATCACTCTACAAAGTGTTTGGGTCCTTTTGCAAAAGTATTTCTTTTGAAATTACATTTTCTATTATTGGCACAACATTTTCTATGTCCAATTCTTTATCAAGTGTAGGCTAATTTTCAACAACTTCCACATTATCAACACCTTTTGTTGTTTTCTCACATTGAGACAACAATTCATGCTCTCTTTTCTGTATAGAAAAATTTTCAATGAGAATATCAATAAATTTGGTGATTTAACTCAAATTTCTCTGTGATGCCACCGTTGATAATATATGTAACATGGCAGCTTGAAAACATGGGCACACAAATTCTAAATGACTCATGGTGGAGGCAAATTTTTTGGGTAGTAACAATATATTTGGATCAACATCTAATCCTCTAAGATGATGCAAATTTGATATCATGCTGTCTATAAACTACTCAAAAACCTCATCACTAAGCGTGAACTCTTGTAATCCTTCTTCTTGACTATGGTTAGATGTTTCTATTTCTTGTATGTCGAATTCCAGTATTCTATATGATCCTAAGTCAGACTAATGGAAGAGGACTTCATTTAGAGCATTGTATTCCATGACTATTTTCTTAAGCTTGGGCTCCACAACAATCTTAATCAGGTTGGTTAACCCCTTCCATGACAACCACAATTGTGTAAAATTAGTAGAAAACCATCCCCTAAGATAGTTTGTCCATTTTCTACTTAATAATGTTTTGTATGTTTAGGTTTTTCCACCACATGGATATCAATTACATCTTCAATCCAAGGAAATATCGTGAGTTGTATATGTACATCTTTCAATATGCCAGTTATATTCACCTCTATTTAATCTAGTTGTATTACTGTTTGGTTTGTGGGGTGGGGGGTGAAACCTATCCTCTTAGATACTAAGAGTGATGTGACCTTGCAAGAGGAACCATAATCAATTAAATAATTGTGCAAGTTTTTTCCAATGATTAGAATACTTAGTAGAAATGGAGGCACTTCCATTCTATCCTTGAACATTATGGACATAGCCACTGTTGCATTCACATTAAGAGTAGGTGCGTTTTGAGAACTTGAGGTTGATGTGGACTTGATTTGATCCAAAAAAATTAACAAAGCCTCCCTTTTATTGGGACAACTTTATAAGAAGTTGAACATGGAGATATTCACCTTTGTTCTTCAACTACAAGATTATTTAATTAAAAGAAATATTTTAATTAAATAAGATAAAACTATTTAATTAAAAGAGAGATTTTCTTTTAATTAAATAAGACTGTTTTATTTATTTAAAAGGATGTTTTCTTTTAATTAAATAAGATAAGATTATTTAATAAAAAGAGAGATTTTAATTAAATAAAATAAAACTATTTAATTAAAGAGAAATTTTCTTTTAATTAAATAAGAATATTGATGAAATTATCAAACATTAGGAAACATTTGAAATAATTAAATTAATTGCAATTTGATCAAGGAAAATGATTTGAATTGATTCAATAAAATATTGTGATGCATTGATTCGAGAAATTGATGAATTGATTCAGGAAATTGATAAATTGAAGACTAGGGTCCATAGTCTAGGAAACCATTTTAGGGTGCATACATTTGCCCCTCTTTGACTAATGTGTGATCATTTTGGGAACACATGTAGTCAAAGAATGCAGTTGAAGTGTGAGGTCAATTTGGGATCACAAAAAAACACAAATGTGTGGTCAACTTAGGAACACATCAAGACAAAGAATAAAATTTTTGATAAAAATTTTATCTTGAAAAAGACAAGGTTGGCCTAGGCAAAACAAAGATTGATAAAGCTAAATCAAGGATTGAATTTTGATAGGTACTGCCCCCTCGTGATTGAAATCAAAATAAAATAGAGGAGAAACAAAAAATTGATAAATTTGATCAAGTTGAACTAAAGATAAGGTTCTTGATGTAAAACAAAATATATATAAGGATCATAGAACCAAGGTAGATCATTAAGCATGAAAGATTATGCCCCAAAATTGAATAAAAATAAAATAAGTTCGGTGAAAGAAAATGGAAGATAGAAGTTTGGAAGAGGTGGAAAGAAATGGAAAGAAGAAAGTGAATTTTCCTCAAGAAAGAGAATGCCTCAAAATCAATCAATTGTTTAAGATAGAAAATTTTGATTAGGATCATGAAAGAAGATAAAGAAATGAATATCAAGACATGATCACAATTGATTAAAAGTCCACAAGAAAGATGAAGGAAAACCCTCTCAAACTCATAATGCAACCTAAAAATGAAGTCTAATATAATGCAAGCTACATGAAAATGAAAAGGTGTACTTGCGATAGAGAAAATATAACATAGGATTTTATGTTCATGATTCATGAAATAATGTTAAGGAACTTATTTTCATCATTAGATCATTATTAACGAACATCAAAAAATCACACAATCATCACTAGTCACAAAGGCAACAATGAAGATATGAATGTGATTTATATCGGATTGGAATGTGGAAAGATTCTAACATAATCATCAAAGACATAAAGGTCAAGATGACTTTGATGTTAGCTTACCCAATTTAATGTAGTAAAACCATACTCACATCAAGGCATAAATGTTGGGATAACCATAAGAACAGTTATACGAAAATAGTCAAGGATGATGCCTCAAATCTCCTAAGTGTTTCAAGTGGACAACAAGAGACACTCTAGAGTTTCAAGACCACGCCCACAAGAAAAAAGAAAATAAAAAGCATGCCCCATGTCCCAATTCCTTTAGCTATGCATACTGGAGAGACTTATTAGACAAGAAAAATCAACAAAAATTAATAATAGTCAACACACAAAGAAAAGATCATGACATAGCTCAAGCATTAAGTATTTGTGTTTTAAAAATTTAAGTGTGTTAACTGATATTGAGTTTCGAGGATAAGGATCAAATTCTTGCAAGTAGGTAAGATCACATGACAAAACTAGGTAAGACCAAACTAATAAGTGTTGAAAAAAATTTGATGTCAAGGGTTGTATTGAAAAATATAGTTGGGGTGGTGTTAAAAAATACCATTTATGAGGTGTCCTAAAGAATAATGCATTTAAGAGACCAAAGTCAACACAGTTATGCCCCCTAGAAAAAGACAAAGACTAGTTCCAAACCAAAGAAACAAAGATAAGGCTTTATGGAGGAAGGCTAAGTGACAAGGACACATGCTAAGAAATAGGGGTGCAAAGGCATCAAGTAGCACCTACTTCCAAGTTTTCAACACTTGGATTTTATTGCAATTGTTTCATTTTTGAATTTTTCTTTTTTTGGTATTTTTGGAATATATAATTTTTTTGGATATTTTTAGAATGATTTAGAGATCAATAGATTTCAAGAAAGATCACATCAATATTTCCTAATGTCTAGCAAGGTGGAGGACAAGAGGGATTAGCAAGTTGGTGGAAGAGATGGAAGATGAGAGAATGAAGGAAAATGAAGATAAGAAATCCTAAGGGACAAACTCCTCAAGACTACCCAAGCTAGGGAAAAACTATCATGTAAAGCACATTTTGACAAGCAATGATAGGCCAACATAAGGTAATTCATGAAAGCATAATGCAAAAGAAGGAAAGGATGTAGTCCAAAGAAGTAGAAATATCAAGAGACTTCATAGCGACGTGTTTTAATTTTTTTTATTAGATCAAGACCAAATGGGAAAAGGATAGTGAAAGGCTAGAATGAATGGAGAAAAATAGATATGAAGGCTAAACATGGGAGGAATGAAAGCAAGATCATCATACGATAGCTCATAAGATAGCCAAATGTTCATGTATAGGTCAGCATTGTTAAGATCAAAGAGAGGATGAAATGGATGAAAGATATAGAAGAACTAAGCATGATACCTGATTGCCAAGTTTTCATCATGGTACTTATCCCAGGCACCACAAGGGAGTGGTTTTCATTATAGGAAAAATTTATTTCTTTTTAATTTTTCTACCAAGGCACCTATTTCCAGGTTTTCACCAAGGCACACTTTCAATTTGTTCAATTTTTTTTTCTCATTTTTTCTAAAATTTTTGGAAGAAGGCAATCTTTTAAAATAATGCTCCTTGAAAGTATAAGCTGTGATATGCTCAAAGATGCTGATATGGAGGAAGAGGAAGAGAAAAATGGACGATAAGGTTTTCTGCAAAGCAACTGAGGTTGGAAGATAGGAGGAATAGGAAAATGAGGAAAATGGATAGAAGGTAGAAGGATATAGTGAATGGATTGTGAAAGTGTAGACGGAAAGGAAGGCAAGATCAATGCCAACACACACCTTGAAGGGTGGTGAGAGGATGGAGGAAATAGAAATGAAGGAATATGTGAAGGGATATAGCGAATGGATAGAAGAGGTTGTAGTTTAGGCACATGGAATGGAATAATTCTTTTGGAAGAAGATGAAGTGGAAGTCTTTGGAAGCTTTAATGAAAAATTCACTTGTTTATCAACATTAGACTCTTTCAAGAGAGACTTTGGAATCTATATAGCCTTAGGCTTTTCATTTCTTTTTGATAATTTAGAGAGAATATCTTCAATGATAGATTTTGGAACCCATACTTGTTTTTTAGTTCTCTTCTTAGATATCTCTTTTGACTTTATTCCCCTATGTCAATTAGAGGAGACATGGTGATCTTCTTTTTTAGATGGATTCTTGTATGTCTTATTTTTCTTGTATTGAACATTCAACTTACTTCCAAAAGACTTGGGACTTATGGAAGAAGAAGAAGGATATGACTAGTTTAGATGGGTGGGTGGATAAAAAGGATTCAAGTATATGCATCTATGTTGATCTCGAGGAAAGATAGGAGATGGAGAGATGTAAGTACCCAAGATGGAAGTAAAAAAAGAAGTTCATGGTATTGGTAGAGGAAGTCCAAGGATGGATGTGGAAGATGAGAAACAATAATCAATAAGTCCATCAACATCTATATGACAAAAAAGGACATCAACATCTTTAAAGTGAGCATTAGGATTTTCAATAGAATCGTGATCATCTTGAATAGGAGAAACTTCTTTGATAGGATTGTTTAGAGCTTGAAAAGACTTGGGAAGAGTAGAAAGTGTAAGCGAACATGGAGTGGTAGAACAAGAAGATGGAATAATTTGATCTTGACAAGTTTGTTTGGATAGAATAGGCATATAACTTTGCTCAAAATTTTCAATAAACTCAAGGGAAATAGTGGAAGTAGTGTCTTCATCATACTTAGGAGGTGGATAAGACATAGGATATGGAAGAGTGACATCTTGAAGGAGATGAAAAGGTTCTTGACTTGATCTTTCTTGAAATTCATAGCTTCAGATTTTTGAGAGTCCTCTTGACATGGAGCCATGTCTAAGGACAAGGAAGCATGTTGGAATTGTATGGAGCCCCACAGTGGGCACCAAAAATGTGTGCTAAAATTTTGACACATGTCTATGAGTCATTATATCAAAGATTTCTCAAGAATAAGGTCTCAAATGATGACTCATAGCTCTCTATTCATGGAGTGCAAGGGTTTGTAATGGAGGCCCTTAGTTTGACCTATTTTGTGCCCATGCAAGTACACCATAAAATGAGAGATTCAAAGATCAAAATATGCATGCAAATGAATATGCAAGCCAATATAAATGATAAGAATACAAAGAAATGCAAGAAAGGAAATCTAATCTATGCAAGGAAATAACAATGCAAGATTAATCTATGAAGAAATATGACTCTAAGCCGATATGAAAATGCAAGGATGAAGTGTGATGATGGAAGTCATGGATGCATGAGAGAAGAAGACAAGAAGAGAGAAGTAGCAATGAAGCTCCAATGTTCAAATCCTAAGGCTCAAACTCCTACAAAATCACTCTCCAAACCTATCGCATAACAATATTATAGCAACTAACCTCTATCCAAATGGGAAGGAGAGGGATTCTTATAAAAGAAACTGTGGCAGTGGGAGGCTTCTAACAAGAGCAATGTGGGATAAATCCCTAAAAAGGCAAGAGGAAAAAGACCACCACTTATGGATATGTGCAAAAAAAGGGAATCTTTATAATATTTTATTTGATTTATTTCATTTTTCATCAAAACGAGAGCTTTAAGGGAGATTTTAATTAAATAAGATAAAACTATTTAATTAAAAGAGAGATTTTCTATTAATTAAATAAGACTGTTTTATTTATTTAAAAGTATATTTTGTTTTAGTTAAATAAGATAAGATTATTTAATTAAAAGAAAGTTTTTAATTAAATAAGATAAAACTATTTAATTAAAAGAGACGTTTTCTTTTAATTAAATAGGATAAGATTGTTTAATAAAAAGAGAGATTTTAATTATATAAGATAGAACTATTTAATTAAAAGAGAGATTTTCTTTTAATTAAATAAGATTATTTTATTTATTTAAAATGGATGTTTTCTTTTAATTAAATAAAATTATTGATGAAATGACCAAACCTTAGGAAATTTTTGAAATAATTAAATTAATTGCAATTTGATCAAGGAAAATGATTTGAATTGATTCAAGAAATTGAAGAATGGGGCCCATAGTCTAGGTGACCATTTTAGGGTGCATATAGTTCCCATCATCAATGTTCTTATAGGAACTATATGTTCAATTTTGATTTTGTGCATGCATGTGTATTTTTTCTGTGGGTAGTATTAGGATGTTGGTAGCTCTAATTTTTCCCTTGGTTAAGTTTCATCCAAGTGATTCGTTGGATAGTTGAGAGATTTCCTTCTTCATTAACTCAAAATCACTCGCTAGGTTATTTTCTAGCTTAGTTGATGGAGAAATTTTATACTCAAAGAATGCAGTTTTAAGCAGCTCGTGCCCTAGATATATGATGGTAGGTGGTGGAGCAATAACCTATGGTATAGGTACTGCATTAAACATGGGTGTTTGATTTGGCAAGGATTCCATTATGTTACCTGAGACATAAAGAAACCCAATGTTCCCTCCACCATGCTAGTCCACTTGTTGCGTGAATGTGAGAGCTTTATCAAAGATATTTTCAAGGGTGTTAATGTCTCTGGAAGGTAACCTTCTTAGAAATATTGCTATTAATGAGCCCAATGCCTTCCAATAATCTTGAATTGTAGCATTTTGAGTGATAGTATAGGGAGTCTCTAGCCTTTGACACAACTTGTGAAAATAATAGTTGAACATCAAAATAGGCTCACGAGGATCTTTTCTTACTGATATAAACTAGTGATACAAAATTGTTGGATCAACATAAAATTGAAATTATGCCAAGAAATTTATTTTAAATGTATTCTTGTCTTGGATTGATCTTGTTGGTAGATTAAGATAAATGTTAAATGTTGATTTTCCCAACATGTAAGGGTGTAGCCAGCAAACCACATCCATATGTTGAACTTCCTTGTAGTTAAAAATTCATTTAAAAGTCTTGATGAGCTCTTTTTCTATTTGTGATTCTCCATAGATGAATTATGGGAAAAAACTATTAGCATTTTGGGAAGTTCATGCAATTGACCTTAGATGTTTAATGGGGAACTCTCAACAATATGAAAAAATGCCATTGAACATGGTGGTGGTGGAGGTGGCTTATTTTTGGCAGCCAACAAAATTTTAGAAATGAATGATTGTGCTGAAACATTGTCTAAATACTAAATTGGGGATGGGGATGGAATAGATTAAGAAATCCCCTTGTCACTACAAGTTTTGCAGAAGTGGTTTAGCTCTAGAAACTCATGTTTGATGATGACCTTAACACTTGTTCAAACTTGCATGGGGAAGAGGAAAACTTAGAATTTTCAAGCTTTCTCAAATTTTCATATTCTCTTTAATGATCCTCCTTCTAGAGACACTTTTGTTGAGTGTCATTGTTACAAGATGAAAATGACAGAAATCCTTATGAATTTCTCTCTTGAAAATCTAATAAAATGACCAACTCTAAGGTTTTGGGAGGCTCTTTTTCAAGAGCCTAGATAACTTAGTTGAAGACTAATGTTTCTGTTCACAAGGAGGCCTTTGATGGTTCTATAAGATCAATCTATAATTCTACAAAAACTTGGAAATCATTTGTGAAGAAAAATATATTTTGTATTTTATGATTTTTAATGAATGCAATTTCTAACGTGTAAATAAAATGACTTCCTAAGTTAACTAGATTTTGTAAATAAATTGAAAAAGAGAAAGGGTAGCAAGAATTGTAATCAAATTGATGAAAATTAAATTCCTAAATAGACATAAGCCACAATGGCAACACATTTGCAAATTAAACCTTTGAAGGGAATGGAAGAAAACCAACAACATTTGGAGTAACACAACTATAACTTTGATGATGCAATGATGATGCAATCATCAATGGAACTTTGTAAGATTATACGATATTTCACAATTTATTAAATTGCACAGAAACCTATAAGGATATGTGCAAACATGAGACAAATTGTTAAATTTGCCTTCTCCAATTTTTCACAATAGAGGTATTATGTAGTTATTCATGAAAAAGTCCTAAAAACTGAGATCGCACTATAGACACTAAAAAATAGTTTGTGTCTACTATTTCATCACATTTTCATACTAACATGTTCCATTTTCTCATTTCACTAATTTTGATCTTTTGGCTAACTTGATCATCATTCGAGCATATTTTGACACATTCTTCATCATTCATACCCTATTTTTCAAATCAACTACAAATCATTTTAGAATAGATTTCTGTTTTATCTAAATTTTTTAAAACTAACTCTAAATCATTTCAACATCATCAGAATCTTGTCCAATCAAATCTAAACTATTTCAATGTCATCAAGAATCCCTTCTAACAACCCTAAACTATCCCAAATCAACCCTAAACTATCCTAAATCTAGCCTACACCATTCTGAGTCAACCTTAATCAATTTTAAACATGTCAAACATCTCTAATAAATCATCATTTATCCAGACCTAGGCATTGTCATATCCCTCAGTGCCTTTTCAATCTATCAAATCTATCAGATCCAACCTTAGCAACACCATGTCCCTTAGCACTAGGTCAACCTCTCATTTTTATCATTTGACCATCAACATTTTTGAGTCCCTCAATATCGAGCCATGGCCTTACCCAATCAATTTAATAACATTGACTATGTATGTTGATGTTATTATGATCAATCTTATCAATCAACTTTGATCCTGTGGCATTTACAATATTCATTAAATGTCACATGTCCTTAATCCATGTCATATGCCCTTGACATGTCATGAATGTTAATCATCCCATCAATACTATCATGGCTTTGATCTACCCACCATCATCCTAGTCGATCTAGATAATCATCACAATTCATCGAAAGGGTAATCCTACATTTATTTCATCAAATTAGCCAATCATTTACTAATTTGTCTATAGGATTAGATAACCCATAATATATGCATATACCTTTTTGACTCATTTTGTTCATCCCACTTTACTATTTATTCTTTTTTACCAATGTTCTCAATCAATTAATATTTTTAATTAATTGATTTATTTTTGCAAATTATGGGAATTCTCAATTTTCTAATTACTATTTTCCCATTTCTAATTTCTAATTAATAACTTCTATTTGTGTGGAATTATGATTTTTTAATTCAAAATTCTACCCAGTCCTGACATATGGCCATAATGTGTCATAGATTATCTTTCTACACATGGCTAATATGTGTCATATTTGGCATATATTCTTTCTTACACATGACTATAATAAGCCACACTTGTCATAGATTCTTGTCATTATTGATATTTCAGTCAAGTTTGTTTATTAGTGACACATACACTTAATCAGACAACTAACAGTTGCCGAGCTTATTGTATAGTTAACAATGTTAACCAATTAATTCAGGCTCTATCAAATTCTATAGTTGCTATCAAGTACTTGAAATATCATTCAATTTACAATGAGCAGTCTCTACCAACTTGGTGATTATCAGTGTAAATTGAGCTTCTAGTGTTTATCAAGTTTCTCTGTACAAATTGAGTTGTACAGTGCTTACCGAGTTTGTAGCTTCAGCAATCTAAATCTAGTGTTGACCAAGCTATGCAGTGTCAACCAAGTGATTCAATTTGTACCAAGCTTGCAGTGATAGTGTTAACCGAGCTATGTAGTGTAAATCAAGTGATTCAATTTATATGCCAAGTTTTGTAGTGTTCACCAAGTGACAAGTGCAAACTAAGTTTAGACTACTTGGAAGTGATTAGTCTGAACCAAGTTTCTATGTCTACCAAATGAATGGTGATGTTGAGCATTGATAATGGATGTCGAGTGTCAGAACCTCACCGAGTTCATCTTTAGAACCCGAGTACCTACAGTTGGGCTGACTTTGTGTATTTTGGTGAAACTTGTATTGTAGTTGACTTTGTTGAATTATAATTTGGATTAGTATATATGTAATGTATTTTATCACATCCAAAGGTAAGAAATAAGAATATTAAATGTGACATACAAAGAGAAAAATTGTGAAGTAAAAGGATAAAATAGTATAAGGAGAAAAAAAGATTTATCTATCACAACAAGGTGATCATTACACTCAAGGAAATTTTATTCAAAAAATCAAGTTGTAGATAAGAGATCAGCCAATAGTTCATCATAACAGGTGGAAAAGTTAAATCCTTTCACAAGGTAGACATAACAATCTTTTTTTAATCTCTTTACCGAGTGCATACTTCATTATATGTTTGTAAATCCTTTTGCAAGGTGAACCTAGTAGTCCTTATTGCTCCTAATAGGCCAGATCATCAGAAGTGATCATTGTAACCCTTCATAGGCCAACTTTGTACTGTAGTACTAAAAATTGTGGGTATCATCCCCACCCCAGTTTTACTTTCTATTTGGAAGGTTTCTAGGCCACCATATTGTGTGTCAAAGTGTTATGAATGTTTTAATGCTTTCAATTTTTCATGCATGCAATTGGATCAAAATATACATGAATGATTAATTGGTGAATAAAGTTTAAGTTTTATTAGTTACTGATTCACACCTCCTATCTTAGTAACGTAGCCTATCTTATATTTCCAACAATTGGTATCAGAGCTTTGTGGTTCTTAGAGAATAATTTTAACAGCTTGAGCAAAAATCAAGGGCAATGGAGGTATTCAGACTTGATAAGGCTATTGACAATGAAAAGTTAGATTTGGAATTGGCTATTTGGAAACTTGAGAAAGCAAAGGAGCAACTCTGTCAATACTTGAAAACAAGAAAAGATCTTGTAATCCAGATGAATGATAAACTCTACATTGAAGATAGAATTGAAGACATCCATTCAGAAAGAAATTCAAATGAAGCTAATGAAGCAATCAAAGAACTATTAGAAAAGAATGGTACACTTCAAGAAGAAATTAGAAAGCTGAAAAGAAAACAAGAAATTTGGTCAATTAGATAATGTGAAGTCATGGAAGAGAAAAACAAGATAGAAGAAGAGATAGAAGGAAAGAACAATGAAATTCAACATCTATCCCTTATATAGATAGACTTCATTGATTAGCTTACCAATGCAAATGAAGAAATCATGAATCTAAAATTAGAGAATGAAAGATTGCAAAATTACCTAAACACTTAAAAGAAAACCAATGAAAGGATGATGAAATCTTAAGAAAACATGAATCAATTGAATGAACAAAGCCAATTCAAACAGAAAGGAAAAGTAGGAATTAGATACATAGAAGAAGGTGAATCATCCAAGCAAGGAGCTCAAAAGAATCAAAGACCTACTTGCAATCACTGTGGTAAGATAGGTCATACATCAAACAAATTTTGGAGTAATGGAAAAACTAAATTCAATGGAAAATGCTACAATTGTAATTAGCATGGTCATAGAGCTAATGAATGCAAAGAGAACCTAAATTTGAAGGAAAATGTCACAAATGTAAGAAGAATGGGCACAAATCCTCTGAATAAAAAACTAAAATATTGAATCCAGCATAACAAATTGTAAAAGCTATATTTGGTCAGAACTACAACACTTGCTGCAAATGGCACTACCATGGAGAATTTGGATACATTGGAATGAATTGTGTAAAACATCACATGAGGATAAAAGACACGACTAGGAGATGTTTTATCTCTAATAAACTTGGACATCTTGCTAAGAACTCTATGAACACTAGAAGAATTGGAGATGAAAAGAAGGCAAAAGCTGACAACATTAGAAAGTAGATGAGATAGCAATGGATTATGAAATCTTCTAAGAATGCAAGTCTGAGAAATGAATAAAATGTCACTCAAGAATTGGATGACTCAAGCATTTCTACTTGATCTCCCACAAGGAGAACTATAACCAGGATTCTGAAGAAAACATCCTACATCAGTTCTAATCAGCTAGAAGCAAAGATCCATATCAGCATTCAAGATGCAAAGGCATCATCAAACATCTAAAGAAATTATGGACCTTACCGAGCTAGGTTGGGTTACAAGACCCTGTCGAGAAAGGTCATTAGTTACTACGTTGTTGTATGGACATCAAGCCATGGATGACTCTACCAAGAATTTAATTCAACCCAAGTGGAAGACATTCTTTCATTGAGCAAGCAATCATACTAGGCATTTATGGTGATTGGAAAGTTGAATTTGTAAAAAAGGGCAAAATTGAATTCATTTATCACTATGAATTTTAAAGAGCAATTTCAGTGCATCTAAGCAATCTCTACAATTTATTGTTAAAGTTTTTCATGTTTTTAGAAACCCTACTAAGTGATGGCATCCTCTAGCAACAAGATAAAGAAATGATCTGAGATGTTAGTTCGAGGATTCGAATAGAAAGCACCAGATTTCAAATTGAGTCTGGCAATTGTAGAAACCCTTGATCCAACTAGAGCTCAATCTCAAAATCCATATAAAGTAAATCTGGTAAATGATATCTGCTCACATTTTTGGTGCACAATTCAAGATATAGGAACCCTAGATATAGATGAAAGTTTGGAGAAGTTGTGTGTGCATGGCATGTTAAAACTAGAGCATCAACACCTAGAAGCAAAGGGTTTAACCCACATTCCACACATGACCTGAGATTTTTGGATAAAGTGGATAATATTTATCCTTAGCCATGTGCACAATAGGCAGTTATGGTTGGAGCACCTATTTTGATAATGAAGAAAATGATTCATCAAATCATAGGACTTCCAATGTTAGCCAAGGCAAAAACAACTAAAACCCTAAGTTAGGTGGAACTGGAGAAGAAAACCCTTGTCGAATGGGATGGAAGAGGTAAGAAGATCAGAGCTAAAATTTGGAATTCAAGTAATTACACACAAGATATACAACTCCAATCGACACAATAGTGTTTCATGTGAAGCTGTGGATCTCACTTTTAAAGTGGTCAAGAATAATATGTCCTTCGACCTTATTGAGTTGATGTTGAATCAGTTCAACAAAAATATGGAAAGTATCAAAACTTCAAAGAATAAACCTTGTAATTTTGGTTCACTTCTAACTTGTTTATTTTTCTTTGTACAAAAGTTTTTCCCCTCAAAAGGTACAGTTGTATGGAGAAAATATGTGCTTGTTCTTTATCAAATCAATGAGTATATAATAGAAATGGGAGAAAATTATGTTAGTATCATGGACAAATATTTTGATGCATTCAAAGAGAAGATGAACAATAGATTCATGATACCTAAGAAACCTATAGAAGACTACAAAGATGATGTTTGTATTATGGTTGATTGTGATAAAGTGTATATACAAGCAGTCGGACCTAGAATTCTATGGGTCAAGCCTCTAGGCTATGAGGTCAATATTGATGACACCAGGGATATTATTGAAGCACTACTAAATGAACTTGTTGATCCAAAGGATACATATTTTGGAACAGATAATATTCAGCTAAAGCCAGAATTGAACTAGAAATAAAGCTTCCTTGGGATGTCAACAAGGGAAAGAAAAGGATAGCTAAACTGAAATAAACCAACTCTACTCTCCTATTGACAAAAGGTAAAGGAGATTATATAGAAGAAGATGTTGCCAAAGATGAGGAAAAATCAGAGGAATAAGAGTCAATCAAGAAGAAAGGTAAGGTTATTATAACCAAACCTACCAAGCCATTCACTACAATGTTTACAACAAGAACATCTAGAAAGAAACTGAAGTTGGTGAAGAAGAAAAGGATGTAATTTTCAAACGGCCTCTACCCACATTTCAAGAAAGATTAAAGGAAATTGATTCTAGAGCTAGAATAACAAATTTTAGATCATTGAAGTATGAAATCAGAAATGCAGAGGAGAAGTAGCAAGTTGAATACATGGTCATGTCTAAGCTAGGTAAATGGAAATACTCTCCAGACCAACTTGCATAGTAGATTCCCAATGAATTAATGGAGAAAATTAAGCCAAGATGGGAGCATGCAAAGAAAATTGCAGAAGATATATATGAGCAGACTCTAAGGCAACTCATTTAAGTCTAAGTGATGAAGAAGTGAGAGAATCCATCAAGAAGAATGAAGAAAAACTTACTTTGAGATTTAACACTTTTCTGATATTGATCAATGTCATTGAACATGTGGGAAGCAATGCAACCAATACATGGAAAAATACCTATAATCTTCACAAGTAGAGCAATTATTTTGTTAATGTTAGTAATAAGGAAGATGGTGGTGAAAATGACAAGGAAGAGGAAATTGATGATGAAGAAGTAACAAATTATGAAAATATAGATGAAGAGGAACAAGAATAGGAAGCCACTAAGGAGAATCTCCTTGAGATTCAGAGCATTGAGGAGATCGACCCTAAGAAGATTACAATAGTAGTTATAGCGTCACTTTCTCACTCTCTGAATGAAGCATTAAAGAAATCAAGTTTAGAGAAATCTAGTATCGAGTTGGTTGTGTCAAACATTGCAAGTTCAAGTACTCAACCAATCTTTTCACCTGTTTAGCTCAATACTTCATTGATTGAAGCGACCATCACTTCCGTTGGAAATATTATGAAATTCTAAGTTACTAAGAAGGGAGGGGTGAATCAGTAACATATACAAATTTTATCTTCAATTACCAATTAATCCTTCATATTTATTCTGATCTAGTTGCATGCATGACAAAATTGAAAACATGAAAGCACATAACACTTTAACACACAAGATTTGGTAACCTAGAAACCTTCCAAATAGAAAGTAAACCTGGGATGGGGATGATACCCACAAGATTTAGTACTGTAGTATAAAGTTGGTCAGTTAAGGCTTAAAATGATCACTTCTAATGATCTTCCCTATTAGGAGAAATAAGGACTGTTGGGTCCACCTTGTTAAAGGATTTACAAACATACAATGAAGTATGCACTCAGTAAAGAGATTTACACAAGACTGTTAGGTCTACCTTGTTAAGGGATTTGACTGATCCACCTGTTAGGATGAAGCAATAGTTGATCTCTGATCTACAACTAGGTTTGTTGAATGAGATTCCTCTGAGTGTACAAATCACCTTGCTATGATAAATGAATCTTTATTGCTCCTTATACTATTGTAGCCTTTGTAATTTTCTCTTTTTCTTTTCTCTAATTACATTCCTTTCATTTTATTATAATTACATAGTTTGGATGTGATACAAAACATTACATATATACCAATACAATTACAAAATTACAAAGTTGGCCATAATACAAGTTTGCACAAATATTACAAAGTCGGCTCAAACTATAGGAACTCAAGTTCTGAAGACTAGCTTGGTGAGGTTCTAATACTTGACATCCACTGTCAATGCTTGGCATTGTCATGCACTCAGTAGACATAGAATCTCGGTCCATATTGATCACTTCCAAGTAGTCTTGAACTCGGTCTACACTAGTGGCTTAGTGAATATTGTAAAACTTAGCATATAAATTGAATCACTTGATTCACACTGCATAACTCAGTCAATGCTCTCACTATGAGCTTGGCGTAAACTAAATCACTTGGTTAACACTAAGTGGCTCAGTCAATACTGGATTCACATCACATCAACTGTGAACTCGGTAAGCATTGCTCAACTTGGTTTGTACTAGTAAAATCAGCATACACTAAGATGCTCAGTTTACACTATTGATCATTATTATAGTAGTAACTATTCAGTGCAAACTGAAATCTATCCAAAGGACTCAGTAGCAATTATAGAACTCGGTAACAACTAAAATGCTTGGTTAACACTATTAACTGTGCAATAAGCTCGATAGATATTTACAAGCTGAATAAGTGTATGTCACTAATAAAAAACTTGATTGTAATGTCAACAATCTCCCCCTTTGGCATTAGTGACAAAAACACTTATCAATCAAAACTGAATTCAAAAAGAGTTCCTTTATACCTTTATCCATTACCTTATGTTTCCAACTTGGTAGAGTATATTGTTTTTGAGAAAAAAAATTCAAATTTGGTTTTGTAAGGGATATATTTCTTTACATCGTAATGCTCCTCCATAATATAATATACTGTATACTATAATATAAATTTTCTTTACAATATTTTAATCTTCTCCCCCTTTCTCCCTATAACTGCTTACATCTTCTCCCCCTTTTTGACATTAATGCCAAAGATTTATACTATATATTTACATAGTAATGCCAAAATGTGACAAGAAATCTTAATGTACCTTTAGAATAAGTACCAAAGTCTTGTTCCAATTCTCTTGTAAGACCTTGCATGTGTGCAATGTGACCTGCACTTTTGCTGACAATTCAATCATGTGGTCTACATTTTTTAATGTGCAATGTGCTTCTGCAGTGCATCCATGTTAAGGAGAATCATGTTCTGAATATCTATCAATGTAGATTTGATTCTTGCATCTTCTCTAAGAAATTCTACTTGCATATCTGTTAGAAATCTGATCTTGTTAAAGTGGGTAGAGCTTGAACTCAGGTCAAGCTACAACTATTGTGCACTTGCCTTAAGATCCTCATGAATTTTAGATAATTTTTCTTTTATTTCTTTTGTAAAATTTGAAATATCACATAATTTACCAAAAAGTAAAGATACACTGATGCATGAGGTCTCCAGAGAGCCTAAAATAGTAGATAGTTCTACTTGGTGAATGGAAATTTGTTGAGCAATAAGTTCTATAACTTTATTCTCAAACTTTTCCTCAATTTTTTGCAATAATTTGTCCTGTCCATCTCAATCTTCATTATATTTATGGACTGTCTCTGCCAACTGATACAAAATTGGTTGAGAAGTATCAACCTCTATGCCTAGAGCCTCTGCTAGAATATTCTTAGCATTCTCTATAATCTTAATTTTATTATTTCTTTCCTCTCTAAGCCTTTGTTTCTTGGCTTTCTTTTGGAGTAGCTCTTCAAAGGTTTGCATCTAATCAAGGGTTAGATTTGAGATGTCCCATTTAGGAATGAAAATCTCCTCATCAAGATCTATATTCTCTTCCTTTTCTTTTCCTTTACCCAAAAATTTTGTGCTCGATTGAGGCTTGGTCTCGACTATCTTTGCACTTATTACTTGCATACTAGGAATGGAAACAATTGTTGAAATGGTAGGACTCGCTGCAAAAATGGATACCACACTCATTGAAATACTAGTAGTAGAAATACCTGATGTATCCAAAAATGATGTAGAGGGAAGAGTTCGCAGCTTGTTAGATGAACTATTTGACACTACAGTCAATGTAGTGTTGAGCTAGACCGATGCAAAGATTGATTGAGTGCTTGTGCTTTCAATGTTGGTCATAATCAATATTACTAAGGCTATTTCTAGGCTTGGTGTTATCAATATTTTGTTGGGAGAATGAGGAAGTGAGGCTATGACTATTGTAGCAATCTTTACTGGATCAATCTCCTCTATATCTTGTGCATCTTCCTTGGTAGCTTCTTGCCCCTATTCCTCTTCATCATCTATGTTATCAAAATGAGTCACCTCTTCATCATCTTTCTCTTCATCTTCCTTCTCCTGATCATCATCATCATCCTTATCACTTACACTAACAAAAAAATCACTTGGCTTGTGAAGAAGATATACATTCTTCCATGTGTTTGTAGCATTCTTCATAACATGCTCAATTTCTTTCAATAATACCAAACAAGTGTTGAATCTCAAGGTTAATTTTTCTTCATTTTTCTTCAAATATTGCTTGACCTCCTTGTTGGTTAAGCTTAGCATAAGTTTCCTCGAGTTTTTCTCATATATATCTTTTGTAGTTTGAATGGAAAATTCCCATCTTGTCTTTATCGTGTCCATCAAAACACTAGGAATTTGAAGTGCAAGCTAATTAGGTGAGTATTTCCACTTACCCATCTTGGATATGACCATGTCTTCAATTTTCTTTTGCTCTTCTTCAGTCCTAATTTCATATTTTAGTGCCTTGAAATTTTATATGCTAGAACTTGATTCCAAATCTTTCAATCTGTCTTGGAAGGTAGGTCGAGGTTTTCTGAAAATTATGTCTCCTCCTTCCTTGTCTCCTTTCTTCCTTGATGCCCTTCTTGTGAATATAGTAGTGGATGTCTTGGTAGGTTTGGTAATAATTACCTTACCCTTCTTATTTATTGGCTCTTCTTCTTTTGACTTTTCTTCATCATCTGCTTCTTCATCTTCACCTTTTCCCTCGGTCAACAGGAGAGGGTTGTTGGTTTTCAACTTGGAAATTCTTCTTTTACCTTTGTTGACTGCCTGAGGTAGCTTAATCTCCAGTTCTATCCTAGCCTTTGCCTCTTCACATGTACCAAAATAGGTTGCTTTGGGATCAATTGGCTCATTAATCAATGCCCCAATTATATCTGTTGTTTCATCAATATTGACCTCATATCCAAGAGGTTTTACCCATGCAATTCTTGGCCTAACTGCCTAAATATATATCTTATCACTATCAACCATGAAACAAATATCATCCTTATATTCCTCTACTAATTTCCTTCAAATCCTAAATCTGTTATTCATTTTCTCCTTAAATGCATCAAAATAGTTTTCCATTATACTTGTATAATTTTCTCCCATTTCAGCAATGTACTCATTAATTTGATAAAGAATTGGCACATCTTTTCTCCAAACAACAGTACATTTTGATGGGAAGAATTTCTAAACATAGAAAAATAAACATTTCAAGAGTGAACCAAAATTACATGGATTGTTCTTTAAGGTCCTTATGCTCTCCATGTTCTTGTTGAATTGGTTCAATAGTAACTCAGCAAGGTCAAGAGAAAGGTTATTTTTTACCACCTTATAAGCCAAGTCCACAACTTCACATGACACACTATTCAACCTACTAGAGTTGTATACTTTTTGTGCTATGATGTGAATTCCAAACTTCAATTCCATGTTAGTCACACTACTTATTTTCATACCCCTTCCATCCCACTCAGCAAGGGTTTTCTTATCTAGTTCAACCTGACTTAGGGTTTTAATCATTTTGGCTTTTGCTAGCATGGGGACACTAGTGATCCTGTGGATCATCTTCTTTATGATAAAAAATGGTTGCTCCAAGCACAACTGACTGTTATGCACATGAATAAGGATGTATCTTATCCATTTAATTTGCAAATCTTGTGGCATGTGAGGAATATGTGTTAAATCTTTTGCTTCCAAATGATGGTGTTCTGGCTTCAACACACCATTAACACATAGCTTTTCTAGGATTTCATCCATTTCCAGAGTACCAATATCCTAAATTATACATTTAAAATGAGAACAAATGTTGTTGATCAAGAGTACCTTAGTTGGAATCTAAGATTGTGCTCCTCTCGAATCTAGGGTTTTCACAACAAAAGGAGTTAGCTTGAAATTTGGTGCCTTCCATTCCACACCTCGAATCAAAATTTTTGAATCTTTCTTCACTTTATTGCTGGTGGCTGCCATCTTTTCTCGGTAGGGTTTTAAAATCTTTCAACAATTCTCAAAAGTTGCTTGAATGCTTAAAAATTGCTCTGCATAGATAGCTCTTGAAAATTTGCAGTGAGAAATGACTTCATTTTCACCTTTTTATCAAAATTTTCCATAAATGCTTGATACAAATGTTTTTTCAAGTTGACAGACTGTCATCCACTTCTTTTGCATTGAATGTTTTGTGAATTCTTTCATGACTCGATAACCACACACACTTTAGTTACTCTTGACCTTGCTTGGTAGAGTCTGTGACACAACCTTGCTGGGTAAGATAGTAACCCGACCTTACTAGGTAGTAACTTCCACCTTTTACTAAGTGATCCCTTTTGCATCTTGAATGCTGATTTGAATCTTCCATCCTTCTAACTGGAATTGATATTAGATGCCTTATTTAGTATCCTAATCCCAATCTTCCTTAGAGAAATTAAGTGGAAAAGGTGGAGTCACCCAATTCTTGAGTGAGTTGTTCATCATAGCTTGGGCTTGTATTCTTAGAAGATTTTGGAACCCATTTTTGTCCCATTTATTTTTTGATGTTATCAACGTTTTCCTTCTTTTCATCTTCAATTCTTCCAGTATTCATGCAGTTCTTAGCAAGATGACCAAGTTCTATACAAATAAAACATCTTCTAGCAGTATCTCTTGTCATCATGTGACGCTATACATAATTTATTCCAATGTGTCCAAATTCTCCACAGTAATGGCATCTGCACCAAGTGTTATAGTCCCAACCAAATATAGCTTTCACAATCTATTCTACTGGATTTAGTATCTTAGATTTTCATTTTGATGACTTATTCCCATGTTTGTTACATTTGTGACATTTTCCTTCAAACTTAGGTTTCTCTTTGCATTCATTAGCCTTATGACCATGCTAATTGCAATTGTAGCACTTTCCATTAAATTTTGCTTTCCCATTGCTCCAACATTTGTTTGATGTATGACCTATCTTACCATAGTGATTGTAAGTAGATCTTTGATTCTTTTCAGCTCCTTGTTTGGATGATTAACCTTCTTCTGTATATCCAATTCTTGCTTTTCCTTTTTGTCTATAAAGACTTTTCTCATTCAACTGATTCATGTCTGCTTGGGATTTCATCATCCTTTCATTGGTTTGCCTTTCATTGTTTAGATCATTCTGCAATCTTTCATTTTTTGATCTTAGATTCATGCTTTCTTCATTTGCATTGGAGAGATGATTAATGAAGTCAGTTTTCTAAAGGGATAAATGTTGAATCTCATTATTGTTTCATTCGATTTCTTCTTTTATCTTGTTCTTCTCTTCCATAACTTTACATAGTCTCACTGACTGAATTCCTTGCTCTCTGCTAAGTTTCCTTACTTCTTCTTGCAATGAACCATTCTTTTCTAATAGTTCTTTGATTGCTTCATTGGCTTCATCTAGGCTGCTTATGGAATGAAGGTCTTCAATTCTTTCTTTAGTGTAGAGATGATCATTCATTTGAATTGTACGATATTTTCTTCTCTTTAGGGAATGAGAGAGTTGCTCCTTTGATTTCCTAGGTTGGGCAATACCCATTTCCAAATCTAGTTGTTTATTATCAATAGCCCTGTCAAGTCTAAAGCTCCATAGCCTTTGCTTTGCTCAAGCTGTTAAAATTTTCTCTAAGAACCACAAAAGCTCTGATACCAATTGTTGGAAATATTATGAAAGGTTAAGTTACTGAGAGGAGAGGGGTGAATCAATAACTTATAAAAATTTGATCTTCAATTACCAATTAATCCTTCATATGCATTCTGATCTAGTTGCATGCATGAGAAAACTAAAAAACATGAAAGCATACACAACACTTTAACACATAAGATTTGGTAACCCAGAAACCTTCCAAATAGAAAGTAAAACTGGGGTGGGGATGATACCCATAAGATTCAGTACTGTAGTATAAAGTTGGCTAGTTAAGGCTTACAATGATCACTTCTGATGATCTACCCTGTTAGGAGCAATAAGGACTGCTAGGTTCACCTTGTTAAAGAATTTTAAAACATAGAATGAAGTATGCACTTAGTAAAGAGATTTACACAAGACTATTAGGTCTACCTTGTTAAGGGAATTAACTAATCCACCTATTAGGATGAAGCAGTAGTTGATCTCTGATCTGCAACTAGGTTTGCTGAATGAGATTCCTCTGAGTGTACAAATCACCTTATTGTGATAGACAAATATTTGATGCTCCTTATACTATTGTAGCCTTTGTAATTCGTTCTTATATTTTTCTCTAATTACATTCCTTTCATTTTATTATAATTACATAGTTTGGATATGATACAAAACATTACATATATACCAATCCAATTAAAAAATTACAAAGTCAGCCACAATACAAGTTTACACATATATTACAAAGTTGGCTCAAACTGCAAGAACTCAGGGTTCTGAAGACTGGCTCAGTGAGGTTTTGATACTCAACATCCACTATCAATGCTTGACATCATAATACACTCGATAGATGCAGAAGCTTAGTCTATACTAATCACTTCCACGTAGTCTCGAACTCAATGTGCACTGGTGACTCGATGTATATTGTGAAACTCAACATATAAACTGAATTACTTGATTCACATTACATAGCTTGGTCAATGCTCTCACTATGAGCTTGGTATAAATTGAATCACTTGGTTGACACTGAGTGACTCGGTTAATACTAGATTCACATCACATCAACTACGAACTTAGTAAGCACTACTCAACTTGGTTTGCATTGGTAAACTTGGCATACACTAAGATGCTTGGTTTACATTGTTGATCATTATCATAGTAGTAACTGCTTGACGCTAACTAAAATTTGTCCAAAGGACTTGGTAGCAAGTGTAGAACTTGGTAACAACTAAAATTCTTGATTAACATTGTTAATTGTACAATAAGCTCAGTAGATACTTACAATCTAAATAAGTGCATGTCACTAATAACAAACTTGACTATAATGTCAACACACTTCATCTACTAAGCAATCAGTATTTCCTCCTCCATCTAAATAAGTGCATGTCACTAATAACAAACTTGACTATAATGTCAACACACTTCATCTACTGAGTAGTCAGTATTTCCTCCTCCAACAATTTTGGTCACTTAGCAACAAGGTATTCCTTTAATCAATGCTATATCTACTTTTGTTGCTAGTCCTACCATTTCCACTATTGTTACTATTCTGAGCATGCAAACAATAAGTACTAAGATAGTTGAGAGAAAGCCTCAACTGAGTACAAAAGTTTCTAGCAAAGGCAAAGATAAGGAAGAGGACATTGATCTTGATGAAGATATAGTTATTCCAAATTGGGATATCTCTATTATGAATCCTGATGAAATGCATACAATAGGTGAGCTACTATAGAAGAAAACTAAGCAATAGAGGCTTAGAGAAGAAAGGAATAGAGAATTTCAAGTGCTTGAAGATGTAAAAAACATTCTTGCAGATGCATTTAGCACTAAGGTTGATACTTCTCAACCTATTTAGGCTCAATTAGTAGAAGTGGTCTAGAAATTCAATGAAGATTTGAATGGACAAGATAAATTGTTGCAAAGAGTAGAAAAGAAATTTGAAAACAAAGTATTGGAGCTAGTAGCACAAAAGATTGCAATATACCAAGTAGACTTGTCTACTATTCTAGGCTCATTGGAAACCTCTTCCAACAATGTCACTTCTCTATTTGGTAAAATCTATGATACATCTATCTCCACATAGGAAATCAAAGATAAACGCTCCAAAATAGATGAAGATCTGAAGGCAAGTGCACAACAATTTTCAATTGAGTCGAGCTACAATTTTTCTCATTATACAAAGATCAAATTCTAACTAATATGCAAGCAGAATTACTAAGGGAAGAAGCCAAGATAAGGGTTGCACTTGTGAATATTCAAGGCATGATTCTTTCAAACATGGATGCATTGCATAAACATATTGCAAATGCTAAAACTCTCATCCATGATAACAACTTCTCCATTTCCAATCACATGATGAAATTATCAATAAAAGTTCAAATTACAATGCATGCAAGCAAGGTGTTGCAGGAAAACTAGGACAAGATAATGTCACTAATTTTAAAGGTACATTTTGACTTCTTGTCATGTTTTGGCATTACCATGTAAAATACACCTTTGGCATTTATGTCAAAAAGGGGGAGAAGATCATGTATAACATGAAAAGATGCAATAAAGTGGAGAAAATAGAAGATGTATATATCATGTAAAGTATATTGGATATATATGTATGAGGGAGCATCATAATATTATACATATACATGTAAAGATATTTAGATAAATAGCTCTTACAAAAGCAATTTTGAAAAATTTCAAAAACAAAGTACTTTACTAAGTTAAAGACACAGGATGAAGAATAAAGATTGTTTTGAACTTTCTAAATTTAGTTTTTGTTGATAAGTGTTTTTGTCACTAATGCCAAAGGGAGAGATTGTTGACATTTTAGTCAAGTTTGTTTATTAGTGACACACATCCTTAATCAGATAGCTAACAACTACCAAGCTTATTGTATAGTTAATAGTGTTAAACAAGTAATTCAAGCTCTATTGAGTTCTAAAATTTGTACCGAGTACCAGGAACATCATTCAGTTAGCACCGAGTAGTATCTACGAGGTTGGTGATTATTAGTGTAAACTGAGCTTCATAGTGTTTACTGAATTTCTCTATGCAAATCAAGTTGTACAATGCTTACCAAGTTCATAGCTTCAGTAATGTGAATCTAGTGTTGACTGAGCTATGCAGTGTCAACCAAGTGATTTAGTTTATACCGAGCTCATAGTTATAGTGTTGACTAATCTATGCAGTGTAAATCAAGTGATTCAGTTTATATGCCAAGTTTCACAATATTCACCAAATCACCAGTGCAGATCAAGTTCATACTACTTGGAAGTGATTAGTATGAACCGAGCTTCTGTGTCTATCAAGTGCATGATGATGTTGAGCATTGACAATGGATGTCAACTGTCAGAACCCGAGTACCTATAATTGGGCTAACTTTGTGTATTTTAGTGAAACTTGTATTGTAGCCGACTTTGTTGAATTATAATTTGGATTGGTATATATGTAATGTATTGTATCACATCCAAAGGTAAGAAATAAGATTATCGGATGTGAAATACAAAGAGCAGAATTGTGAAGTAAAAGGCTACAATAGTATAAGGAGTAATAAAGATTTATCTATCACAGCAAGGTGATCATTACACTCAAGGGAATCTCATTCATTAAATCAAGTTGTAGATCAAATATTAGCCATTGGTTCATCCTAATAAGTAGAACAATTAAATAATTTCACAAGGTAGACATAACAGTCTTTTGTAAATCTCTTTACCAAGTGCATACTTCATTGTATGTTTGTAAATCCTTTTGCAAGGTGAACCTAGCAATCCTTATTGCTCCTAATAGGGTAGATCATTAGAAGTGATCATAGTAAACCTTAACAAGCCAACTTTATACTGTAGTACTAAAGCTTGTGGGTATCATCCCTACCCTAGTTTTACTTTCTATTTGGAAGGTTTTTGGGTCACCATATTATGTGTCAAAGTGTTATGAATTTTTTAATGCTTTCAATTTTTCATGCATGCAATTAGATCAAAATACACATGAAGGATTAATTGGTGAATAAAGATTAAGTTTTATTGGTTACTGATTCACCCCTCCCCTCTTAGTAACTTAGCCTATCTTATATTTTGAATAGTCTACACATGGCTATGGTTGTCATAAGTTTTTCATAGATTTTGTTCTACTTTTGGCCATGTTGACTCATATATGTCGTAGGATCTTACATATGGCATATTTTTTCATATTCATCATAGATATTCCAAAGAATATTGTGCAAAATTGTACACTTGAAAATGAAAAATGTCAATCGCTTCATTCATGTCTAACTTCTTTCATTTTGAGCCAATTTTCACTCATTTGCCTCTTAACCACACTTCTAATATTCTCTCCATCATTCATCATAGCATTTCATCATTATCTTTTGCTTTCAATTGTAGGTATACTATAGGAAAATGGAGCTACATCAACATCAACAATGGAGAAGAAAGGAGAACATTGAAACTATATTTGAAAGGGGGTTTTGACTATTATTAATCTCTCTCTTTTCAATTGTTTTCATGGTAGATTAAAATAGTTAGAATATGTTATTTGAGTTTGTGGTTGCTTATAGTATGTTATCCCACTTATTTTCTAGTCTTTCATGCACAAGAATTCAACACAATAAGATAATTTCCTACCTCATTATTGATGAACATAAACTCACAAAGAAAATGCACACTCCAATAGGAATCACTACACACAGAATAAGAAAAATAATTGCATATAGTTTATTGCATAAAATATTGACCTATTTTACATATTGCAATGATGAATTTATACATAACTGATAGGATTTTTCCCATGCAAAAATTACACAAAACTATGAAATCAGAGAAAATTAGTTACAAAACTAACCTCTAACATTGTGTTAAGTAGGCTTGCACTTTTAATTTTCATTATTTTATGTGCACATACCTTTACATGTTGTTAAAACATTAATATAAGAAGATAAAAATAAAGGAAACTCCAACACCTTGATCTTTTAAATTAAACTCCAATGACTTGAAAATATCATCTTCATCTTATCCACAATCAACAATCAGGTAACTCCCAGCGAACTCAAAATGTAGAATTAGAGCAAAAATCCACTAAAATTAGGAACTGGTAGTCAAAACATGCAAATTCACATCATGGCATGGAACCATTTGAGCTATAGAGATGTGGAGTGAAAATATGTGGACCTCCAAGATGACTTAATAAATGTGGAATTGTGGACCTTGCGGAGTTGTTGAGCTCCATGGATCAAAATTCCAAAGTTTCTCTTAAGTAAAAATCCTCAAAATCAGAGACATGGGTTTTGCTCTATAGTCCTTCATAATAATACCATAATATGTTACCTTAAATATTTCCACAATTTCTATTAGATCCAAGTAATCTAACATGTCAATCTCTTTTAGCTCAGTGTCTATCTTCTAGTAAAACTACCAAACTTCCTTGCATAATGTTTCAAAGCTCTATGCTTTTCTTTCCAATTTTTTAATGCATCCTTGGCATTGAAAGTCTTTCATAGATTATGTTCAATAGACACCAACTCAAATGAGGTAGAAAACTATTGCACTACTATTGCGGATGGGCATAAGTAGTTCTTGGAGTCATTAGTGAAAAATCTCCAAATTTTCTCTATTGAAGAATTTATTGGTTTCAACAATCTTGTTTGCATCCTTTTCTCTCATATCATGAATTTCCTCAAACATATCAATCATTCTTTTCCCTCCAACTTCAATATTTTCAATCCACTCATTGAATTTATCTAGCTCTACTCCATCAAAAACTATTAGGGTAAGTACACAAAGTTGTGGTGCCAAAAGGGGGGTATAAGTGGACAGCTTTTTCCTAAAATCTGCAAATTTTGAACTTCAACAAGAATTTGAAGATAGTTACGCTCAAAATTTTCAGATATGACAAAAAAAAAAATCGTAGTCCTTTGAATCTAGTTTCTAAACTACTAATTTTTTTTCAAAATGGTTTAGTTTTAGGTCCTCAAAAAAGGGTGCCACAAAAAGTGGTACTGTTTATTCCAAAAAAACAAAGCACAATACAAAGTGTGGCCCCCCTAAAATTTTAACTTTTTTTTTGAAATTTTTTAATCACTCTGGTTAAAAGTTACTTAACACTATGTAGTTTATCCCAAATTTTTCGAGTAAGTTTATATGTCTATTTTTTTTTAAACGAATTTTTTAACTAGACACATCCCAAAAATGTGAAATATCTATGTGCTCCCCCTAGAAATAATTGAAAACTAATCTAAAATCAAAACTTTTTTTTTTCAAAGTGTGTAGAATGGAGTCTAGTTTCTAAAAAACTAAGTTGTTACAAAATTCAATGAATGAGCTAAAATCTATAGCCCAATTAGTACGTGGTGGTTTTTGACAAAAAATGAACATTCATTCAAAAGAAATTATAGATGAAAGGCTTGAAATAGTTCAAATTAAAAATAAATTATATGGTTAGATAGCTAACACAGAGACCTATAATGCTATGTAACCTGATCTTATCGATACCCAACCACGAGAAATCTTGAAGGGGAGCACAGAAGAAAAAAAAATCATTTTTTGTATGTTTGCTGGAAAACACATCTCAGGCCTGTTCATCAAATCCAAACCTTTGGGTTGGATCTCCAAGGCAAAACCAAGCCTTAGGCTTGGGTTTGATTAAGGTTTAAATAGCGTGTGTACCCTATAGCATGCACGCGCTATTTAAACCTCAGCTCTAAATAGCGTGTGCGTGCTATAGGGCGTAAGCACTATAGTGCGCATGCACTATTAAGATGTAAGTTGCAAAAGATAACTAGGTGGGGGGGGATAGGGGAATGGCTATGTGTGTGCATGAAAGAGATAGAGAGAAAGTAGGGGATAGGAGAGGGGAGAGAGTACAGGATGGGAGAGAGAAAGTGAGAAAGAGTAGGGGTGGCAAAGAGAGTATAGGATGAGAGAGAGAGAGAGAGTAGGGGTGGCAAAGAGAGGAAGTGTGAGAGAGAGTACAGGTGGAAAAGAGAGAGTGCAGGATGAGGGAAAGAGATTTAAAGTAGGGGATGGGAGAGAGAGGAAGTGTGAGAGAGAGTACAGGTTGGGAGAGAGAGATTAAGAGTAGGGGATGGAGGAGAGAGAGAGTAGGTGATGGGAGACAGAGTGGGAGAGGAAGAACTTGAGAGAGAGGAGGATGGGAGTGCATGTGTGTGAAAGAGAGAGAGTATGGAATGGGAGAGGGGGAAGACAAAGTAGCTCAAGAGAGAGTAGGGGATGGAAGAGAGAGTAGGTGATGGGAGAGGGAGTGGGAGAGGGGGAGACAGGGGGGAACAGAAATGTGTGTGTGTGTGTGTGTGTGTGTGTGTGTGTGAGAGAGAGAGAGAGAGAGAGAGATAGAGAGAGGAGGGGATAGGAGAGAGTGTGAAAATTTAAGAGAGACTAGAGGGTAGCAGAGAGAGAGAGAGAGATTGGAGAGGGAGAGTGAGAGAGAGAGAGTAGGCAGTGGGAGAGGGAGAGCAAGTGAGAGAAAAAGTAGGGGATGGAAGAGGAGAGAGGGGGGATGGGTGTGTGTGTGTCAAAGAGAGAGAGTCAAGAATGAGAGAGGGGAGAGAGAGATAGAGAGAGTAGGCAATGGTAGAGGGATGCGAGAGAGAGGGAGAGTGAGAGTGAGAGAGAGAGAGAGAGAGATAGTAGGCGGTGGGAGAGGGAGTGGGAGGGAGAGAGAGGTGGAATGGAAGCATTTAAGAGAGATAGAGTAGGGGATGGGAGAGAGTAGGCAATGGGACAAGGACTGTGAGAGAGAGAGAGGGGGGTGGAATGAGAATGTGTATTTATTTATAAGAGAGATAGAGTAAAGGATGGGAGAGAGTGTGAGAGTTTGAGAGAAAGTAGTAGGGGATGGGGGGGGGGGAGAGAGAGAGAGAGAGAGAGAGAGAGAGAGAGTAGAGAGGAAGAAAGAGAACTTGAGAGAGATAGATAGTAGGCAGTAGGAGAGGGAGTGGGAGAGGGAGAGGGAGAGGGAGAGAAATAGGGCGGATGGGAGTGTTTGTGACAGATGTAGAGAGTAGGGGATGGGAGAGAAGAAGAAGAGTGGGGGGATAAGAGTGTGTGTATCTATGAAAGTGAGAGAGTAGGGGATGGGAGAGAGTGTGAAAGTGTGAAAGTAGGGGCTGGCAGAGAGAGAGTACGATGATGGGGGAGAGAAAGTAAGCGATGGGAGAGGAAAAGAGAGAGGGGGGATGGGAGTGTGTGTGTGTGTAAGAGAGATAGAGCAGGGGATGGGAGAGAGTGTGAGAGTGTGAGAGTAGGGGGTGGATGAGAGAGAGAGTACGATGATGGGGGAGAGAAAGTAGGTGGTGGGAGAGGGAAAGAGAGAGGGGGGATGGGGGTGTATGTGTAAGAGAGATAGAGTAGGGGATGGGAGAGAGTGAGAGTGTGAGAGAGTAGGGGATGGGAGAGGACAGAGAGAGTAGGGGATGGGGGAGAGTGTGAGAGAGTGAGAGAGTAGGGGATGGGAGACGAGAGAAAGAGCAAGGGATGGGGGAGAGAAAGTAGGCAGTGGGAGAGAGAGTGGGAGAGGCAGAGAGAGCTTGTACAAGATGGGAGAGAGAGAGAGAGTAGAGAGGGAGAGAGAGAACTTGAGAGAGAGAGAGATAGTAGGTAGTAGTAGTGTGAGTGTGAGAGAGAGTAGGGGGTGGTAGAGAGAGTACGATGATGGGGGAGAGAAAGTAGGCAGTGGGAGAGGGAGAGAGAGGGGGAATGGGAATGTGTGTAAGAGTGACAAATTAGGGGATGGAAGAGAAGAGAGAGAGTAGGGGATGGGGGAGAGAAATTAGGTGGTAGGAGAGGGAGAGAGATAGAGGGGATAAGAGTGTGTGTGAGAGATCTAAAGAGTCAGAGATGGGAGAGGAGAGGGGGTGAGAGAGGTAGAGAGAGTAGGTGGTGGGAGAGGGAGAGTGAGAGAGAGTAAAGGATGGGAGAGAGTAGGAAGAGAGAGGGAGGGGATGGGAGAGAGAGTAGGGAGGATAGAGAGTAGGGAGGATGGGGAGTGATGTATTTTGAGAAAGTAGGGGGTGGCAGAGAGAGAGTACGATGACAGGGGAGAGAAAGTAGGTGGTGGGAGAGGAAAAGAGAGAGGGGGGATGGGTGTGTGTGCATAAGAGAGACAGAGTAGGGGATGGGACAGAGTGTGAGAGTGTGAGAGTAGGGGGTGGCAGAGAGAGAGAGTACGACGATGGGGGAGAGAAAGTAGGAGATGGGAGAGGGAAAGAGAGAGGGGAGATGGGGGTGTATGTGTAAGAGAGATAGAGTAGGGGATGGGAGAGAGTGAGAGTGTGAGAGAGTAGGGGATGGGAGAGAAGAGAGAGAGTAGGGGATGGGGGAGAGTGTGAGAGTGTGAGAGAGTAGGGGATGGGAGATGAGAGAGAGAGAGCAGGGGATGGGGGAGAGAAAGTAGGTGATGGGAGAGAGAGTGGGAGAGGCAAAGAGAGCTTGTACAAGATGGGGGAGAGAGAGATAGTAGGTAGTAGTAGTGTGAGGGTGAGAGAGAGTAGGGGGTGGTAGAGAGAGTACGACAATGGGGGAGAGAAAGTAGGCGGTGGGAGAGGGAGAGAGAGGGGGAATGGAAATGTGTGTAAGAAAGAAAAAGTAGGGGATGGGAGAGAAGAGAGAGAGTAGGGGATGGGGGAGAGAAATTAGGTGGTAGGAGAGGGAGAGGGAGAGAGATAGGAGGGATAAGAGTGTGTGTGAGAGATCTAAAGAGTCAGGGATAGGAGAGGAGAGCGGGTGAGAGAGGTAGAGAGAGTAGGTGGTGGGAGAGGGAGGTTGAGAGGGAGTAAAGGATGGGAGATAGTAGGAAGAGAGAGAGGGAGGGGATGGGAGAGAGAGGAGGGAGGATAGAGAGTAGGGAGGATGGGGAGTGATGTGTTTTGAGATAGTGTATACGTACTATAGTGCGTACGCATTTTATAGGGCATACGTACTATCTCAAATCACCAAAAAATAGTCAAAAACCAACCTTGGGGCCCATTTCATCCATTTTTAACTTTTGGTCTGTTATGCTCTCTGTTATTCTGACAGAAAACACGGGTTTCAACATCTAGCAAACACTATTTCAACACTTTTGGAAGCTAGCAAACACCAAATTCAATCATTGGATACGTGATTTGAAGAATTTTTGAATATTCTTTTAATAGAAAAGGTTAGTGCAATCCATTTTAAATATTTTTTGTTGATATATAGATACAAATTTGATTATAATTTGATATGTTATGTAATATATAGTGAATTCATTAAAAATTGTATGTTTGAATGAAATGTTATTTCGAAATGGTTAGAAATTTGACAAGTTGTTTGATATATACTGTGTATTTATTCAAATAATTATAATTTTTATATGTGATTGAATAATTTGTAATTTACACATTTTAAGTAATTCGGATGTTTGAATAATTTGACATGTAGAAATCATCATCATGCCAAGGAAGAAACCAAAGATTCAAACAAATGCAGATAGGGAGAGAGATTTGACAATTAAAAGAGATAAAATGAAATTACTACGTGAACAAAGAAAATTGCAAAGCAATGATGAAGAATTAACTTTCGAAAAGGATCAAGAACCACTAGTACAAAGAAACAAGGAGGAAGAATTAGAAAGATAGAGAACGAATGAGATTGTTACGCTCAAGAAGACAATTGAATTGTGAAGCTACACCATCCTCCAATGTTGGAGTCATATCGTCCGCTACACCATCTTCGAATGTTGGAGTCATATCATCCACTACACCATCTTCCAATGTTGAAGTCATATCATCCTCTCATGTTGAAGAGACACTGATTTATAGATCTAACGATATACACACTCCATCATGTCATGTTGAAAGCACAACATCAACACATCAAGTAGGTGATATTCCATCTTTTACATCTTATTGCCAAGGCACATCATCTTCAGTTCAAGATACGCAATACACTCAACCTTATATTGATATTCAAAATGTTGAGAGAATTGAAGAGATTAGAACACCTTCTAGAATTCATTTTAGAAAACCAAAATATTTGATTGATATTGATACTAACATTTTGAAATCAATGTCTGACAAGATTAGCAAGTGTACTTGTCAAAGAAAAGTTAATCATATGTGGAGATTATTTTTTGAAGAATTAAATATTACAGGTCAATGCCAATTATTTTTTGAAATGATGAGGAATTTGAAATTTAGGCCTATCATGAAGATTCTTGGGCTAAGAACAATGGATGATTCAAATGAAAGAAATATTGTAAAGAATCTAATGAGTGCTTATGAAAAAGTGGGTTCTAAATCACGCACCAAAGATAGTAATATCACAAGATGAGTACTCACATCGACAATAGTAAGTAGCCAAATGAAGAAAGCTTGACTCATGAGAAAGACAAGAAAAACATTACAAATTGGTAGAGGTACCTTAAGGAGAGTCATGCTAAGGCGTGAGAGATTAGAAGATCCAACAAAAAATGAGTTATGGACATTTAGCGGTAGACTACCGCGAAAGGATAAAGATATTAGTGAAGCCTTGAAATCATTGATTGAAGATTTTTGGAAAAATAACACACGTGTTTCTCCTAATCAAAGAGATGTTGTAAGAAGGAGGATTGGTAGCCGAAATCGCGAGCCACATGCGAAACATTTTTTGGACTCAACTCAGACACAATTTTTTGCAAAATTTATTGGTATGTATCCTCAAATTCGAATAAGTCAAAGATTTTTTGAGATGGGTAAACCTTTTTATGTGAAAATAAATCACACACGCACAACTTGTTGTTGTAGGATACATATTGAATTTTCTAACCATTTTGATGTTTTTAGGCACATATGCGTAGTTTTGCATTCTCAGTTTGTTTTGCAGGATTGTGACATAAAAGAGCCACCAAGATCTTTAAGGGAATTCATATCCAACATTTTATGTGAAATAGGGGATGGCCAACAATTTTACAAGACATCATGCTTGGATGGTACGTGCTTATTTTGTGGTTCTTTGCAACTTTTATCAACTTGTCAACATATGGATAGTACACATGCAATTGGAAATGAAATAGTAGATTACAAAAAATTCAAGATAGTGACATATGCTCTAAAAGATGGGAAACATGGTAAAAGATGTGATCTAGTTATTGAAAAGATTCCAATGTATGAGTTCATGAATATTTTTTGTGAAAATATTATGTACGAGTATGCAAGGCATACCCATAGAGCTCAATGGTTGGATTTGCAATTCAAGTTGTGCAAGGATACGTTTCCATTAGATACCATTGTTTTGGTTGTAGATTTTGCAAAGAAATACACACTACAACCACAAAATGAGGTGCAAGAAAAGTATTATACATCTCAACAGGTTTCTATATTTGTTCACATAACATTCGTGCATTCACCTACAAGTACAGAGGATGACAGGAAGATTTTGAGGGAGTACCATTTTTACATCAGCGATGATCGATCACATTCTACGGAGTTTGTACATGGTTGTTTTCAACTATTTTATGGAGATTTGGCTAACAGGGGCATATCATATCATCAACACATTATTTGGTTAGACAATTGTGCATCTCAATTCAAGAATGCATGGATGTTCTATTGGTTGAGCAGGATGCACAGGTTGTGTAGAATTCAATATATGTGGAATTTCACAGAAGCTGGTCATGGTAAGGGAGAGCACGATGGTGCAGGTGCATGCATTAAAAGAGCCTTGGCTCATGAAGAACTAAAGTACAAAGATGGAGCAATATTGGTAGATGCAAAATGCATCGTCCAATGGTGTAACGCTACAATGGGTCCAGGTAAGGAAGGTGAGTCTACAGTTCATAAATTTTTTTGGTTGATAGATAATACTAACATTGCACCATATCAAGATTGTTGTACACTAACAGGATCTAGTGAGTTACACTCTTTTAGAAGCTCTGATGCGGGTTCATGGAGTATCCACACACAAAAAATGGCATGCTATTGTATTAAATAAATATTATTTAGCATTTACCTCTATCATCAAGGTTGATTCATTCCTCCTCTTATTTTACCAAATAATTTGGATGAATCACCCATGGCTCCTTACATTTCTTGAAGAAAATTTTCAAAGACTTTGCAACATGTCTTCTCTTCTTCCATATAGTTCATGTTCATTGAAGACATTTGGTCAAACAATATATATGCTTTGTATATTCTCACAACACCAATAGTCATGGTACAATGCTTACAAGATCCATAGTTGAAGAGAAGCTATGTGAAGCTTCTAGAACCATGGACCTATACTTAATTTAGTATTATTGCATCCATGTTACTTATGAAAGTGGAACTTTCACATATATAAGTAGGGAAACCAAAATTGAAAGCCAAACTTAACATAGAAAAGTAAAGCAAGCCTCAACTATATTCTCATTAAACACTGTGAATTCAAATATCTTTGGCGGAGCATATCTTGGAGCTCGTGCAAGATATGGATGAGGTTCTAGTTCCTACAAGACCGTGTTGTAGAGACCTACAATAACCTCTCTCACTTTTTGGAGATCGCATTCCGTTTTCATTCTACAATGCCATCTCAGGTGATGTTGAAACTTGCAGTGTTGGTGAGTACAAATTTGCCAACTACCAAATCTCTCTCATCTTTCATCATGGGATCAAACTGTCTACTCCATTAGCTCTGAGTGGCTGGGTAAACCCTATCCCCAACCTCGTCTTGTCCCCTTCAGTGCTCGAACGTTCTCAGGCACGCTAAACCAGAATGTCCCTAAGGGTCACTAAATGCCACAGGGCTGCAATCTTTGATGGGGCATATCTCAGAGCTCGTGTGAGATATGGATGAGATTCCAATTCCTATAGGACCATGTTATAGAGACCTACAATAACCTCTCTCACTTTTTGGAGATCACATTCTGTTTTCATTCTACAATGCCATCTCAGGTGATGCTGAAACTTGTAGTGTTGGCCAGTACAAAGTTGCCAACTGCCAAATCTCTCTCATCTTTCGTCGTGGGATCAAACTGTCTACTCCATTAGCTCTAGGTGGCCGATTAAACCTTATCCCCAACCTCATCTTGTCCCCTTCAGTGCTCAAACGTTCTCAAGCACGCTGAACCGGAATGTTCCTAAGGGTTACTAAATGCCATAGGGCTGCAATCTTTGACGAGGCATATCTCGGAGCTTGTGCAAGATATGGATGAGATTCTAGTTTCTAAAAGATTGTGTTATAGAGACCTACAATAACCTCTTTCACTTTTTGGAGATCACATTCCATTTTCATTCTATAATGCCATCTCGGGTGATGCTAAAACTTGCAGTGTTGGCCAGTACAAAGTTGCCAACTGCCAAATCTCTCTCATCTTTCGTCGTGGGATCAAACTATCTGCTCCATTAGCTATGAGTGGCCGGGTAAACCCTATCTCCAACCTTGTCTTGTCCCCTTCAGTGCTCGAACGTTCTCAGGCACGCTGAACCAGAATGTCCCTAAGGGTCACTAAATCCCACATGGCTGCAATCTTTGACAGGGCATATCTCGGAGCTCGTGTGAGATATGGATGAGATTCCAATTCCTACAGGACCGTGTTGCAAAGACCTACAATAAACTCTCTCACTTTTCGGAGATCGCATTCCATTTTCATTCTACAATGCCATCTTGGGTGATGTTGAAACTTGCAGTGTTGGCCAATACAAAGTTGCCAACTACCAAATCTCTCTCATCTTTCATCGTGGGATCAAACTATCTGCTCCATTAGCTCTGGGTGGCTGGGTAAACCCTATCCCCAACCTCGTCTTGTCCCCTTCAGTGCTCGAATTTTCTCAGGCACGCTGAACCGGAATGTCCCTAAGGGTCACTAAATGCCACAGGGTTGCAATCTTTGACGGGGCATATCTCGAAGCTCGTGTGAGATATGGATGAGATTCCAATTCCTAAAAGACCATTGCAGAGACCTACAATAACCTCTCTCACTTTTTGGAGATCGTATTTCATTTTCATTGTACAATGCCATCTCGGGTGATGCTGAAACTTGTAGTGTTGGCCAGTACAAAGTTGCCAACTGCCAAATCTCTCTCATCTTTCGTCGTGGGATCAAACTATCTGCTCCATTAGCTCCGAGTGGTCGGGTAAACCCTATCCCCAACCTCGTCTTGTCCCCTTCAGTGCTTGAATGTTCTCAGGCACGCTAAACTGGAATGTCCCTAAGGGTCACTAAATGCCATAGGGCTGCAATCTTTGACGGGGCATATCTCGAAGCTCGTGCGAGATATGGATGAGATTCCAATTCCTATAGGATCGTGTTGCAGAGACCTATCATAACCTCTCTCTCTTTTTGGAGATCGCATTCCATTTTCATTCTACAATGCCATCTCGGGTGATGTTGAAACTTGCAGTGTTGGCCAGTACAAAGTTGCCAACTGCCAAATCTCTCTCATCTTTCATCGTGGGATCAAACTGTCTGCTCCATTAGCTCTAGGTGGCTGAGTAAACCCTATCCCCAACCTCATCTTGTCCCCTTCAGTGCTCGAATGTTCTCAGGCACGCTGAACCGAAATGTCCCTAAGGGTCACTAAATGCCACAAGGCTGCAATCTTTGACACGGCATATCTCAGAGCTCGTGAGAGATATGGATGAGATTCCAGTTCCTACAGGACCATGTTGCAGAGACCAGAGATCAGCCAAGGATAAGGATAGCATAGTAAGAAAATGATTATTTATCTGGTGGATATAAGTCTTTTACATAGCAAACCATTTATATGCATAGTAAAAGAACTGAATATAGATTTGAGACATATTGATCACCTGCAGTCTGATCATCTTCACAAGTATGCAACTTTTGTTTCACTATTTCATGCGGGTTTATTGAACTTTCTTTATGAGGTCATTTATAGATGGGATGTTCAAAGGTTGAGTTCCTATGGGTTGTCAATACTTTGACTATACTTTAAGTCAACGATTATCAATATGGGAAAAAATGGAACTCGTTGTATTTTGAAGTACTGAGAAGATGGCCTTGCCCTTCCCCAGGAGTTTCAGAAATGGGAGACATTAGGTAAGAGAGTGAAAATGTTACTATCACTTCAACACACATGACACAATTGGAAATGCAAATTTTGATGGTAATCATTTTGTGATAAGGGAGAGACTAGGGATGATAATTGTTACTATCTCTTTAGTAGTGGATTTTTGTTTTCTCTTGAATTTGGTGGTGGGGGATCAGTGGTAATTCTCCTTGGATATTCCTTCTTATGATGTTAGTGACAAGTGTTTCTCTTTGAAAACACTTGAACAATATTTTTTAAATTATTAGATAAAAACAAAGAATTGTAAGTATTAAACATGATTAGCCTTTAGTTCCTAGAAGATCTTTATTTCCCCATAAATGCATTTAGAAAGTTAAGTTTTAAGAAGATCATAAATAGAAAAAATTAGAGAAGTGATTTAAACATTTATATTGATTGGAAACATGTGAGTCTTGAGTTTCCTCTACCTTTTAAAGAATGTTCCTTAGCTAGCATACCTAATTCCACATTCCATAAGAGTGTCATTGCGCTAAAGATTTAGGAAACCAACTGCTCTAAGATAAAGCTTCCCGGTCAATAATAATCTAGCCTATTGAGGTACATAATACTTCTCAATTAAAATTGTGTTAATTTAGTATTAATTTTGTAATTAACTACAATTTCAGTATCTGTGTACAGGGGGTGACTGAGAAAACTATTTGAGGTCCAATTTAAAAATATATTTGTAAGGATCTCGACCAAGGTTCACAACTTCAATGATTAATACATTCATTTATATATATACATATATACATATATGTATATATATATATATATACATATATGTATATATATATATATATACATATGTATATATATATATATATACATATGTATATATATATATATATACATATGTATATATATATATATATACATATATGTATATATATATATATACAGATATGTATATATATATATATACATATGTATATATATATATATATATATATATACATATATGTATATATGTATATATATATATATATGTATATATATGTATATATATATATATATATATACATATATATATATATATATATATATATAAAAGGTAGTGAATAACGTCATTTCTAGACCCAAATCAACCAATGAAAGTCAAATCAGCATAATGTGGAACAACAATATATGCATTGAGTGGGTTGTCATAGAAAAGCTTCAGAATAAAATTCATGTCTAGAATTAAAAGACCTTAAAGAAAATTTATGCTTGTAACACAAATGGCCATTCAAAATTGAATATGATTACAATATGTGAAATAGCATTACGAGAACTTGTAATGCTCTTGTGAACATTGTGTTAATTCTTGTAAGAATCCCTAAGATGCTTGTTATACTCAAAATTTTGTTGAAATTGAATTAAGTTTTATCCTGTCGGTTAATTGGTTTAGGGTGATATATGCTTCTTGGATGGAATAATGAGTTCGTGATTAACTCTGTATTAAGATTCATAGCATCTTCTAGTTATTTGCAAAGGAAATTTATAAATTAAGCTAATGTCATATGGCTTGCTTGAGAAAGATGTCTGTGTTCTTATTGATAGGTACTAATGACTATCCACATTTAGTTCTTCAATATCCTATTTGAAAAGCTTTCCATAGACATTTCTTTGCCATACTAAGTATTTTTGAAAACATATTTGAGTAGAAGCACTATAGTAGATACTACATGATGTTTTAACAAATAAAGTAATGGGTTAAAGACTATTATTTCCAAGGTATTATGTCATAGTATTTTAATTGTAATGATCTTAGACTAATGATATTCTTGAAGGTAACTTTGAAATGCAGCAAGAAAGACAACCTACAGCCAAGGCTATATTGTGCCTACAACCAAAGCCATAAACATAGCCAAAGCCATGGATGGTTATAGCCAAAGTTACAAGTGTTCGCAGCCAAAGCCATGAGTACATGAAGTCGATGATCAAAATTGTTTACAACTATTCACCAGAAACAACTTCTTTGCAGTTTTTGAGAAATACTAATAAAGCAAAAAATAACATCTACTAGTTGGTAGACATAATGGCAACTCTCTAGCAATTGAATTTAATTTCATACATGCACATATCTAATTTAATGTCATACATGAACATATCTAATTTAACGCCATACATGAACAAACATATAATATAAAATGATAACCAATAATGTAATATACATTAACAAACACATAATATATTATGATAACCAATAATGTCGTATATGAACAAACATATCATATATTAACCAATAATGTCATACATCAAATAAATGTCATACATCAAATATAGAATGTCATATGTACATCAAATGTATGTCAAATATGTCTCTCTAATGCCTATATATATACATGGGGAAGGAAACAAGTCTATATATATATATATGTATGTGTGTATGTATGTATGTATGTATGTATGTATGTATCGAATATCTCAACTACATCTTTTCCTTCCCATGAGGGGAAGGAAACAAGTCTCTCGACGTCCTCTGCTGTCGTGTGGAGGGAGACAGTGGAGATGACAGGGCCCTCCTGACATGCTCACTTGACCTCTTGTTGAGGCTCTTCTCCAGGTCCAAATGATACAAAGAAAGTAGATATGAATCAATATTTATTATACGTTGAAATCAAATATATGTACAAACAAAATCAATTATTTTCTTACCGCCAACAAATAGTCACTCTATAAGTCCACCTCAAATGCTCGTGGACGATCAGGAGTGATAAGACCTACAACAATTCAATAAATATAATCACTTATAAATAACATTAGAAATTTTGAGATTAACTATTATAAAAAACAACTAAAATGAAGAAAATTCTTTCATACCTTCGTCAATGGCTGTGAGCTAGCCACAACTGTGGCCACTCCACTATCAACAGATTGCCGCAAATGAGGAGGTGTGTCTGACATCATGAGCTGCATGTCATACAATACACATTATATCTAACATGAAACATGGAATAAATATAATCAAATGAATTAAATTAACATGAAACAACTGTACCTGTGTGAAGCTCATATGATGTCTCTGCTCTGTGTCTGTGGTAAAGGTTGAGGGTCCTGTGGAGAACTGATGTACATGCATAATTTTTTTTGTCAATCCTTAATATGATTACGTAATAAATATATGTATTAATTAAAATGATTAAATTGATACATACCTCAGGACTTGTTGAAGGGACAAAAAATGGGCCTGGAGGATCGCTGCTAGGCCTAGCAACACTTTGACCCTAAATTTTGAACAATGTCAATAAATGCTAATTAATTAATCATTCACTATAAATATGAAATGTGATCAAATTAGTAATTTACCTGTGTGTCAATGCCAAATGTCTCGTTCGGGAACTCATCGGTGACAAGCCCATCATCTGCAGCATCTCTGGCATGAGTGCCAAATGTGCATAGGGATCTGCATGAAGTGCACATGTGACCACGACACATAGAAGGCTCCCTCTCAACTAATAGGCTCGCGGAATAGATGAGGGTCTGCGTTAAAGCATTAATGGTCCCTAGAGTGTTGGCCTCTACATGTTCCTTCACAACTGAAGGAATAATCACATGCTTGTACTGTGGATGGACCACGGGTGCCCTAACTACATTAGGGTCACGACGTGTTCCTGGCCTCTCAAATGATGACCCCCCACCTCTAACCTGGGAGTCTAACATATCAAAATAATTGGGGATCTCCCCAAAGACAAACTCACAATATAATTTCTTCAAAAAATACATGGGGACCTCGTGATTGTTGCAAGGAGGGGCATCAAAAACCATCCACCATCTATCCCAAAAATTATTTCTAATAGAATCGTGTATACACCAATGGATGGGGAATCATTTAGTACCCTCTCTAACAGTATTTGGCTCACCGGGTTTTCTAAATAATGCACATATACTACCTTTTGATATTTCTTTTTTGTTAACATCTTCATATGACAATTTATTTGCATAAAATCTTTTTTGTTCATCCCTCTTAGCCCGCCAAATATCTAACTCACCACTAACTGAGGCTATCTGACTGCTAATGGATTCGAGGGATGATGCCAATTGAGCCCTCATTGGATTGGTTTGTTCGGATTCTTTCAACCGAGCAATGAGTCTTTCTAATTCAATTTTGCCTCTCTGTATTTCATTTCTTATATTTTCTTGTGTGCCTGGCGGAGGTCTTGCAATTGGTTTGGGTTGTGGAATTTGTTGTTCTTCTTGAGGAGGGTTTTGATTTTGAGGTTCTTGAGGGTTTTGTGGATTTTCCAGTTGATTATCGACATTTCCTGATAAAAAATCAATTGAAATCCAACTAAATAAACAAATCTAAATGAAATTTGTAAAAACCCTACAAAAGAATATCAAAAACCAATAAAACAATATGGAAAAGATATTAAACAATGCAAAGTTAAGTTTATATCACTTACCTTGTCGTCGTCGGTGTGCTTGTTGTCTTGGATTTCGTCGGTGAGGAGGCATTTTGAGAAATGGTGGTGAATTTTTGCTATCAAACCCGCGTACGCGCTATTGGAGAGCCAAAAAGCAAAAATAAAATGATGGGCCGCGGGTCTGCAGCCCATCATATAACTTTTTTGGATATCAGAATAGCGCGTACACACTATGGCTTGGGTGACCCAAGCCATAGCGCGTACGTGCTATTGAAAATTAGAAAAAAAAAAAAACCTTGTCATCTTTTTGGCACCACAACTCGGTGCATATGCCCATTAGCAACATTTGAAAATTTTGTCTCTTTATTTGTCTCAGCAATGACTTTGATGTCATCCACTCCTCTAACTGATCTAGAATACTATTATTATCTTAGACAATATTTGTCAACCTAACTGCATTATCCAAATTAGTATGTAGTATCTACATAATTTCTTCTATATATTCAACTCTTATTTCTTCAAAACTATGACACCATCTATAGCAAGCATCCAAAAAAGAATATCTCTGTGGTGGGGCTAGAGCTCGTTGTTCGAGTGCACCCTTTAATGCAAGTTCTTTATTATCCAAGTAAGTGGTACCAACTGTCTCTTTGACATGCCCCTTTAAATCTCTATTCTTTTTTTGAGTTCTTAAATCTCTACATCACCCTTATCTAACTCCTGAAATACATGACAAATTCTCAATGTGGTCAACGTCATTCCTCCCTTGCCAGTAAGTTTTCCTAGAAAAATCTCCTATAGTTTATAGTACTCGGAAGATAAATTAGATATCTCCACTTGGGCAGGAGGTATATATATTTGTGCCACCCATTTATTTTTCCTATCCCGTATCATGAATGTTAGTTATTGAGGCTCTTTAAATGGAACAAACATTTGGAAGGTTTCACTAATTGCTAACATATTAATGCCTTACACTGTGCATAAGTCCTCTTCCTCAGTTGGACTACCGTGGACAACCATTTTGGCCTTGAACCTTGTGATGATTTTGATTGTTGTGGAGACATGCCAACAATGGTGGTGGGATCTTTACCTTTTATCTTTTCTCTATTTCAAAGTTTCTCTAGTTGTTCTCCATTCCACCACCCATGTAGAGGCAACGTCAATATATTGCAGTGGAGACAAGGGCAATGACACTTAAGGAATCTACAATTGTGGTTACATTTGCATTGCCTTCTCTATACTCGACTCTCCTTTTTCTACTTCTTGATATGTATCATTCCCAAGAGGTAGAGGAAAAACTAAATTATCTTGTTCTAGAGGTGGAGGCAGAGTAGTGTCTTATTTTCTTGGAGGTGGTGAAGGTACTTACAACTACTATTCTAGAGGAGGATAGGGTGTCCTTATAGAAGACTAAATATTGGAATCATCACCCTTAGGTTCCTCCACGAGTTGTTCATCCCTTATTTATCCTTCCTCCATTATACTTACCACTCTCCCTTGCATAGGTGTAAAGTCAAAGTCTAACCATTTGAATACATCCAACCTAAGCTCATTAGATACTTCTTCCTTCTCTTGGTATGTGGATTCAACAGTGTGAATCCATTGTTCTTGCGTCATAAGAGGTGTTTGTTTGGCTTCTTCTCCTTTTCTCAGCTTCTATAACCTTTCCAACCCAATTTTTTTTAACAAGAGGAACATTATAATATGGACCCCCTTATTCTACCTTGAGAATTGATTCTAGGACATAAGGTGAAGCAAAGATTTTCTTCTTTGTCTTCTATTCCTTTATCTTTACATGTTTGGTCTCTATCAGGAAATGCAATGTTCTCTTTCTTTTAGGCACAATCTTCTTGGGAGTGATATGTTCCTATGTAGAAGGATTCTCTTTTGTAGTGGGTGACTTTGTTTTCTTCGCTTTCCCTTTCTCCACCTAGTAGTGGTATGCTACATCCCACTCATGTTGATATACTATAACCAACTTAACTAGGGAAGAAGATTTCCATGTAGGAACAATGACCATCAATCTTTTTCACTTTTCTAGTTGTGTAGGAACCTCCAAGGATGGTCTATTAAGTATTGGATCAAGGTAGAAAAGGCTTTGTAACACATCTCTTTCTTAACTCCATCACATGCCATGCACAAAATTGAATATCATCATTCTCTATTTTATCAACCTCGACATTCAAAATGGTGGGTCAAAAATCTTATCATTTTTGTAGTGGGGATCCAAAATGTCTAAAGAATCCTTCTTCCAAACCTTTTTGGAAATTCGGAGACCATATGCCACTTCCACAAGAGGAAGACTAATTCGACAGTAGTCCCTTATCCTTGCCTTGTAATCATCTAGGAATTTGAGCTAATGATCATCCAACATGGCATGAAGAGTAAAATCTTAACCCATCCCATTAGTGTACATTCCAATAGGGTCAAAATAGGACCAAACAATAGGGCAGTCCTCCAATGGATATTGCTACCATTTTAGTTCAAAAGACTATATATCTTTGTACTCCTTTATTGAGTATGGTCTTATAGAGATAGGCTAGTCCCAAGTCTTTTGATTCTTTGTTCTACATCTTTACTGATCTCTAGTAGGATCAACCTATCCGAAGGGTACTTGGGGAGCTTCTTGGGCGTGATCTTATGCTAGCCACTCTGATATATGTAAATGTCTTAAATTGAATGAAGTATGCCCCAATCTATGAAACATGGGTAACTATCTCAATGAACAATAGTTTTTCATAATTGCCTTTAAAAAAGCTTATAACTATAAACATGAAATCATCATTGACAATCTAATACTCAGGGTTCTTATTAGAGATCTTCTTCTATTCCAACCGTGGATACAAATATACGACTAGTTGCTTCCATCTTACAGGTTTCCCTTCCTTGTCAAACATGGATACTCTGCTTAAGTAGCCACTAAGTAGACTGCATATGATGTCATGTAGAATTGGGGATCTATTTTTACCAATGTCAACTACTCATCAAGGGGGTCATTGATTATGATACCCCAATCAATTGTGTTGCTCCTTGTTTTGATTTTCTTGGTGAGGTAGATCATCTATGTCTCCAAGCGAATTAAGACATGCAATCCCATAACCCTTCTTAGTAAAACAATTCAATATCCAATGTCTACCACCAAGCACCCTTTTTTCTCAAATCCACCATGCCAACTCTCCGATTTGGGGTTGGGGTGATCAAATACTTATTATGTACCAACTCATCCACTCTTTCCTAGTTCTCCCTATATCACCTTTGGGCACTCTCAAAGGAGATAGCATGATATTCATTTGATATGGGAAGGTGGAATACTTTCTCAAATTTTTTGGGTCAAATGTCAAGCACAATTTTCCCAGGCACACTCTTCACAACCCTTTCATTAGATACATAGTGATTGGCCAACATCATGATAAGTTTCAAAGATTGAACTAAAGTTGTGAGGCAACATTCAATAGACCTACCATCACCATTGATGACAAGATTCATGATCTCTCCTAGGGCTTGTTATAATTGTCGAGGAAATGGTTCTTGTCAATGTTGCCAATCTCGGTATCTTTGATCTCGAAGTATAAATCCACGAACTTAAATTTAGAGGGATTACCTTTAAACTTGTACTATAAATGTCTTGGAGATGAAATTTGTGTCTGAGTTGATGATGAGGATTTCATTGATTACCTACATGAAAAAAACCTACCAATACCCATGTTATAAACTCATGCATGAAAAAGAAGAAGAAAAGACTTGAATATACTGACAGGTAAGGTAGGAAGGCTCAGAAACTAGATAGAAGGGAAATGTTGGGGTTGCGCACCTTGCACAGGTGCGGACTAGCAGAAGTGCATAGAAATGCATTGCAAAATAGAAAACATCGCAACTGCGCACTTACACAAAAAAGGACGATTTTCAAATCTGATGATGCTGAACAACATGCAGATTGGTAGACCTCGCAGAGCTGCGCATCTCCACAGTTGTGAGACCTGTAATGGTGACTCTGGAACTTAGCAAAGAAAAACAACAAAATGGAGGGGAAAGGCAGTGTGGCGACCATACTTGCGCAGTTGGGAATTCGCACAAACTATGAAGACTGTGGTAGAAGAATGAAGGCAAAAACACTCAAGGGGAGTGGAAGACAGAGTTGCGCACCCATGCACAAAGACCACCTGAAGACTAAAACTCATAGGGTCAAAAGTCAGGAAGGATCAGAGCTCAGAGGTGTAAAGATCCAAAGGCAGAGAGCAAGTAGTGCATAATTGAGGGCCTCAACACCCTTTTATAGGCCTCGGGAGTTGCTGATGTCATCCTCAGAGTTCATGCACCCTAGGTATGTGTCAGAGTTGCACACTTACATAGGGGGGTGGACTTAACCGGCACACTCAAGCTTTTGAGTGCTTCGGTAGTTGAGCTGTGGGTCCACTTTCTCATGAATATTTTAACTCGTGCTCTATCATTGGTATTTATTTAATTTTCTTTTACTTCTTCTATCAAAAGTCAAAGTGGGTCTACTTTCTCATTAATATTTTAATGCTTTCCAGCATTCCTAACTCAAGTCCGTTATTATTGTGGGTCCACTTTCTCATTAATATTTTAACTCGTGCTCTATCATTGGTATTTATTTAATTTTCTTTTACTTCTTCTATCAAAAGTCAAAGTGGGTCTACTTTCTCATTAATATTTTAATGCTTTCCAGCATTCCTAACTCAAGTCCGTTATTATTGTGGGTCCACTTTCTCATTAATATTTTAACTCGTGCTCTATCATTGGTATTTATTTAATTTTCTTTTACTTCTCCTATCAAAAGTCAAAGTGGGTCTACTTTCTCATTAATATTTTAATGCTTTCCAGCATTCCTAACTCAAGTCCATTATTATTATTTTTTAATAGATCAGAATTATTAGTATTATATTTAAAATATATATATTGTAATAATTGTATATTTTATATCAAACATGTAATACTTCTAAAATAAATCACATGAATTTATGTAGTCTGAAATACTTATTAGCATACTATTATTTTATAATAAAATATTATGTAAAATAAATCAAAAGATATCATATTAACATGAATGAATAAATGATAATTTTTACAGTTGTAAAAAAAAATATAACAGATTTTATATTCACACACACACACACAAAATTTTATTTCTAAATAGAGTTAAATTTAAATTGCAAAAGTGTTTACTATGGTTTTGACATTGTACATTCCATACAAATTATAATTATTCTATTCAAAGGGGCATCTAATTTCTTTTAGGAGTCATGTTGCTTGGAAACATTCTTTTGCAATGACTACTTATTGCATAGTCCCTTCTTCAATTACTACTTCTAACAGTCCATTACCTATTTATGAATCGATTGTAATGAAACATAAAAACAAAAACTAACAGACAAAGGAAGATGAGCATCAAATAAATGCACCAAGGTGGAGTCGGGGAATTTCATTTGTAATAAGGGAAACACAACACAAAATTTCAGACGAGTGGGCGACACTTTTGAATGAATATGAAAACTAGGGATAAAGAATGCAATGGTTATTAACTGGTGGACTCCAATATCTCGTGCCTAATTTTAATAGTTGCTCCATTTAGAAACATTTTTTTTCAAAATTAGGATCCCTTATATATGACAATATATATGCACAAAATCTCATCTTAATAGTTGCTACATCAAGAAAGAATTTTTAAAAAAAAATAGAATCCTTACATATATGGCAATATCTGCTCACAAAATCTCATATTATCAATGTGTAAGAAGCTAAAGTTGTAGTTGTGAACTCGGTTGTAATTCTTTGCAATCACTAATGATATTTTCATTCTTAATTGAACTATGATGTTGTAGTTGAATACATCTACTCTTCAAATAGGAAAATTTAATGACTTCAATTCTGATGGTTATTCTCCTTTTGCATGTGTAAGAATAAAGAAAACTAGAGATTCATTGTCTCCCAACAACAATTATGTAATTAATTTCTTTAGCTCATTGCCAAAAATTTCAAAATCTTCCATTTTAAAAAATTATAGCCTCCACCTCAAATCAAAGGCATTCAAATGTTTATCAATTTAATTTAAACAAACTAATTTTTTACAACCAAAAGTTTATGTCAATCTAAGAAGCCTCTTTGCTTAATAACAAAAATCCTATACTATACACAAATATAAAGTGTTTGCATTGTTATGTAAGAATAATGAAAAATAGAGATTCATTGTCTCTTAGCAACAATTATGCAATTAATTTCTTCAGCACATTGCCAAAAAATTCAAATTCTTCCATATCTCCACATCACATCAAAGACATTCAAATGTTTATCAATTTAAAAAAGAAAACTATTTATTTACAACCAAATTTTATGTCAATCCAAGAAGCCTCTTTGCTTAATAACAAAAATCATATACTCTACACAACTATAAAGTGTTTGCACTCCTTGCAAACTAAAAATGCCTATCTTTACACAAGCTGTTGTTTTATGGTTAAAAAATAAACTTAAGAACTAGCATAAATTATTAATTTAATAATAGATTTGTCATGTAGAATAAGAATTTGAGAGCTGAGAATTAGTCACAATCCTAAAGCTGGGAAATTGCCAAGACTTTCTAGACTAAGTTGCCTAGAGAATATTACGCCCTGTGAACAATAATCATCAGCATACATGTACAAAGTTAGAGAGTCGATTATTAGTTTAAAAAATGTACAACCTTTGCTAGCATCTTCCATACCTATGCCAAAATGGGAGCTTCAAAAGAGGGCATAGACATCCATCAAGTAATATTCAAATGAGAGTTTTTGTGAGATATCATACTTGGAAATGTTGTGGTAGACACATGTAAAATGTGGGAGAATAAAGAAGGATACAAGATAATCTAGTCTCAATAACTATAATTAAATGAGAATCTAAATTCTACATTCCATGACCTTTACCATCATTCCCCACAACTAGGCAAAACTGGAGACTTGAAATGGGACATGAATATCTATTAAAGCATAATGTAAAGAGATTGTTTGTCAAATAGTATAGTTGAAAATCATCAGTAGATGTACATCAAAATATGGAAGAATAGAGAAAGAATGTGAACAATGTGAAAAAATGTATCAAAGACTACTCATTTTCTAGAATGTCATAAGTTATCTTAACAAAATTCAATTATATTTGTAACATGTCTAAAATAACAACATAGCATTACAAAATCTTAAAATTACTTAATGTACATGAAAACAAGTCTCATGTCACTATATCATGTGTTTTTAATAATATCCTATATGCTTGCATTAGTATCTTCCATGCTTCCAATATCTATGCTCTCAACCTTGTCAATTGTATGCTCATTGTACCCAGTGTGATCCTTATCTCATTTATTTGCCCCATCAAGATCATCAACCCAATTTCGACACTTAAGTTTTTGTGGAATTTGTGGAAAAGTAGGTGTTTGGTTTGAGATGTTTCTCTCCTTACATTCATGCATTCAATTAAGTCCTTTTGTCAACGAAGAGTATTGCCAAATCCATCTTGTACAGGATGAAATGGATGAACACTTGGATGGTCTAATCCAAGGTGAGATGATATTTTTTGACTTTTGACTTTATTTGACAAGTCCTTTACAGAATTTTGAATGAAAGAAAGTGTTGCTAGATCAGACATATTTGTCATTCCCTAAATCTCATTTTTTATTTCCAACTTTATTTCTATCATTGCATTCTCATCATTGTTGTCTATTGTCTACAAATAGTCAAACATATTTTAGAAATGAAAACTCAAAGAAACAAGAATAAAAATTATCAAAATGTAATTATTATTTCACCTGTGTATGTATTGAATGGTCCTTCAATAGTTGACAATTTATGTTACCTCTGATCCCATCTAATTCAATAATTTCCTACATCAATATTGCAACACATTTAAACATATGATTTGTAAATAATCATATACCAAGAAAATAAATAAATAAATATTTTCATCATACCAAATGATTAGAGACACTAATGGGGCATCTTTCTTCTATAGAAACAACTATAGTAGCAAGATAATCCAAGTCTACTTGCAAATTATTATTGGATAAATTTTGTCTCTCCCTCATTAAATTCACCTTGATCACATGCTTGCACATGTATCCTTATATTGAAAAATTGCAAGAACACATACATAGATTAGGTGATGAGATATACACACCTCATATCGGAAACAAGTATCACTTTCACTTGTCACCTATGCTATATGATCATCAATATCATTGAATATGTAACACTCTCATCTAGATTTTACATTGCTCAAACCCAAGATGTGTTTTCTATCTTTTCAATTTCAAAGTTCCATTAGAAACCATATTTTTTCCTGATTTGTACCCACCAAAAATAGACATAAACATGTGACCGATATACTAACCAATCAACATGACAATTTGTAGCACACTAGACCACCTTTAAGAATCATCTTCTTAGGTGTGAGTGGTGTGATTCTATGGCTCTATTTGTTTCTTTCCTTGCATGCTTGACTGTACAACAACATCTAGCCACATACTCAATCTTTCAAACCATCAACTCTTAATATACTCAATCAATGAGGGTTGTGTGTCTTTAAAGTCTTCAATAAGCATTTGAACATCATCCCTTGCTAAATTTTCATTTATTGAATGATGCATGATATATCCAAGTCTATCAAACATTTATTTTCTAATTACATTATCTTTAACCTTTGGAATTAAAATTTTCAACCATAAATGTCTAACATGCCAAGAACATAGATACACATCACTTTTGAATACTTCTCTGCATCATATATATATAGTACTCATTGGTTTCATTAACTATCAAAGAGATATGTTTACTCTCCTTTTTAAGAGAAGAAAAAGAACTTGATGAAACTTGAGGCCTAAAAAGACATGACAAATAAATTGCATGCTTGTTGTATAACAAAGGCAAAAAGTGACATTGTTGTTACAGAATTGAGAAAGACTAAAGAAAGGACTAGCATAAAAGAGTGCATAAAGATTGAGACACAATAAAGGAAATAAGAATAAAAATTAAGTGAAAGAAATGTCAAGTGATAAGGAATGAGAAAGCAAGTGTCATAAATTGTAATGCCTAAGTTTTGAGACACATGATGCAAAGGTATATGGTAGAGAGCCTTTTAATTTCTACATTTTGGGTTGGGTACTTTATCACCATCGATGCTCTTGATGCTTTCTACAAAAAGGTCAAATTGAAGGAGGTGACTATGACTGCTCTAGTAGCAAAGACAATTGCAATGGCTTTAGCACAACATCTAGTTGTTAAGTGAAGTTGTAAGGATGGAAAAAAATTTACATACAATAGTAACTTAAATATCATAGTTGTAATTTCATTTGATGGAGGACTTATTATTCTCGGTCTTCGTATCAAGATACGATAGACCTATAACTATTTTCTCAAAGGTGGAAGGAGCTTTTTGAGAAATCTCATGCAAAGAAGCTTCAACCTCAAGAACAAAATTAAGGTACCTTTGCTTTATCTAATCTTGGAAAGTTTGGAATAGACAGATCTGATACAATTCTTCCAAAAAATAAGGTGAAATTATGGTTGTTGGCAGATCAAAGTCCACAGTCACAATGATTAGATATGGGTTCATTGGCATTAAATAAAAATGAATGTAAATGTGGACCACAGAATAATATATGGTACTGATTTGGCAACCTTCATACAAACATTTGTGAAAGTAGTTAAAAACCCAAGGTCACTTACTTTATAAGGGCATGGTGTGAATTTTTATGAAATCTTTGTGTATGTGCCATCTTTTGGGGATATTTTCACCATTTAGCATATTGATGTGCTCACAATGCCCTAGAAAAATATTGTAGTAAATTTATAGCATATGGAGAGAGTAGTTGTGTTTAGGTTTTTTTTGTAGAAACATTAATTTTGTGACTGAAATTTGTCTCTTTAGACAAGTAGTATTAAACTCTCTATCATTTGGAAAATTATATAAAGGTGGATTTAATAGCTTAAGTTTATGTTGTGGCTACCATTGTAATCAACATTTTATGTATTCTACCATTTGATGAAATGAGCCTAGTTTGATCTTAATATGATAATAATAATAATCAAGTTAAGAGAAAACCAAATTGACATGGTGACAATGATATAAATATGGTTATCATGTCAAAATAACAGTCATATGATATTAAAAGACAATCATATATTCACATATTTAATGGAGAATCATAATATATCTTTAGTTGAAATTACTGCTATACTATCAAAATAGTGGCATGGATAGAATCATGATTTAGATGAAAAAAATGATAGTAGTGGTGATAAATAGTTAATGGTGCCAAAGAACCAAGGATAAAAAAAATCTAAACAATATTTTACTGAAGAAGTAAAGGGCATTCAATCAAAGAAAATTAGTGAGATCCAAATATATATTATAATATAGTGTCTTAGATTGAAGGACACTTGTATTGATGCCCTAAAATAATGATAAGTGGTTTGCATATTCATAGTATAGTACTGAAATATAGTATTTACATAAAGGTAAGGTTTTGATGAAAATAGAAACACCTGATAGCTTTGATCTCGGCCCCTGCATCATCCACCATGAATATATTTAATCTCCAATCAATATTCTTCAAGTGAACCCGTTAGAGAAGTATATGTATCCAATATATATTATCGTATGCATAAGACCGAGACATAATAACCCATGCCACAAGAAACCCCATATGCTTCAAATCAAATGCAAGGATTGTATATAATTTGAACTATCATAAAATATGGGGAATGATATATCAATACTATATATTTTAATTGTGTATGCAAAAATTAAATTCAAATCTATAATGAGATAATAATAACATACCTTCATTGCATCTGTACCAAATGTGGAATCCATTGCCAATATGTTATTATGGCCATAATGGAGCATCCAATCAAGTTACTCTAGTAATTGAATTCCCAAAACAAATGGGATATGGTCATCTCCATCAATAATAGCAGCACTATATTGTTGGTATGCAAACTACTTATTAGGATTTTCCAAAACCCATTGTTGCATTGAACGAGCATCAATACTATCTAACACGTATCTTAATGTTTTAATTTTATGATCATTTTTTTTAATATCATCCATGGTAAGAAAATCATCTCTACAAGATTGACCTTCAAACATAGTCATATTTCCATGCACCATTTGTTTATGTTTTTTATGCACCGCATCTGTAGGCATTCCAAGTAATAGTAATGACTGAACCCATTGATGTAGTTGTTTGCCAATATATGTGAGAAAAAGGACCTTGTTCCTAAAAACTCATTATTTACTTGACCATGACAATTTTTTCCTTCACTATCCACATGTTGAACCTAGTCATATCATATTTACACATGGCTTGGTTTACGAAATGTGACTGATGCGGTAAAATGACAAGTGCAACCAAATTGTGTATGTTTATGACGAGGTCTACTACCATTCCCCATTTTAGGCACTAAGGAAGGATCAAAAGGTGTTGCATTTTTTCCTCTATGGTCACTTGGTCCATACACACACTAGTACCTATTAAATTCAATAAGAACATTCAAAATTTTATGTATATTTAACCAATCATTAGATACATTATTTTCAATTCACTTTTATGAGTATAAACATTTGTATTAACTAGTACATTATCCTTATTCATACATGTTATATTCTAAAAATCTATTAATTATGATTTTTGTATCAGAAATTAAGAGGCTGCTTATTTTTATGACTTTTGTGAAAGAAGGTAGTGTATAACTCCCTTGAGCTTTCTCCCACGATTTAAAATCATTCAATCTATTGGCCTCAATCCAAGTTGAAAATCATTTTGAGCCTTTATAGACATAATTTTCCCATCAGAGGTCTTTATATGAAAACTTTCCATGAGGGGGTAGTTGAATGGCATCATCCATGATGTGAGACCAATTGACATCTATCTGGTAGAAAAATTCTAGAATTAGAAAGCTAAATGTCTACACTTGGTGTAAACACCTAAAAATTCTTTAGAAAATAAAGTATTTTTATTTTTTGAAAAAATTCCCTAATGACATCATCATTTATTAATTGATTATTTAATTAATTAATTAATTAATTAATTAATTTTTATGCCATTAAATCTCTTTATCTTAATTTAAAATATTTAATTAAGGAATCCCTCCCAAAAATGTTTAAATCTTATTTAAACATTATTTCCTTATTTATTAATTATTTAATTAATAAATTGACCAAAAATCCCAAAATAAATTATTTATTTATTTTTTGCCCAAAACTTGGCCAATTTCCTTAAAACCACTAACCTCTTCTAGAATCTTCTAATCCTTCTTTAATTTCGATTAAAAGCTAATCCCATAATTTCCTAACCCTAATCCCAACTCAAGATATTTAATTAAGATTAAATATTGATCCTCATGTTTATTAAAAATATTTTAATAAATATCTCCTCAACTCAAACCCTTGAAATAAATAAAACTTTATTTATTTCCTAAAAACCTTATTTATCCTCATCCAAAGCCTAGACTCTTCTAGAAGATGTCAATCCTTATCTTTGATTCTAATCCTAATCCCCCCTCTAACCTTGTCACATTCCCTAAACAAGGTTAGCCAACTCCTAAGCTAATCCTAATCCCTCTTCTAATCATGTGCACACCTTAAGCAAGGGTTAAGACTTGCTAACCCAAGCCAAAGTCAACAATCTCATCCTCCTCCCAACCATCTCTATTTATGACCTAACCATCTCTATTTGACCCAACCATCTCTATTTATGGCTCAACCATCCCTCTTTATGGCTCAACCTCCCTCATTACTCCTTTGACCAACCCATATCCTACCCTCTCACATCCAATCACCCTGTGACATGTGTCATCTCCTAATTGGCTTCAAACAAGCACAACTCCCCTTTGAGTGCATCCTAGCCCTCCCTCACCATCTTGCCATCCTTGCATCTTGATCGTCCATCCCTCTACCCCTTGGCCTATAAATAGAAGCCTCTCCCTTCAAAAACATAATCCACTTCCATGCTAATGTTATGATGCTATTTTGAGAGCTTAAGGACTATCAAAATACCATCATAATGGCAAAATCCATCCACAAATCCACTTTGATCCATATTTTTCATTGAAGCTTGAGCAATATTATTGAGCATACATCTACATCAAAGGACACATCTACAAAATCAAGGAGGCTTTTGTAGTGGTCTTGCTCTTAGTTTGCACTCTCTTACACCTTCTTTTGTCTAATCTTATATGTGAATATAGTTTTTGCTTGTGAATGTTTTCCTTATTGTTAATGTTCTTTGCACACTAAATCTTGTTCTACATTTTGGCACGCCTGGTGGGACCCCCACAATCACAAGGTGAAATTTATTTATTTTTATTTAAAAAAAAAAAAAAAAAATCCCCTTCTCTTTTCTTCAAATTTTCTTATATATATATATATATTTTTAAAATAAAAAATAACTTTTTTTGGGGGGGTAAACCTTTTTTTTGTGAAAGTTTGGTAAAAATATGCATACTCATATATGCGTGTTTTAAACAAAATAAAAAATTCAAAAGGGTGTAATATATGTGTCATGTTAGCAGGTCAATTTTTTTTATGCCTATGACAGCCATATGGCCATGAAATTTAAACTTGCACTTTGATGATGTCAGCATGACATCATTTCTAATGCCTTTTAAGCCTTGAGAAGCAATATTTGGTGTTTTGCTCATAAATTGAGCATACGGACTCCGTTTTCAAAAAACAAAATATCGTCGAAAATCTAGTTTCAAGTCTGTCATGATGGTATTGGTTTTTATCATATTTTGCAGCCTTTTACATACTTATTTTCACTATCAATGACTGAATTTTGGGGATTTTTGCAGGGATTTTTGCTAACGCATGCATTGTCCGTTGAAGAATTCTATGAAACCACTAACCATGTTTCTTGCAAGTTCTCTTTACATGGTTTAATGCTCTTGGAAAATGAACTTGAATGTTTAACCACTTGTCTTTGAATGCATGATGCTAAAATCAAATCTTGAATGTTTAAACACTTTTCTTTGAATGCATTTTGCTAAAATCAAATCTTGAATGCCATGGATTAAAATATAACATTTTTATTGGAATGCATGATCAACACAATCTTGGATGCTAAAGGTTAAAAAGAATGAATGCGATGAACATTTGATTTTGGGTATTAAAGAACATTATAAATCAACACACTTCAACTTTGGTGCTTAAAATGAACTTCATTCAATCTTGAATGCTCTAAAATGAAAATGTTCTTATTCTCTCCTTTTTAAAAGCTTTCACGCATGCGATTTACTTTTGTTGACTCAATTTTCCATTATGCTAACGACGCTGTCAAGTTGGAATGAATATTGTATGCCATAATCACAAGTGTCTTCAATCATAGATTACAAAATCTAAATCATCAATTGGAATGAATGAGTGTCTTTTAAACCCAAGATCACTTATGTGGTCTTGTTTTAAACTTTTTAGGAGGCCTGCTTGGGGATTTCATCACTCCTTGGGATGACCTCAACTCTAGCATTTTGGCGGAGTATAAACATTGAGAGGTGAATTGAAAGACACCTCTCTTCGAAGCATAATCTTGTCACGCTTGGCTAAGCCCCAAAGAACTTTATACCTTTGGGAAGTGAAGGTGGAGATTTGGGTTACCGTCTCCTCCTGGCTTAGTGGCATTATTTTCTTTCATCTACAAATTTTGGCCTCATATATGTCCTTGCATATATCGAGGACGCCCCTAGCTAAGCTTGTATATCCTAGCAAAAACCTTATAGGGCTATTGATATTTTGATGTGCTTGAGTATTCAAAATCCTCCCCATGTTTAAAAAATAATAAAGTCCTTTTGCTAAAGAGATCACTTATACACAATGCATAACAGTTGTTAGCAAGTCCATTCACAAAAACTATACGTCTAGTTTGCTCCGCTTTATACAGTGATATATCATTCAACCCAAATGAAAGGCATACTTAGTGGAGTCACTGCCTCATCCAAGATTCATCCAAAACTTCCACAATATTGTCATCCTAATCACATCCTTTCTTACATCATTCTATGTCTTCCATCAAGTCTTCCTTATCCTAAGATAGCTAAGTCTTCTTATTCGTTCCCCTTTGGAGTTAGTCTTTCCCTATATCAATAGCTTAATCCAAATCCAAATCTAAGCTTACCAATTTATCCTAATCTACATTTTCAAATCTATCCATATACATCCTTCCTCCCCATCCAACTCATCATCAAAACATGTTATCACAATCCTTTTATGATGAGTTTGGTCATTCCACATTTTCTTCCACTCCATCTTATTCTAGTGATGGTGAAGATCTTGTTGATTATGATGGGTATATTGAAAACCTTAGAGATATTACTCCCAACATCCTCCAAATTTTGAACATTCCTCCAAACTACTCCATCATTCCTCCATCCATACCCATTAGTACTCCTTACCATGCCTTTGACAAGGGAAACCCATTCTTATCCTCATCCTTACCTTCTCCCTATATCGCACCCACATATTCTCCTTATACATCAGCCATATATCCATCTTCCTCCACCTTCATATCCCAACCTCCACCATTCTAGCATAATTCTAGTAGCTGCATCCCTAGTCCAAAACCACCATCCAAATATCCACCAAACCACTTCCCAAATCCTCCAACCACTCTTAGTCATACAATGCATCACCCTAATCCCCCTACTCTTCCCAGTCCAACAGACACATCTCCAAGGAATTTAACAAGGAAACCCAGAGCAAATCCATCTCCCACACCCACCATTCCTCTTACATCATGCCATCGCTATCATCCCTATTTCATCCACCCCACTTATCGAACCCCTTCCATCTCCTACCTCCCATCCCTCCAAATCTCACCCATATCTCCTCCTCCTAGCATTACCCAAATCCCATGTAATAAACCTAATGAGTCCATCCCCCATCAACTCATCCCCATTGAAGAATCTCCTACCCATCCATCTACCTCACCTAAAGAAACCATCCATACTTCTCCTATCATCCTATCCACTCTCATCCATCCCTATCAGGATCTTGTCCAAAAGCATGTTGAAATATCCTACAACACAAAATAATATCCCACCATCCCACTTATTCCCCTACATGATCCACTTTTACTATTCACTCCATCCAATGAGCAATCACCATCCCCTCCATATCCAAATCCTACCATCATACCTAATCCATCTCAAGATCCATTTCCATCCATCAATCCAAATCAAGATCCTCTCCTTCCATCCCCTTTGCTTCATGATTACATGTCTCCTATACTTCCTGTGATAGATCTGTAGAAGAAACACTTACTATCATACCTGATGCTTTGACTCCTTCAACTAGTAATAGACTCACATCTTGTGTTCCAAATAATGAACATCATATTGAAAAAATAAATAAAAGTATATCTCTCATTGTTGGTATCCCTCCTACCCCTTCAAGGTCCCAAGTCCTTCCATCTTCAATCTACAATTCCCATCCATCTTCTTCTCCATCTATTTTGGGCCCTTATCCTATTACTTCTTTTCAAACATCCATTTTAGGTCCATATATCCCTTATCTAAATCCCACACCCTTTCCATCCATTTTGGGTCCTTATATACCTAATATGAATCCTTTATCCCCTCCATCTATCTTGGGACCTACACCTTCCCTGTTTCCATTTGTTTTAGGTCCATGTCCTTGATTCCCTCCATCCATCTTGGGAAATTATATCCATCCATATCCTATATTCCAATCCATCATTCCATCCCTTCATATCCATAAGCTAGATCATCGAAGGCACTCATCCTTGAATCCCTTCCAACCTTCAAATTCTATCATTCCATCCATAATCCCTCCATATCCCCCATGCTCTTGTTCCCATACCATGGCTAATGAAAGCAAATTGGGTGCCAAAATTAAAAAGCATAAATCCAAAAATCCACTAAAATCCAAGTTTTGACATGTCCCTTCTAAAATACATGTTCCAAAAGTGAAATATTTAATCCCAATCAAAGAAAAAGTCAAGAGGCCACAAAGGCCCAAGCTGCAAAAGTCAAAAATCATGTGGATACCTAAGATGCTCATAAAACAATTGCATCTCAAAGAAAAATCTCAATTATCATCCATTCATGCTACTCAAAAAGCCTCATCCATTCATCCTTTATTCAAATCTCCATATATACATCCTTCATCCCCCCAATCCACTATTAGACCATATGCTTCTTATCCTAAATTTTCCATCCTCCATCTTCCAACTTTACTTATAGTCCTTATATTTGTCTTTCTCCATTTTCTCCTTCACCTCATTCAATACCATCTTTCCCATTACTTCATCACCTTTTAGGGTGTGTGCCGATGATGATCTTTCCATTTTCCTCATTCATTTACCCACAAGCCTCATATCTTTCTATCCCTTACCGGCCAACTCTCAACTATCATTCTGCTTGTATAATCTAATCCTTTTCAACTCCCTCCCTTCCTACCAACATATATGAGTCAAAATGCATCCAAAAAATTAAAAAAATCAAAAATCATTCACTGGTGAAAATTTGGCAATTCAAGCACCATGGATAAGTACCATGATGAAAACTTGCCAAACAAGCATCATGTGTAATCCCTTTATCCAAATGCTCTATACACTTGGGGGCATGTTCCATCACCCACCATACCCATATCATCCCACCATACCCACCACATTTTATCCATTTCACCCTCCATCCTCCTTCGGATCTTGATAAAAATAAAGTCCACCACTAGATACATGCTTTTGGTCATCCTTTTGACATCCATTCCCCATTGAAGTTTGTCTCCACCTATCCTTTCTCCACCCCCTCTTTCATCCATATAAATCCTCCCTCATCCACATCCATTGAATATTATTATCCCCTATTGTCCCTACTCCTTCACCTTTTCTATCCTAGCTTCCCTCTTGACCATCCACCCCTCTATCCTATCACACCCCTCATAATTTTTTTTTAAAAACTCCTCCTAGCTTCCATATATCTCCCTTATCCTCTTATTGACCAATCTTCCATCCTATCACTTCCCTCATAAACCCTCCCCTTGAATCACATAGACTGGGGACACTATATTTCCTTGGAGGTCATGTCGTGTTCATCCTTCTATCCCCCCCATTCTAGCCCTATTTTTTTCTCTTTGTCATTCCCAAAACCACTCGTTCCATTTTCTTCTATCCTTGCACTTCTCACCATCTCTTCATCTTTCCCTCGCCTGGTACATCCCCTATCATTGGTATCTAGCTCTTGGCTATCCCCATATACTCAAATGTCATCCATAAACTCCCTTCATTACCTCTTTAGGTACCTCACATGGTCTTGGTTACCCCCGTATTCCACAAAATTTCACTCACATCCTCTGTTTCACCCCCACAGACCCAAAAATCATCCAAAATTACCAAAAACATTCAAAAATCACTCAACATTACCAAAAACATTTTAAAAATCACTCAAAAATACCCAAAAAAAATCAAAAATTGCCAAACAATTATCAAAAACATTCATAAATCATCCAAAAAGAAAAAGAAAAAAAAAGAGCTTCCTTCTCTCACAACCCTTTCACACACACATTACTTTCCACCATAAAGACCTTGACATGAGACAAAAACCTTTCACATAGACCTCTCGAAGAGAATCTTTTGGAGTTGTAACCGTTTGCAAGGCCCATGCTAGTTGCCTCACACCACAAAAGAGAACCAATCCCATCACTCCTCTACCGACCATTGATACATCTAGAAAATGAAGCCAAACTCGCTCTTCAATGTCCTCCATCAGATCACCAAAGGATTATGCACAAACCACCCCAAAATCAAACCCACAAGGATGGAGGGAAAGACAATGCTGGTAGCCGACACAACGACGGGAATCAGCAAGGCAATAGCTTGCCTATTTGTGGCACATGGAGAAACTATCCAAAAATACCAAAAAAATTCAAAAATCATCCAAAAATACCAAAAAAATTCAAAACTCATCCAAAAATACCAAAAAAAATCATAAATCATCCAAAATTACCAAAAAAATTCAAACTCATCCAAAAATACCAAAAAAATTCATAAATCATCCAAAATTACCAAAAAAATTCAAAAACCACCCCAAAATTCCTCTCAAATTCTGATATTAAGAAATTGATATTAAGAAGTGTGGTAATGTTCTGAAACATAATTCTAGGCTTAGGAAAATCTAGCACAACTCGGATAGCGAAAGAGATGCTACAAAGCTGATTGTTGCCTTCCTTCCATGCAACCATTATTAATGTGAATCAAGAAGGATTTTTAGTCTTATTTAAGTTGCAGTGGCCATGATTAGTATAACCTGTTTCAACAAATATATCAATACTGTCTCGTAAGCTCACATGTCCTTTTTGGCCCCCTCTAGCACCTTTTTAGGCCTAAAAGCTTTTTTTCAAGGCCCACATGTCCTTTTTGGACCACTCTAGCGCCCTTTTAGGCCTCAAATGATTTTTCAAGGTCCACGTGTCCTTTTTAGACCACTTTAGGGCCTTTTTTGGGCCTTAAATGCTTTTTCAAAGCCCAAGTGTCCTTTTGGACCACTCTAGTGCCTTTTTAGGCCTTAAATAACTTTTTCAAGGTACAAATGTCCTTTTTGGCCCCCAAAATGCCTATTTAGGCTCAAAGCACCTTTTCCAAGGCCCTATTTTGACCTTTTCAAACCCCAAAAATGCCTTTATAGGCCCAAGCGCCTTTTTCAGGCGCCCAAAATGCCTTTTTAGGCTCAAAGCGCCTTTTTCAAGGCCCTATTTTGACCTTTTCAAACCCCAAAAATGCCTTTATAGGCCCAAGCGCCTTTTTCAAGCCCTCGAAATGCCTTTTTAGGCTCAAAGCACCTTTTTCAAGGCCCTATTTTGACCTTTTTAAGCCCCAAAAATGCCTTTATAGGTCCAAGCACCTTTTTCAAGCCCTTGAACTGCCTTTTTAGGCCCAAACACCTTTTTCAAGGCCCTATTTTGATCCTTTTAGGCCTCTGAGATGCCTTTTTAGGCTCAAGCGCCTTTTTCAAGCTCCTAAGACATTTTTTTTGGCCCACACACCTTTTTCACGGCCTTTCTTGACCTCTTTTGGCCATCACAAGCCTTAAGTAGGTCCCAATGCCTTTTCCACACCTCATAAACATCTGTCTCATCACACACCTAGAGAACTATCCCCTCATTTTGTCTTATTATTGTCTGTCATACTTGCTAAATCTACACAGACATTCTTGCCTATGAGTCATGGTTACCCTTACTCTACAGATTATATTGTTCCCACTTTTACAAGAGTCAAACTATTTCATTATTTATCAAAAAAACATAAAAACATTCAAATATATATCAAACATCGCAAAAACATTTACATATTTGACAAAAAAACACAAAAACATCCATATATCTTCCATAAAAATCCCAAAAACAACACATGACATTATGAACAACATCTATTGTCCCTTTGATTGCCACAACAACAAGCACAAAATTTCTATTCTCCTACGACAGCAACAACAACATTCCATTTAAATATGTTTGGAAGATTTTTTATTCTAGCCTCCCTGGGGGAGGTGGCAAGATGGGGTGTCCAATCAATGGCATTCCTTCAGACCCAATTCCAGATGATGATGCCCTTGGAGTCATCCTCACACTTGCCCACAGTGTATCCATGGGGATCAGGATGTTACCACACCTCAAGAGGGTGTTTATCTACTCCATAAATTTTTTTTTAGAGTATACAACTCCTCTCCTTTGCTCCAAAGGGACTACTTGGTGATATAATCCCATGTAGTATGCCACCTCTCATGCAACCCTCACTAATTGCTCCATGACATCTTTCATTTCTACCCGTAGTCTTTCTACTCTTGGAATAGTTGTTGTCCTCTATGCAATATCGCATTCTCTTTCATATCTATTCACTAGCATTTTCATTGACTCCCTCTAATATTTCACTATATTCAACTAATTCTGGTACCATGTAATGCATACATTACTTACATTCAGTTGCTCTTGTGACCTCTGCGCTAAACTATTGGTCTACACTGCTGATTCCCTAAACACTTCTACTTGCGACTGCAGGAGCACTAATTCATTTTCACATCTCTCCATCGCCTCTCTCTCAGCTGCCAAAGTTGCCTCCATAGTCTCCACTCTTGTTTTCTCATCATTAACATCATCCCTAGGTGCTCAGCTTCCATCCGTGCACCATCCTCTCGCGCTCTTTCAATCAAGCCTTGAAAGAAATTTGCATCTTTCTCTACCTGGTCAACCTGTTATTTTTCTACTGCTAATGCTTTCTCCATCACCACTGTTGCATCATGAGCTACTTGTACTGCAGCATCAGATTGCAATGTTTAAAATGGCTAAAATGCAGACAACACTGGGTCACCCTTTTGTTCCCCAGAGCTTTGCATCATATCTCCTAAACTACTTTTTTCCTTCTTCCATACGACTATTGTTGGTCGCATCATGGATCTTTGTTCCCCTTTTGGAAGAGTCTCTTCTATAGATGGTTGATCTTCTACACTTGCTCCCTCTAACAACACTCCCACACTTGGTAAGTTTGTCTCCTTCTCTTTTTCCCTTGACTCTGTTTGTTGCATCGCACCTTCTGCTAATAGCTGCAGCAACGTCGGATCTTCTTCTTCCTCTTATGGATGATTTTGAGTTGGATTAATTTTGCTAGCCTCCACCACTCCCCGATCACAATGTTGCACACTTTGACATGGCAAGGTTTCTCTTCCTTCTTGTTGGCTCTATTTTACGCCCTGCTTCTACCCTCGCAACCATTTCCTTTCTCCTTGGCTTTCATTTTCCTCTTCACTCCATCCCCTCATTCCTCCTTCTATCGCCTCTGGCATTTTCTGCCTCTTCTCTTGCGAATTAGCCATTTGTATTTCACTCATAGCTTAATTATTCACTCACACTTTTCTTATGCTTCAACTAACACTTCTTGTTGTTAGGCTTTCATCAAATTCACTCACCTTTTATAGAACCAACAAAATTCTCCATCGCTTCCATTACATGCTATCCATATCTTCAACAATAAGCTTCAATACCTGCCATCATAATAGTCAAGTCAGAAACTACTTTCATCCTTTCCACACCTCACCTCCCCTATAGTAACAGTATGCTATATCCTATTTCCTTCCACTAGCTTCTCATCTCACACTTTTCCTTGCACTATCTCTCATCCCTAGATTTTCTTCTACTAATCTTCTCGTCTTCATCTTTCCCACCACTCTCCTATCATGTTGAACTTTTGTATGGTAATCCCTTGTAAATACTTTGGTTTGTCCATTGTATATTCCTTGCATGTCAGTCCTTCGCTTGGTATCATTATATATCTCTCATCTCTTCATGTCACTTCTTGCATGATCATAACTTGTAGTTCTCTTGGTTAGGTGCTTTAATGAATGCTCATACAAGATCCCTTGTCATCAAAATGTTGCCCTAAATAGTTCTGATTGCCCAACTCATCCTAGTCCTCAATATTACCGATAGATCCTTGTAGGATGCATCCTTCCTCTCATCTGATCTTGGTCCATCAGTATCCAGTCCTACCAATCGCTTTGGCAAATAGTTACTTTTTTTCATGTATTTACATTTTCTTTTGATTTATTTTCTTTTCGGGATTTCAAGTTTGGTTCTTAAAGTATCTCTTCTAAGTGATTTGGGTTGTTCCCTCCTCATGGTTGCCACGATCTTTTATATCATGGTGTGTTGCAAATGGGGAAATTCAAGAGCAAGGTTTTGATCAGGTCTTTTTCTTTTTCTTTTCTGCTTGTGAGTCAGTCGGATATGACCCTTGCATAGTCCAAACATGTGATCACTTGTGGTTACATGGTGCACTTGGAAAATATTATTTTCTTGTGGGTTACCCGATATCATTTCCACTTTGATTCTTTCGGGATTCATGTGTGATGCTGGGGCAATCCCTGCATGTTTGTTTTGTGTCAGTCCTATGTAATATTGGTAAAAAGGCCTTGATGTTCTTAGTAACTTTGGCATATCCCCAATATTCCTATATCAAAATAAGTGTTCAACTATATGTTGGTGCTCCCCTTTGGAACACCCACATGCTCAAGCTTCACTGGATTACTTCACACTCCCCTCTTATCAAAACATCCCATCCTATCCAAGCATCCCATCCAATCAGTCTTACAATCATGATCTAATAGTTTTATCCATATCATAATCATAGCTCCTTCATCAATCATAATCTTAGCTCATTCATCAATCATAATCATAGCTCCTTCATCAATCATAATTCTATCTCCTTCACCACTCATAATCATAGCTCCTGCACCAATCATAATCATAGTTCTTGCATCAATCCAAGTCTTAGTCATCACCAATCCTAAATCCTTGAATCATAAATCTCCCCAAATATCCCATCTTCGAACTCACTTCCTTGGGTTCAATTTAGAAAACCAATCACCGTCTTCCCTCTTCCTAGAGCCAGTGTTCTTACCCATTGGTTATCCTTGCGCACAAGGTTTTCCTTTGTATCATTCTCCCATAGCTTCCTTGAATCACCTCTCTTAGCTACCCTCAATCCTTCTCTTTCCCTAGATTCTTGTACCTTTCAAGAAGTTTTTAGGCCTCACCTTCTCTCCCCACCATCTTCTTGAGGGGGCATCACACAGTCCACCCTCTCCTCTTCTATTCAAGACTGGGGCAATCATGTTGCTTTCAAACTTTCCTTTGTGTCGTCTATCTTCAAACTTCTTTGAAATAGTATTGTTCCAACACTATCTTAAAGAGGGGCAAAATGTAGACACCTAAAATCCTTTAGAAAATAAAGTATTTTTATTTTCTGAAAAAATTCCCTGATGACATCATCATTTATTAATTGATTATTTATTCACTTTATTTATTTATTTTTATGCCATTAAATCCCTTTATATTAATTTAAAATATTTAATTAAGGAATCCCTCCCAAAAATGTTTAAATCTTATTTAAACATTATTTCCTTATTTATTAATTATTTAATTAATAAATTGACCAAAAATCCCAAAATAAATTATTTATTTATTTTTTGCCCAAAACTTGGCCAATTTCCTTAAGACCACTAACCTCTTCTAGAATCTCCTAATCCTTCTTTAATTTTGATTAAAGGCTAATCCCATCATTTCCTAACCCTAATCCTAACTCAAGATATTTAATTAAGATTAAATATTGATCCTCATGTTTATTAAAAATATTTTAATAAATATCTCCTCAATTCAAACCCTTGAAATAAATAAAACTTTATTTATTTCCTAAAAACCTTATTTATCCTCATCCAAAGCCTAGACTCTTCTAGAAGATGTCAATCCTTATCATTGATTCTAATCCTAATCCCCTCTCTAACCTTGTCACATTCCCTAAACAAGGTTAGCCAACTCCTAAGCTAATCCTAATCCCTCTTCTAATCATGTGCACAACTTAAGCAAGGGTTAAGACTTGCTAACCCAAGCCAAAGTCAACAATCTCATCCTCCTCCCAACCATCTCTATTTATGACCTAACCATCTCTATTTGACCCAACCATCTCTATTTATGGCTCAACCATCCCTCTTTATGGCTCAACCTCCCTCATTACTCCTTTGACCAACCCATATCCTACCCTCTCACATCCAATCACCCTATGACATGTGTCACCTCCTAATTGGCTTCAAACAAGCACAATCCATGTGCTCCCGTTTGAGTGCATCCTAGCCCTCCCTCACCATCTTTCCATCCTTGCATCTTGACCGTACATCCCTCTACCCCTTGGCCTAAAAATAGAAGCCTCTTCCTTCACAAACATAATCCACTTCCATGCTAATGTTATGATGCTATTTTGAGAGCTTAAGGACTATCAAAATACCATCATAATGGCAAAATCCATCCACAAATCCACTTTGATCCATATTTTTCATTGAAGCTTGATTAATATTATTGAGCATACATCTACATCAAAGGACGCATCCAAAAAATCAAGGAGGCTTTTGGAGTGATCTTGCTCTTAGTTTGCACTCTCTTACACCTTTTGTCTGAATATAGTTTTTGTTTGTGAATGTTTTCCTTATTGTTAATGTTCTTTGCATGTTAAATCTTGTTCTACACTTGGTAGTCTAAAAAAAATGACATGTTACCATGAATGTGATAACTACTATGCTTCTAATTACTAAATTTTCCTCATTCATAATTAAAACAAGATGCAAAGCCCATTATACATAGTGCAACATATCCAATAGAACAAATGAGATCTCAATAAAATGGAAAAAGAGATTAAATATGAAGGATAACTTATTGAGAAATCATTTCATTTCATTGCAGTATAGATTTTTTTAATTAGATTTAGAATGAAAACCCTGCATGTTTGAGATTGAAGTTCAAAATTCACAATCTTTTGAAGTGATCCCAAAGACTATCAATATAAGAATTTGAATGAGAATGTTTTCGGTCTATAGTTCGAAGTACAAACTAGCATAAATACTTAAGTCTCTACCTTGGCATTTTTAATTCAGTTAAAATGAGAACAATTCCAAGTAAAAACAACTTTTTGGACAAAGTTTGAGTATAAGGAGTTGGTTTGAATTGTAAACATAGACCAAGTTCCTTAGCATTTTGATTTCATGAGAAGAAACTATGTATGTTATCAAGAGAGATGGTAGGAAGGAGGCAATGCATTTTGATAAGAATAATGTACAATTGAAAAAGTTGAGTTATCCTAGCTTGATTTTCTTTCTGGTATGGTATTGTGTTCTCCCAACTTAATTTTCTTTCCAAAATCTTTGTAAAGTATCTAAATAAAGAGTGCCCAGAGTTCTAAGCTATTGATTTTTTGGCTCATTCAAGTGAATTTTCCATGTACCTTAAACCATGGAAGGTAACAACCTTATATCTTGGAAATGGTCCTTTTAAATGTTCAAGAAACTTACTACTCTATGATTAGGTTCAATTATTTTTATTTAACCTAGTGAGGGTTTGGGCTCAATCATTAGCTCATATTAGGATGAGCAATTCAATGCTCGACTACTAAGACTCTTCAATGAAGAATACCCACTTTTCATTCAAGATAGACTATCCCAATAATCCATTGACCACTATTAATCACTAAAAGTATGATCGTGGCCTTTTAGAAAGTGAAAACCTTCTTCAATCTAACACTAAATATATGGAAAGAGGGATTGCTTTAACTAATTAGGTTTGTCATTTCATGGAAATCCTTTCTTTACAAGTATTGAATCAATAAATTCATTTTTTTTCCTTAAGTCACACTCTAATTGAGTTCCAAGTTATTCTCCAAACCACTATTCATTATGTATCATTTTGGAAAAAAATGATACACATGGATCCAAATATAGAAGAACATGCTAACAAGTGGCTCTACTTCATGATTACTTTTCCTTTTGTAATAGGTTTCCATCTTGAGGTGTGGATAACCTATTTCAAATAGTCTAGGCCTTAAATCATTTTTAAAGTGACCAACGAGAGAATCATTGCTAAAGCCTAGAGCTATAATATAGCATTCTAAATTCATTTTGCATTTTTAAGTTGTATGTCCACATGTAAATACAACACTAGTTCTATAAATTTTATTGTATGATTTTTTACTCTTAAATATTTGATAAATATCAATTTTGGAATCCCCTTCATTATTTTTTCCTAAGGAGGAAGTATATGTTTAACATGTTAATTGTTAAAGGAAACTTGTAATGTGTTTTGTTCATCTTGATCTATTTATTCATATTAGAGATGTGAGTAGATAGATTCGTTGCTATTTGCAACAATATATTAAGGTGTCTTTTTTGCTTAAAGTTTTTTGCTAAAATAATTGAAAATATGAATGCAAGTATAATTTGGGTAGCAACAAGCCTACATTAATGGAAAGCACACAAATTTGTAAATAATGAATTGAAAATATGAATGCAAGTATAATCAAGATAGCAATAAACCTACCTAAAAGAGGATATTAAAATTCCTCATGTACAAGTTTGATCAAAATAAGCACTAATAAATAAAAACATGGCAACTTTCTTTTTCCAAACTTATTGGGAGGTGGTTATGGAAGATGTGGTGAAGGTTGTTCAGGAATTTTTTGGAGCAAGAAGCATTCTAAAGGAGATCAATTCTACTTTCTTGGTCCTCATTCCTTAAGTTCTTAGGGCTAATTCTTTGGATAAATTTAGACCTATTAGCCTTTGTAACTCTTTCTACAAGATTATCTCAAAGGTGTTAACTTCTAGAATTCTTAAAATTCTCCCTTTGATTATATCTCAACAACAAACAGGTTTTGTCCCTAGAAGACAGATATTAGATTCTATCATGATGGTTCATGAAGTGATTCATTCCATGGAAGCGAGAAAAAGAGAAGGTATGCTTCTTAAGCTAGATCTTTCTAAATCTTATGATCAGGTGGACTGGATTTTCCTTGGTTTGGTGCTTCAAGCTTTTGGCTTTGATCATATAGTTTGCAAACTTATATCTCAACTTATTTCTACTTCTTCTCTTGCAATCTTGGTAAATGATGCTCCCTCAGATTTTTTCAAACCTTTGAGAGGGTTAAGACAAGGGGATCCTCTCTCTCCTATTTTGTTCATTATCATGGCTAAATGTATTGGAAGGTTGATTGAGAGGAATAAACAAGAAGGAAGACTTAAAGGGATCAAATTTTCTTCAAGGAGTGCTTCTTTTTCTCATCAACAATTTGTGGATGATACTATTATGGGAGGGGAGGCATCTATTAAGGAGGCAAAAGTGATGAAGGATATTTTGGATATGTATATCAGAGGATCAAGACATCTTATTAATTGGGAGAAAAGCTTTATTTTCTTCATTAATACTCTAGAGGACAGACAAAGGAAAATTGTGAGGATTCTTGGGTATGGAGTGGGAAAGTTCTCTTCTACTTATCTTGTTCTCCCTATGGGAACTAAGCCTCCCAATTCTTTTTGGAATGGGATTCATGACAGGTTCAACAAGAAGTTGGTGGGGTGGAAAGGGGCTTCTCTTAGTCAAGCATGCAAATGTCTTTTGGTTAAATCCACTTTTTAGAATCTCTTGATGTATGCCCTAAGTCTATTCAGGATACCGGTTAAGTTTGCTGACAAAATGGAAAAGATCTAAAGAGATTTTCTTTGGTCTGGCCTTGAGGGTTGGAAGAGATATCCCCTTGTGGCTTGGGATAATGTATATCTTCCTAAGTGCTATGGGGGCCTAGGAATTAGGAAATTAAAGCATCTTAAGAAGGCTCTTCTAGCTAAACAGATTTGGCACATCTTTAATATTATAGGGAAATGGAGAGATATTTTTGTTAATAAGTATGTAAGAAGACCTACCATTTAGTTTGTGCTCAATAATGAAGACATTCTGAATGGGTCTGTCATTTGGAATGGAATCCTTAAGGCAAGGGACATAGCCAAAGCTAAGATTAAGTGGAAATTGGATAATGGTGAGGACATTCTATTCTGGCATTATAATTGGTTGATTAAAGGCCCCCTTATAAATAATCCTATCTTTGAAAATTGGTCAAATATTTGTATTAGGCAATTTGATTTGAAAGTTAGTGATTATAGAACAGACTAGGGTTGGAGAGACCTATCTTTCATTTCAGATGACCTCAAGCCAGTTATGATAATGCTGAACTCTATGATTCTTAATAACAAGAGGGATGAATTAATATGGGGAGACAACCCTAATGGTTGTTACTCAGTTGCATCGGGATATAACTCTCTTTGGAGCTTGAATGAGAAGCCCCCTTGGGCTAAAGCCTAGGTACCTAGTCTTACCCCAAAGATTAATATTTTTTCTAGTTAGCTTTACAAGACAAAATTTTTATCCAGGATAATTTAATCAAAGAGGAAATTATATTCCTAATAGATTTATAGTGTGTAAACATCAAATGGAATCGGCTAATCATATGTTTATCCATTGTCTTTATTCAAGGGAGGTTTGGGATAGCTTAACCAAGAACCTTGGGGTAAGTTGGTACAAGCCAGGTAATGTACTAGATTTCTTTTGTCAATGGAATAGTATGTTTAAAAGCACAGATTTGAAAGATTTAAGTACCTGGTCTTTGCCTCATTTCTGTTGGGGAGTTTGGAAGGAAAGAAATAGTAGAATCTTCAGAGATAGAGAGGAACCTGCTTTTGTTCTGGCAGAAAAGAAATATGAAAGCATGAAGGAAAATTATCAAGTTAGAAAGGGGGAAGATATTGAAAATGGTGGTAATAAGAAGGAGAAAGATAAGGATAGGAGGACTAAAAGACAAGAGGTGAAATGGCTACTTTGTCCTGAGGGATGGCATATAGAAAATTTTGATGGTGCGGCTAAAGGAAACCTTAGACTTTTGGGTTGTGGAGGTATCATTAGAAATAGCTATGATGGATGGGTGGTGGCTTTCTCCCATCCTTTGGGTTATCAAATAAACCATTATGCAAAAGCCAGTGCTACACGCCACACGATAAAATTAGCTTTGGACATGGGAGTTAAAAAATTATGGTTGGAGGGGGATTCAAATAACATCATAAGGTGTATTAAAGGGGTCACCCAACCATCATGGTCCATAGCTAATATTATTGAAGAGACCTGCTCCTTTCTTGGAAATTTTGAAAGTGTCCACGTCACCCATGAATATAGGGAGGCAAATTCTATGGTAGACTGGTTTGCCAATGTAGTTAGGCAAGAAAAGGGGATGATTTGAAATTTGGGTGGAAATATCCCAGAAGAAGTGAAAAGCCTAATTGAGCTGGACAAAATCCAGGGAGGTACGGTGGATATCTAATTGTTATAATGGTTATTAATGAGAGTTGGGGCTTGATTATTTATAATTATGGCATTTACAAAAAATGCAGTCAAATTAGGTTATCAATGTCAAATCAACATGTTTCTTGGGTCAATTTTTTTTCTCTTCCTTTACCATTTTTGGGGAAAAGAAAGACATATCAACAATTATCAAAGAGGTGGCCATTAGGGTTTTCAGAGGTTGGAGAAGGTATATTAGTGGTCAGAGTTTATGAGAATAGTTAGTGTTGAAAATAAAGAAATGGTGGGGGAAAGAAGTAGGAAGGAACCTGTTGGTGAAGCAGATAAATGGAAGTAAAGGACTAAAGTTTGGGAAAAGTTAGAGAAGGGTGGTATAGCCGACTACATTACTAAACTTCATGGTTTCAACCTTGTGATCACTAATAGTATGGTTGATTCATGGAAGGACGGTAGGGTTAAAGTGGATGGGGTTTCATTTCAGGTCACCGAGGAAGTCATTGCTTTGTAACTAGAATTTTGATAGAGGTGTTGAAGTTTTACAGAGATAAGAAGGTGTCAACGAATGTTGTGAAGGATTTTGCAAAGAATACTAAGGAGAGAAATGAACTAGTAAAGTGTGAAACTTACTACAAAATGGATTAAATCAAGAAGTTATGGAGGTATGTTTTATAGGTTATTATAGAGTATATTTCTTCAAACACTAGATTTGATAGAGTAAGAACACACCATTTTTTTTAACTCAATCACTTTTTCTATGGTGTCAAGATTTTGTTCCTTTTTTATTTATATACTTCAATGTGTAAGGGTATTTTTGGGCACAAGAAAAACCCTTTGTGAATTTTCCTTTGCATGAGGGAATATTGCTTCTAATTTATGAGCATTTCAAGGCTCAGACCATAATTAAAACCCCCCTATAGGGAATGGACACATCTGTGGATATGGGAAGTTCTAGATTCTTGTCTGATTCAAAGGATTTCCAAAGTATTAGTTTAGAGGGTGAAGAAAACATTTTTCCTGGAAAAAAAGGCCAAGGATTTGAGAAGAAATTGCCCTCATCAATTAAAACCCCGAGCAGGAAGAGCCCTAGAGGACACGGGTCTAACACTTCAGGCCAAGGAGATGAAGATTAAAATAAGGAAGGGGATGATATGAAAACTAATGAAGAGGTTGAAGAGGAGGCGAAAACTAAGACAGTGGAGCCAGTGGCTAAAATTAGATGAGGTCTAAAGATAAGGATATAGAGGGGGTTTTGGATTCTAGGCTAGAGCTCTCTACCATTCCTCTTTCCCCTATTCATCCTTAGGAACAGGACAAGGAGAAGAAATATGGTGAAGGAGGAGAGGTGGTAATTAAGGATAGGTGCATGGCCTAGAGAAAATTTAATGTAAAAACTTCCAAAATGGCTATAGTCAGAGAGGCTATGAACCCACAAATTTTAGAAGAAAAATAGGGTTAGCTCCAATTGGAGGATCATTGATCCAGCAATGGTGGCCATTATGGATAATGCAAGGGAAATTGGCATGAATTTTCTTAATAATGCTAGAAATAGTATGATTGACAATTTCAGGTCAATCAAATGGCTTTACCATGAATTGGAGGATTCAAAGAAAAAATAGGCCAGTTGGAAAACAAAAGGAAGATGCCAGATTGTGGTAATTTGAATGAATAGGGGGATCGACTTAGTCTGGCTGAGAAGATAATCTAGAATTTGGAAAACTACAATCATAATTCGGCAAATCAGATGATATCCATTTTGACTTCTATCAATGACAATATCTTGTCCCTTACTGGAATGCTAAAATCTAGAGGTCTTATGGATGAAAATGAGGAAAGGGACAGAGAAAGAGCTAGAATGGAAGAGGATATCACAACTGACATTACCTTCAGTAGCATGGATCGGGATGGTTAGAAGAAGTAGGAGCAGATGGTTGAGGAGATTAACAAAGCCTATGAAGCAGCAGAAATGGTGTAGGAGCTCGAGAGAAAGATAGAGGAATAACTTTGGTTTTTCTTTTCCTATCTTTTGGATTGTTAGACTATTGTAGGTTTTTGGTTAGTTGGCTTTTTTTCTATCTATTGTATTGGCCCTTTGGTTGGCTTTCATTTTCTAGCTAGGCTTTAACTACTTATTATTAGCCTTTGGTTTTTTATCTATCTGTTGTACTGGCCCTTTGGTTGGCCTTCATTTTTTGGCTAGGCTTTAACTACTTATTATCAGCCTTACGATATGTTTTAACTCTCGGGTTTCAGGATCCCTGTAAAACCTATTTTTCTTATCAAAAACACACATTCATCTTTTGAGAAATTTTATATATATATTTTTTCTTCATATTACTATATGAAGCTCATAAGCTTTACGGTAAAAGAATTCAACAAATTCGGTCCTAGTGTATAATGATCAATTCTAGAATATGTTTTCACCTATGAACAAAACACTTGTTCTTTTATACTAAACTTGGTATTGGTAGAGATCAAAATGCACTTACAATGAGATGGAATATGAGGAACTATAGATTTTAGGCCATCTTCATAGCATTATGATAAAAAATCTGCCAAACAAGAAAAAGAGAAATGAGTTGAAATATTCAAAAGGTTTTCATATTGAAATGCTTAATAAAACTTATTATAATAAATTATATTTGGCAACACATTCCAAATAATTGGTTTATCATAGATACAAAATAGAGAAGAAAAAGGATAATTAAAAGCTCTAACCGATGTCCATTAACAATTAGTAAGCTATATAAGGTGTATCATGATTTGACAAATTTATAGTAGACTTTAACTTGGTACATGAGATAATGCAATTTCCTTATGTTAATATTAACTAATAGATTATGCACCAAATATAATGTAACAACTATATGTTGAACTTCCACCACATCTCCCCTACTTCCTTGTGATAAATAATAGATTATGCATAAAAAGCTTTTGGAATTAGTATGCTCATTTATTTCTTTGTTGTGGGTTTGATTGAAGAAATTAGGACATCTAGAAATTGTTTCAGAAATAAATACAAATCAATCTTTTATTGATTCAATTTGGTGGTCATTTGATTAAATATCAATTAATTCAAGATCAAAGATAAATAATTCATTACAACTTGTTTCTTATAGAGGTCTTTGGTGTAGAGGCACCTTACATCATCAAATTATGTTAATAAAATCCAATCATGTCCAAAATGATGAACAATGTATTATTACTCCATTTATTAAGTCCAAATCAAAACCATTATGTATATACAATGTTAAAGCACAGCATAGCAAAATTAGAATTTTGCAATGTTGTACCAATTATGATGACAATCACTAGATAGTTGAAAGATTTATAATACTAAGAGACTTATAAATTCATAATAGATCAAAGCAAAGATAGTAGAGACTGATTTGGGATAAGAGTTGAAACCCCAATTCCCCACTCATTTCCTATAGGAGTAATTGGGAGAGTCAAGTTCTGGTGTAACATGGGTAGTTTTGATATAGAATATTGTGTAATAGTTTATTATCTCTCTTTAAAAAAAGTATGTTTCCAAGAAACTTCAGCTATGATTTGAATTAAATATCTTGTGATCTATTTTTTTATCAAAATTAGAATGCATGAGTTTGATATTGGTTTTCCTAAGTTTTGTTTGTCTTTGAAATCAATGACAATGTCAGGTTCAAAAGATGAAATTTCAAAATTCATTCTGGCTTAAACAAGTTGTTTTTAGAATACTCAACAATATGGTATTGATTCATGTTTGTTACCAAGGATCGATTATGAATATTAAACCTATTATGATTCATTCCTTTAATATATCAGGTTTATTAAAAATTTGGACCTAGACCCATCATTAATGGTTTCAATCTCATGTATGTGAATTGAATGATTACTTTTGCATGTTACCAATTGTTCCAAGATTGACAATAGATTGCAATTGTTGAAGCAAGTCAATGTTTAGTTCTATTGTTATACATGTACTAGAAGAGCATAATGTTCTAATTTTCTTGTCATTGTTTCAAGTGAAGTGGTATCAACTATGAGTGGGTCTAACTGATTTAGTATTTTGAGTAGAGATGACTATTTGTATTATGCAATTTTATACCAATTGAGATTCTTGAAATATGAATTGAATTTACATTTGTTAAAAAGGAATATGATTTGGTTATTCAGAAGATTGGTCTTGCTTAAACTTATTCAGTGGATGTTCCAAGTGTAAACTTGATTTAAGTTATGTTATGCTTACTATGAATTTAGGTGAGTCGATACCATATAATGGGTATAAATGGATTCAATACCAATTTTTTGAATCGATTTTTTCATGTTGAATTGCAAAGTTCATTTCTTGGACTTTGGCATTAGGTTAATCAAGACATTTCATCATGGTTTTGGATTTACATTTAGAATATAAAAGTTGATTTGATTTAGAATGTAAAGTTGATTGAGTGTATGAGGTATAATGTGAGGAACCTATGGAACTTGATCTATTGCCACATGAAGAGATTGGAAAATCAGTATTTTATATGAGTGAATACCAAATTGTGCCCTATTTTGTTTTTAAATATACACATTTTAAAGTTGATCTTTGATGCTCTGCATCAGTGTTAGAAACAGAAAAAAATTAGAAGACCTATATACTTATTCTGCAATATAGAGAAATTATAGTTCCCACATTATTCTTTTAATTTCAACCATGAATTGCTTCAACACAAAAATAATTAATTATATGGTTTCCTACACCAGAATTAACTCTGGGAATGTAATATATAGAAATATTTGTTTGAAAAGCTCTCTCCTTATAGGTTGAATTTGACTTCCTTAAAAAATTAAGGACTTCCCCTTTTCTATTGATTCAATTGATCAAAAAAACATTTTATATTGATTCAATCAAACACAAAAAAAGCCTCTTATCACATGAAGTTGACAAAATGATACATAAATGAATAATGCGTCACAAATGGCTAAAAATATTAATAGAGATTTTGATACATGAAAGAGTCCTAATCCATATTTTTTTCAATGATGAAGATGAAGACATCTCCGATGCAACTCATGGAGCTATGCTCTAGTTGAGAGAGATAAAATTCAAAACTTTATTAAGTTGCTCAGAAAATTTCAATAAAGAAAGAAAAATTGGTCAGGGGACTCCACTTCAGTATACAAGGTGATATTTACCAATATTATTTATATATTCATACACACACCTTTGTTAATAGGATCACTAGATATAGCTATCTTAATACAGGAAGTTTTACCTAACGATAAGGAAATTGCCGTAAAGAGGCTTTTATTCTTCAACAAAGATTGTGGTGTGAAGGATTTTTTCAATGAAGTGAACACAATAAACAATGTCTAGGTACAAGAATTTGGTAAAATTCATGGGATGCAGCATCAAGGATTAAGAAAGGATCTTGGTTTATGATTACCTACCTAATAAAAGTCTTGACTACCATCTATTTGGTTTTCCCTTTTCTCCACCCAATTTGAAATTTTAATCAAAACACAATTTATTATAATGCCCTACCCTTGTGTTGATTTTTGTGGGATGAATTTATTTTTGAAGCAAATCCAATCTTCATTAATGTACTCAACTGGGAAAAGAGATTTGATATAATGCAAGGAGCAGCAACAAGGTCAACATATTTTCACCATGAATCTAAAATTCATGTTATACATAAATAAAAAGAGCAAGCAATATCTTGTTAGATGAGAATTTCAAACCTAAGATTGCAGATTTTAGTTTGGCCAAGAATTTTACTGAAGGTCAAACTCATGGAATCATTGTAATTGTAGGAACTCTGTAAGTATATCTGAAGCACAAATCCCAGGACATATTTTCTTATTGGGTATCCTAATTTATGAGTATTATTTTTTAAGTTCTTAGTCAATTTTTTATTTTTGTAGAGGCTACATGACTCTTGGATATATCATGCTTGGTCAATGGCATGAACAACGTTTCCCTAGCACTGCCAAATCTTGACTAGGCTCAAAAAGTTTGAAGAAGTACAAGGATGACACAATTAAAGAGTTTATAGTAAGAATAAATTCACATTTTATACCATTTTGGGGATAGAAGTTATTACATGATAGTAATCTGAAAAGATTCTCAACGAGGATAGGTAAAGTAATGGAAGTTGGTGTTCTAATACTAGGTACCAAAAAGGCAAACTAAATGGAAACTTTCATCCAAATCTGGTACTACCTTTTTTTGTGTAATATACTATTATGTATGGACTACCTTTTTCCATCAATTTGCATAACCTTGAACTATATTTTTAAGATTAAACTTGAGGCATTACTAGAATTCCTATTATTTTTATTACAACACAACATCACCACTTTCAGCTATGCCCATAAACAAATGAGGAATTTGAATATGTACAAGTAATTTCCCATTACTATTTATCGCAATCACATCAGATGCAATTATAAGGATAGTTCAAAATGAAATATTCAAGATTTGAGCACATGTCTAGGGGTTATGTGTATTAACATTACACCACTAAAGCATGTACTTTTAAGTTTCAAAGTGCTTGTTCTTGAAATCTTGAGTGGTAGAAAAAGTTATTAGTCCAAATCTACCCAAGATATCCAATCTCATGTATTCTTCTTAGTCTTGCTTGGTTTACAATTTGTAAACGTTCATTTTAGTGTTGTAATGATTTTTTCTCATTGGGTTTCAAAAATGGAAGCATTTTATGTCCAAAACTATTTCCCAAGTAGTAGGTCTAATTATACTGGAAAGCTAGGTGGAAGAAAGTGAAAAAGAGTTGAAGAGTGCAGTTTGCGATGGATTTCTTTGCACATGGGCTTGTCTAACACTACATCCATCAATGGCCCACACAACCCTAATATTCTAGCACCTTCTTAGCCTCCATTTATGTATCTAAATGTCGATCACATGAAACAACAACCTTCAACCCTAATTCTTTCAATAACTTTAGCTAGAGCAATTTTGGACCAAGATAAGGGAGTTACCTAAATAGGTTGTGCTACTACTTTGTAATCAATTTAATGAGGGAGACAATAGATACAAATTGATGGTTGTTAAACCCTTAGCATTTACATCTCAAAAAATTTCTTGTTGAATAATTTTAACTAATTGATACACATACTTGAAATTGGGGTTTTCTATGATACTGACGTTACTTTGCAAACACCCTATGAATTACCTTTCTGCCTACCTTGCTGAAAATTTATGATGGGCTTTACTTATTTTTTTCTCTATACTAATAAGCATTAAGAAATTGATTGATTTTTTTTAAAATAATTAAGGAAATATGGGAATAATGTTTTTTTATTCTCCTAAATTATTCAAATCAAATATATTAAAGATTTAAGAGACAATGAGAAGGCAGATGGGTTTGGCTTTATTACCTTATGGAAAGAATTATAGAAAAGGATTTTTGGTATGAGATGACCTTCACCAGACGGTCTCATTCAGATCCCTAATTCAAGTAATAATATAATATTAGATGGCTATTATAGTATAAACAAGGGAGAATACAATATTATTAAGCATGGATTAGTGGAATTATGACAACAAAAAAGGAGTGCTTTTACTGAGATAGAAATAGAGAGAAAAAGGAGTGCTCTTCCCGAGACATAAATGGGGAGAAAATGTTAGAATCTTTTAGAATAACTGAGAGGGGGGGTGAATCAGTTATTCAAGGTCCCAAATGCCCTAATAAAACTTTTTCTTTTTTTACCAAATGTAGTGAACTCATAAACCTTTTAACCATCCAAGCTTAAATCAATCATATTAGCAAGTTACAGTAAATCAACATGCAAAGATAAAACATGCAAGATCAACACATGACACAATGATTTACGTGGAAACCCAATTTGGGAAAAACCGCCAGTAACATGCTACTTGATTCTCACTCTTCTGAAGTGATGCCCTGTTAAAGGCCTGCCCTGTTAAAGGCTTACAACACACTGTTAAATGTGACCTTGTTAGAGGATTTCACCAAACTATTAGGAATGGGCCTGGTTAAAGGACTTTAGAACATTCACTGGGAATGTCACCCTGTTAAAGGATTTATCTCATGGCTATCAAACCAACCTAAGTCCATACGATTTAAACTAATTGTTACAATTGCTAGAAAGTAACAACAATGAACTTTTGATCTGATATAACTTACAACATACTTTGCAGATTTCAGATCACACTTTCAGTTTAGTCCTTATTCTTGGCTTTTATCTCTTCAGCTCTGACTGCTTGTCATCTATTCAAGCTTCGTCTCCTTGAGTCTTCTAACTCACTGTACTAATGCATCCATATCAGGGGTCTTCTTACTGAAACAGAGTAACTATGCTCTCTTTCCTCTTTTCCACCTTCTTCAGCACTTTACACTTTCATGCTTGACCACCCCTCTCTCATTAATTTTTTTCATTAACTAATGACTCCTTATATAGAGATCAGATATGTCTTTGTCGCTCAATTCTCCCTCTTCACTTTTAGGGTTTCAATATGGATTAGGTAAAATACAATGTATCTACCCCATATCTTGTTCTCTTCTAGAAACTTCGCCAACTGTATGCTCAAAAATGTTTTACATGGTGTTCAGTGCCACCAGCTCATCATTCTTATCTTCTATTTAATTTACAAACTTCTAAGTAATAACCTTGTCAGCTTAGTTCTGGCGAATCTTCGATCTTCGAAATAATGCAGCAACTCGGCATTATTTGTTTTACTAATGCTCGGCATCTCAGTGTTACTCAGCATCTACACAAAACTGTGTTACTCGGCACTTACAGAAAACTGTGTTACTCGGCACCTACAGAAAACTGTGTTACTCGGCACCTATAGAAAACTGTGTTACTCGGCACCTACTCTTTACTCGGCACCTGAAGATCACTCGGCTTATATGATATACTCGGCACCTGAAGATCACTCGGTTTATATGATATACTCAGCACCTTCTCTTAGTTGAGCTTTGTAAAAGACTTAGCTAACACCTAACCTCTTTAATATGTTTCAGTGTGCCCTTTTTTTTGTATCTTATAGTATGTTATCAAATACACTTTTTCATCAATGGCTTAGCTGATCCTAGTACTTCATTACAACATCATAACTTCAACCTTTCTCTAGGTGTTCTAGTTACATCTTATTGATTGTCACCACCTTGTCAACCAACTAATTGGTAGTATTTGGATCACTAAAGCAATTGTCATTCCTGCAAGTAGTAAGTTTGACATCAATGACAAAACAATGATTGAGAACATTCTTTATCATTCCAACAACTCTTATTATCAATTCAATCATTTCTAACAATCTCCCTCTTTGGCATTGATGGCAAACCAAACTGATCAATGGATCAACTTAGTTACCACCAAAACTGATTGTATATATTATCTGCTTCTTTTTTTTGTGCTGCTGCATCTTTACTACTAATCGCATATATCTCCCTCTTTCATATATATCTCCCTCTTTCTTTGCATAAATCAGTTTCGTCATATTTCTCCCTCTTTGACATAAATGCCAAAGATGAAGCATCTTTATCATGCAAAATATAAGCTTTGGTTTTTTCTTTGTCTTTCTCCCTCTGTCACCATGCTTGTGACTGATTTGGAGTTTTTGTTCCTGCTGTCATCCTTTGCATCAACCTGTTACTGTTCCAATGTTTGATTTCTATTGATGCAAGGCAGCTTCCTTGTTGCCTTAAACTGCTTGAGTTAGGGGTATTACCCCCAACTTGCCTCTAAGATATTCATAAGCATCCTTGAGCAATGGTTTGGTGAAAATATCTGCAATTTGTTCCTTTGTGTGAATGTACTCCAGCTTCACTTGTTTGTCTTCTACCAATTCTCTGACATAATGATACTTGATTGCAATGTGCTTGGTTTTTGCATGCATTACTGAATTTTTGGATATGTTTATAGCACTTGTATTGTCACAATACAATATCACAGGTTTGGTTACCTCTTCTTTCATTCCATTCAATAGATGTGTGAGCCATACAATGTTTGTGCAATTGACTACAGCTGCCACATATTCTGACTCTGCAGTGGACTGGGATGTGCATGTTTGTTTCTTACTAGTCCAGGTAACTAGCCTTTTGCCTAAAAATAATGCACCTCCACTTGTGCTTTTTCTGTCATCAATGTTTCCTCCCCAATCTGCATCAGTGTATGTATTGAGTTCAAATTTCTCACTCTTTTTGTAGTATAGACCAAAGTTATAAGTTCCTTTGAGATATCTCATTATTCTTTTTACTGCTATAAGATGGTTTTCTTTAGGATTAGCAGAGAACCTAGCCACTATTCCAACTGCTAATGCTATGTCTGGTCTGCTATGTACTACATACTGTAATTTTCCAATCATGGATCTGTACATTGTTTGATTGACTTCAGCTGACTCGTCATTTTTGGACAGCTTATTTTCTGTGGCCATTGGTGTGCTGACTGGTTTGGATTCCTCCAGTCCAAACGTTTTAAGAATCTCTTTGATGTACTTTGATTGTGTAATAAATATTCCATTTTTGAGTTGATGTACTTGTAAGCCAACAAAAAAATTGATTTCTCCAAACATAGACATCTCAAAATTCATGTCTCATTTTGTCAGCAAAGCCTTTGCAAAGTACTTCCTTTCCACCAAATACTATGTCATCCACAAAAATTTCAGATACAATAATGTCGTTACCTTCTTCTGCTTTGATGTACATGTTGCTATTATCATCAATTCTTTCAAATCCAATTTGCACTAGATACTTGCGAAGTCTCTCATACCATGCTCTTGGTGCTTGTTTCAAACCATAAAGTGCTTTGTGTAGTTTACACACCATATCCCCATTGTTTTTATCAACAAATCCTTCTGGTTGTTCAATGTAGACTTCTTCTTCTAGTATACCATTCAAGAAAGCAGATTTTACATCCATCTGATAGACTTTAAAATTTTTGTAGGTAGCATATGCAAGCAAGGTTCTTACTCCTTCCATCCTAGCAACAGGAGAAAATGTTTCTCCATAGTCTATTCCTTCTTCTTGAGCATAACCCTTGCATACTAGTCTAGCTTTGTTTCTGGTAATCTCACCATTCTCATCTAGCTTGTTCCTGAATACCCACTTGGTGCCAATCACATTTTTGTCAGTTGGTCTGGGAACCAAACTCTAGGTTTTGTTTTTCTTTATTTGATCAATTTCTTCTTCCATAGCTTTATACCAGTCATCATCTTGTAATGCACCATACACTGTCTTGGGTTCAGATGTACTGATTAGACATGATTCATGTCTTAGTATGTTCCTTGTCATTGGTCTTGCATCTTTGTCACCAATTATTTGTTTAGCAGGGTGATGTCTTTTTACATATTTGGATAATCTTGGCTCTGTCCTTGTTTCCATGTTTCATCTTTCAGATTTTGGATCACTTTGCACTTCGTTGTCTGGTTGTTCTTCATCATGTATTCTGTCTTCAGAATCAGATTGTTCATTTCCTTCATTTTGCAACTCAGCTTCTAAATGCAGCTCGACATTCACTGGTTGAGACTCGGCTGAGACTGATACTTGTTGTTGAGTTTCAATTGGATTGACATCCTCCTCCTCAGCAGTCATTCCTTCATAAGAGTACACAAAGGTTCTATATTCTTCCATTTTCTTTGGTTCTTCAGCTTGAACTTCTGTGTGCTCATCAAAATTTACATTTGTACTTTCCACAATTTTGTTAGTGTTAACATTCAAACACTTATATGCCTTACTTCTTGTGGAGTAACCAAGAAATATACCTTCATCACTTTTTGCATAAAATTTTCCATTTCTAACATCTTTAAGAATAAAACATTTACAACCAAACACTTTGAAATGTTTTACATTGGGTGAGTGACCATACCATAATTCAAAAGGTGTTGCATTTGTACCTTTCTTGATTTGTACTCGGTTTAGTGTATGAACAGCTACACTTACAGCTTCTCTCTAGTATTTTAGAGCAACAGTCTTTTCCATCATTAATGTTATGGCACAATCAATTACAGATCTATTTCTTCTTTCAGCAATTCTATTCTATGGGGGAGTTCTAGGAGCTGACGTTTGTCTTTTGATTCCTTTGTCATTACAGAATATCTTGAATTCATTTGATGTGAATTCACCACCTCTATCTGATCTTAGACATTTCAAGCTTTTTCCTGTTTCTTTTTCAACTCTAGCCACATACCATTTAAACATTTGGAAAGCATCAGATTTTTGTTTTAAGAACATGACAGTCATCATCCTGGAATAATCATCAACAAATAACATGATGTATTTATCTCCTCTATAGATTTGTACTTCCATTGGACCACATAAGTCAGTGTGAATTAACTCAAGTATCTCCTTAGATGTATAGTTTTTGCTTTTGAAACTTGACTTTGTCATCTTTCCTAGTTGACATTGTTTGCACATAATATTATCAGGCTTCTTCAATTTTGGTAAACCTCTGACTTTCTTCATTTTACTAATGTTGACCAGATTATCAAAATTGACATGACATAATCTTCTATGCCATAACCATTCATCATCAAATTTTGCAATAAAACAAGAAACATCATCCATATCAAGGTAAAACAGATTACTCTTCATTTGATCTCCTTTTCCTATTAGTTTACCATCAGTATCATAGATTTTTGCAGTTTTGTTTCCAAATTCCACTTTGCATCCTATATTGCCTAACTGTGAGACACTCAGTAAATTGTAGTTTAATCCTTCAACATAGTATGCATTGTCACATGAGATTTGTTCTGTGAGCTTGATGGAACCTTTTCCTTTGATTTGACAAGGGGCATCATTACCAAATCTAACACTATTTCCATCATACTGAGTAAAGTTAACAAACTTACTTTTGTCTCCTGTCATGTGATGTGAGCATCCACTATCTATGATCCATCTGTCATTTTTGTTTATACAAGTCATCAGTGCTGTGGCTTCTTCTTCATTGGATTGGTCCTTCATGGCTACATAAACAACTTCATCATCATTATCATCAGAATTTTCTTCAACAATATAACACTTCTTACCTTTTTCTTTGTAATATTTCTTGTCATCATCTCTTATGTTCTTGTATTTGTTGCTTTCCTTGTAATCCTTTTTATGTGGACATCTTGCAGCAATATGACCTACTTCATTGCAATTGAAACAAATGATAGGCATCTTACCTTTGAATTTTCCTTTACCTCTGTGAAATCTTCTAGCTAGTAAAGCTTCTAATTGATCCACATCTTCCTCATCCGTGCTGTTGTCACTGGATACATATTTCATCTTTCCTCCCTTCTTAGATTTCACCTGTTTAGCATCTTTCAATGATAACTTGGCCTTGAAAGCAGATTCAACATTATCAGGTCTGTAGTTGTCAAAGTTAGATAACTCAAATGCAGTGAGTCTTCCTATGATACCTTCAAAACTTAGATTATTTCCTGGCACACATCTTAGTTCCTGTATTGCTGATGCTCTAATAGCATAGATAGGGAGCAAGGTTCTCAAATACTTACTATTAACAGTATCTTCATCCAATTGACCACCCAAACATCTTATCGCACTTACCGCTTCTTTTATTCTTGCACCGTACTGAATAGCATTCTCATTTTCTTCCATTCTCATATCATCAAATTTTCCTCTGAGACTTTCTCTTTTTGCTCTTTGTACATTCTGATCTCCTCCATAGATGTCTGATAGGGCTTTCCACATTTTGAATGCGGTATCACATCCTTTGATATCATCAAATTCAGAATAGCTAAGTGCAGAGGCAATCTCCAGCATTGTCTGGTTATGTTCTTGCTTGTTTTTCATATCTTCTGTAGTAGGAGCACTTGTTGGATCAACATGTTTAGTAATAATTGATTTTTGGGCATAATCTCCTATGGATCCAAGATGTAGTTTCGTCAAACTTTGCCATGCAACAAATTTGTCTTTGTTGAGCTTGGGAACTTCTCTCTTAGGCATTTTGTTCTTTTCTGCTTCTAGTCCTTTTAAACTGGATCAGCAGTCCACTCTGATACCAATTGTTAGAATCTTTTAGAATAACTGAGAGGGGGGGTGAATCAGTTATTCAAGGTCCCAAATGCCCTAATAAAACTTTTTTTTTTTTTACCAAATGTAGTGAACTCATAAACCTTTTAACCATCCAAGCTTAAATCAATCATATTAGCAAGTTACAGTAAATCAACATGCAAAGATAAAACATGCAAGATCAACACATGACACAATGATTTACGTGGAAACCCAATTTGGGAAAAACCGCTAGTAACATGCTACTTGATTCTCACTCTTCTGAAGTGATGCCCTATTAAAGGCTTACAACACACTGTTAAATGTGACCTTGTTAGAGGATTTCACCAAACTGTTAGGAATGGGCCTGGTTAAAGGACTTTAGAACATCCACTGGGAATGTCACCCTGTTAAAGGATTTATCTCATGGCTATCAAACCAACCTAAGTCCATACGATTTAAACTAATTGTTACAATTGCTAGAAAGTAACAACAATGAACTTTTGATTTGATATAACTTACAACATACTTTGCAGATTTCAGATCACACTTTTAGTTTAGTCCTTATGCTTGGCTTTTATCTCTTCAGCTCTAACTGCTTGTCATCTATTCAAGCTTCGTCTCCTTGAGTCTTCTAACTCACTGTACTAATGCATCCATATCAGGGGTCTTCTTACTGAAATAGAGTAACTATGCTCTCTTTCCTCTTTTCCACCTTCTTCAGCACTTTACACTTTCATGCTTGACCACCCCTCTCTCATTAATTTTTTTCATTAACTAATGACTCCTTATATAGAGATCAGATATGCCTTTGCCGCTCAATTCTCCCTCTTCACTTTTAGGGTTTCAATATGGATTAGGTAAAATACAATGTATCTACCCCATATCTTGTTCTCTTCTAGAAACTTCACCAGCTGTATCCTCAAAAATGTTTTACATGGTGTTCTGTGCCACCAACTCATCATTCTTATCTTCTATTTAATTTACAAACTTCTAAGTAATAACCTTGTCGGCTTAGTTCTGGCGAATCTTCGATCTTCGAAATAATGCATCAACTCGACATTATTTTTTTTACTGATGCTCGACATCTCAGTGTTACTCGGCATCTACACAAAACTGTGTTACTCATCACTTACAGAAAACTGTGTTACTTGGCACCTACAAAAAACTGTGTTACTCGGCACCTACAGAAAACTGTGTTACTCGGCACCTACTCTTTACTCGGCACCTGAAGATCACTCGGCTTATATGATATACTCGGCACCTGAAGATCACTCGGCTTATATGATATACTCAACACCTTCTCTTAGTTGAGCTTTGTAAAAGACTTAGCTAACACCTAACCTCTTTAATATGTTTCAATGTGCCCTTTTTTCTGTATCTTATAGTATGTTATCAAATACACTTTTTCATCAATGGCTTAGCTGATCCTAGTACTTCATTACAACATCATAACTTCAACCCTTCTCTAGGTGTTCTAGTTACATCTTATTGATTGCCACCACCTTGTCAACCAACTAATTGATAGTATTTGGATCACTAAAGCAGTTGTCATTCCTACAAGTAGCAAGTTTGACATCAATGAAAAAACAATGATTGAGAACATTCATTATCATTCCAACAACTCTTATTATCAATTCAATCATTTCTAACAGAAAATGGAGATGTAGTTAACTCAGGGTGGGTTGGGTGAAAATAGGGACCCACAAGGAATGACGTGAAAGTCCAAGATTCTCGTGTGTGGGTTAAGCCAGGCATATGTGGGGTATGTAGTTATGCAAGGCAACCAACTATTAAATTAATGAACTCCACAGTGCACCACTAGACTTTGCAAACCTGTGAAGCCTTACAGCATCGGCTATGGTGCAACATATTTGCACCAGCCAGATGCTATCTCCCCATGTACACATTGACATCATTGGCATCAGTATAGGTGTGTACCTTACCCATCCAATCCACTGTTGTTAGTTAAGAAAATTTTGTCAAACCTATATAAAGTGCATCGTATAGATAGTAGAACAAATATAATTCAATAATATGTTCTTTTATTTTAATTAAATAAATATATCATTTTCTTCCTTTTAACAAATAATAGTGAATTACCCAAAAAAAAGCTGTGACCAAGGGCACAACAAAGAGAAGAGAGACTAGGATGGAAGCCAACGACACAACAGCGACTAGGGACACAATGACAACCAGGAGAATAGAATCATCAAGGTTGAACAAAAAGTCCAAAGGTTGGAATCCACACACCAGAACCTGTATAATCAGATGATTACCACTTTGAATACCCTGAATGAAAATATTGTCAGTCTGGGTGATTCTCTTATGAGTGTTGGATTTGGTGGGGATGTGATGGAGAAGGCTAGCTTGGATATTGGGCAAGCTAAGGATGAGCAGAAAGAGACCAGGGATAAGGAGGATGTCCAGATCCACGACCAGGAGGGCGCAGACAACTGGAAGGCCAATGAAGCTGCAGAGACCCTACAAGTTCTTGATAAGGAGAATTAATTTTTAGTGTTCTCTTTTTGTTTCGTCTCCTTATAGGGTTGTAGGATTTTTGTCTCTTGGCTGTGGGCCTATTGTTAGTTTTTGGCTTTTTTAAGTGGATGCATGGGTGTTGGACTTTATTTATTATCTATATTTCTAGTACGTTGTAAAAACTTTTGGGTTTCAAGATCCCTATAAAACCTGTTTTACTTAATCAAAAATAAATAATAGTGAATTTAGGAGGAAATCAACTAGGCTGAGCAATATAAATTGTTTTAAGACTTATCAAATATTTTAATATATTCTTTTGAAATAAATTTAATTTATTAATTGTTTGTATACCATTTTCATTATTTTAGATAAATTTATCTAACTTTTTCCTTTTAACATCATTTTAAATTTTAAAAAAGTTTTAAAAAAAAAGATAAACAAATTCTCAAACTTGTATAAAGTGTGCAGTATAAATTGTTTTAGAACTAATTTAATTCACATTTAATATATTCTTTTATTTTATTTAAATAAATTTATCATTTTCTTCAAGAAATCATTGTGACTAATATAAATTATTTTAGGAATTGTCAAATAATTTAATATGTTATTTTAATTATTTAAATAAATTTAAATTTAATTTTTATTATATTAAATTGTTATATATATATAATAATTTGATAATTTTTATTATAATGTTAATTTCTAACAAAATCTTGACAGGTAAATCACTTGAATGCACATAATTTGAGTATAGTTGTAAGTTAACAAGACTAAATAAATATATGTAAGATAATTTTTACAAAAGTGTTTTTAATAAGACTATATATAATTAATTATATGTTCAATTTTTAATAATATAATAATATTTTTCAAAAAATTGAAATTGAAGTTTTGATATTCATTTAAACCCACCAGAAAATTGGTTCTGATCATTTCCCTCTTATTTTCACTGCTAATAAGCTTAGTCCTAAAATGAATTTTCCTTTTAGATTTGAGAAGATGTGGATGTAGCACCCTCAGTTTGAAAGAAAAATGGAAGAATGGTGGAACATCAAAATTGATGGTACTGCTCTCTTCAGAGTGACTTCTAAACTTAAAAATGTCAAAAATAAAGTCAAAATTTAGAACAAAAACTGCTTTGGAAACATTTTTGAGGATAAATCTGTATTGAAAGAGGATATCCAAATAATCTAGGATATAATTCAGAAGGAGGGATATTCCCCAGACCTTCTTTTAGAAGAAAATGAAAAGCTGACTCAATACCACGACATCATTACTAAAGAAGAGATATACTGGAGGCAAAGATCAAGATTGATATGGCTGACTAAAGGAGATAAAAATACCAAATTTTTCCATCTATCCACTCTGAAGCATAGAGCCAAATCTCACATTTCACATCTTATTGAGGGAGATTTGAAGATTGAGGAGGATAAGGACATCATGGATGAAATGGTGACTTTTTTCTTTGGTCTTATGACAGCTGACCCCAACATCAATATGGAACACTAGGCTGAATTCCTTAGAGTGATCCCCACTCTGGTTTCAAAGGATCAGAACAAATTGTTAAGCTCAATTCCTAAGAATGATGAAATTTTCAAAGCTGTTTGTTCTCTAGGAGGAGAAAAAGCCCCTGGTCCTGATGCCTTTCCCATGTTTTTCTTTCAGAAACTTTGGAACTTGTTGGTAAAGATGTTTATGATGTGGTAAAGGAATTCTTTGGGGCAAAACAATTGCTAAAGGAAGTCAATTCTACCTTCTTGTGCCTGATTCCTAAGAAAATTGGAGCTGATTCGCCTAATCAGTTTAGGTCGATCAGCCTTTGTAATTCTTTCTATAAAATTATCTCCAAAGTGCTTACTTCTAGATTGCTTCTGGTGACCCCTTTGATCATTGTTGACCAACAAAATGGCTTCACTCCAGGTAGACAAATCCTCAACTCTATTATTTCTGCTCATGAGAATATTCATTCCTTATCTTGTTCTAACAATCAAGGTTTTGTAATGAAAGTGGATGTTGCTAAGGCTTATGACAGAGTTGATTGGTCTTTTCTCTCAAACATTTTGTTTACCTTTGGCTTTGACAACAAGGTTGTTGGACTGATACATCAATTGATCTCTACTTCTTCTATTTCTGTCCTGGTTAATGGTAGCTTTTCTCATTTTTTTAATCCCTCTCAGGGATTGAGACAAGGGGACCCTTTATCCCACATCCTCTTTGTTATTATGGCTGATTGTTTGGGGAGGTACATTGGGGATCTGGTGCATAAAGGAGTTAGTAAGGGATTGCAACCCTCTTCCCATCCTCTTATATGTTCTCATGGCCAATTTGTTGATGATACCATCTTTATGGGAAATCTGAAGTCAGGGAAGCCAGAAATTTGAAGCAAGCAATAAATCTTTATTCTTCTGCCTCAGGCCAACTGGTTAACTGGAATAAAAGTGTTGTGTTTTTTCTCAATACCCCTATTCTTAGACAAAATAAAATTGCCAAAATCCTTGGTTGTTCTATAGGGTATTTCCCTTCTTCCTATCTAGGTCTTCCTTTAGGCTTGAAGGCTCCAGATTCCTTCTAGGAAGACCTTATTAACAAATTCAGCAAGAAGTTGGCTGGTTGGAAAGGGAACCTTTTAAGCTAGGTTGGTAAATTAATTCTTCTTAAAGCTTCTCTCCAAAGTATACCAACTTATCTTTTAAGTCTTTTTAAAATCCCCACTAAATTTGCTGAGGCTATTGACAAAATTCAAAGGATTTTTTTATGGACTAGTGTAGAGGAAAAAAAGAGAATGCCTTTAATTGCTTGGGACCAAGTTTGTAAACCAGTCAGGGAAGGTGGACTAGGCATTCAAAAAATCAGAAGCATGAATAAAGCTCTTCTAGCTAAACAAGGATGGCGTGTTTTTCATGAAAACAAAGAGTGGAGTACCATATGGAAACACAAGTACCTTCTTAATTCTGTTTCTCTTCCTGATTTCTTCTCTTCTTCTGATGTTTCTCATCCTTCCTCCATTTGGGGAGCTGTGCAGGGAACAAAGAAAATTCTTGGAGAAGGGTGCTCTTGGAAAATTGGTAATGGGATTAGGGTGAGATTTTGGGAAGATGTATGGCTTAAGGATCACCCCCTGATTGAAGATGTTCAAGATATGACACAAGTTGACTTATGCAAGCAGAGATATGGCACTCTTGTTAGTCAGTACTGGCAAAATGACTCTTGGGTGAACTTGAAGGACATTGATCAATGCTTCAATCACATCCAATTATCTCTCAATGTTGTTTCTCTCCATCCTTCTTTTGAGGATGAGATTATTTGGTATGCTGATCCTAGTGGGCAATTCAAAGTTTCTTCATTCTTTGTTTCTAAGGAGAAGGAAAATCTTCTCTTTGTTAGATTATGGTGATTGATCAGGAATGTACTGTACATACTTCATAAATAGTGGGGTTTGGGGCATCGCTCCGAAAATTTTTTTTTGGGCCGTGGCCGACATGGTAGCCGACATATTATAGCTGACATATGGTCGACATGTTGTAACCCTAAAATGAATAAAATACTTGTATAAAAGAGTTTAGGGTTAAGTATTTTTTATTATGTTGTGATGCAAAATTGGTTCTTGCGGTAGTATTGAGCTGTAAGGGATTACAGATTGTAATTAGGTTGTAATCACTAGATTGTAATAAGATCAAACTTGTTGTTTGGTGGACGTAGCCCAGGGATTGGGTGAACCACATTAAATCTTGGTGCCTTCTATTCATTTCTATGTGATCTATTAATTTTTGTTATTAGTTATATTAGCATGTAGTTTTTATTTATGTCTGTGGTTTATCCTAACAAGTGGTATCAGAGCGAGGTTGTCTTTTAGTTATCCTCTGTAGGAAAGTCTCACGGTTAAGTGGGAGTCTCATGGTTGAGTGGGAGCGATGGCAGATGAGGGTAAGCTGAGAGTTGACAGGTTTAATGGGCAGAACTTCCAGTTATGGAAGATGCAAATGGAAGACTATCTATATCAGAAGGATTTATGGAAGTCGTTGGAAGGAAAAGCCAAGAATCAGGGAACTATGTCAGAGGCTGAATGGGATCTTTTGGACAGAAAGGCACTCGGAAGCATTCAATTATGCTTGGCACCATCGGTGGCATTTAATATTACAAAAGAAAAGACGACAGAAGATTTGATGAAAACCCTAGCAACACTGTATGAAAAGCCCTCCGCTTCAAACAAGGTATTTCTCATGAAGCGTTTATTTAATATGAAAATGGCAGAAGGTGGATCTATTGCAGATCATTTAAATGAGTTTAATACTATTACTAATCATTTATCTTCTGTGGGCATCAAATTTGATGAAGAAATTAGGGCACTCTTGATTTTGTGTTCTTTTCTTGAAAGCTGGAATGGCTTGGTAATGGCGGTGAGTAATTTTGTTCCTGGATCTAGTACCCTAAAATATGATGATGTGATCGGTGTTATTTTAAGTGAGGAAAATCGTAGAAAATCCTCAGGTGGATCTACATTAGGAAGTGCTTTGAGAGAGGAAATAACTTTAAAAATCATGGGAAATCAAGAGGAAAGTCAAAGGGGAGGAGGTTTCAATCGAGAGGACCAAATGATTGCTGGTACTATGGGAAACCAGGGCACAAAAAGAAAGATTGCTGGAATTGAAAGAAAAATGAAGGAGATAAATCAGATGGAGACAAGGAGGCAAATGTGGTAAGTAACAAATCCGAATAGGATGCTTTGCTTCTGTCTTTAAAGAGTGTTGATGATTCATGGGTTTTAGATTCTAGTGCTTCATTTCATGCTACACCTCATAGAGGTTATTTCATTGATTATGTCCAAGGGGATTTTGGGCTTGTTTATTTGGGGGATAATGAACCCTGTCAGATTGTTGGAAAGGGAAAAATTAAGATTAAGTTGCAAAATGGGAATCATTGGCTACTACATGAGGTAAGACATGTTCCAAGGCTGAGTAGAAATTTAATTTCAGCTGGGCAACTTGGTGATGAGGGTTGTGTAGTTACTTTTAATGATAAAAATTGGAAGGTTTCAAAAGGTTCCTTGTAGTAGAAAAAGGTGTGAAAGTAGGCACCTTATATCTTTGTACAGGTCATATTGTTCCTTCTACTTTGATTGTTTAAGAGAAAAATGAATGTTCAGGAACAATTGCTGCAGTTGAGCAGGGAGAACAAATCACTGTTGTAGATTCTGATACAACGTTGTGGCACAATAGACTTGGGCACATGAGTGAGAAAGGTATGAAATTACTTCATTCAAAGAAAGTTTTACCAGGTCTGAAATGTGTGAATATGGATTTCTGTGAAATTTGTGTGTATGGAAAATAAAAGAGAGTGAGTTTTGTAAAGACAGGGAAGGAAAACAAAAAGGAGAAATTAGAGCTTGTGCATACAAATGTATGGGGACCAGCTCAAGTAGCTTCCCTTGGTGGATCTCATTATTATGTTACATTTATCGATGATGCAACTAGAAAAGTATGGGTTTATTTCCTTAGACAGAAATCTGATGTATTTCAAACTTTTAGGAAATGGAAATGCTTGGTTGAAAATGAGGCTTGTAAGAAATTAAAATGTCTCAAATCTGATAATGGTGGTGAGTATTGCAGTCATGAATTTGAAGATTATTGCTCCACTAATGGTATTCGTAGACAGAAAACTATTCCAAGGACTCCACAGGAAAATGGAGTGGCTGAATGCATGAACAGGACTATAATGGAGCGTGCAAGGAGCATGAGGTTGCATGCTGGGTTTCCCTTACACATGTGGGCGGAGGCTATCAATACTGTAGTATATTTGATTAATAGAGGTCCCTCTACTTCTTTGGGCTATGGTATTCTAGAGGAAGCATGGACTGGTAAGAAGGTGAGTTATTCTTTTCTCAAGACCTTCGGTTCTGAAGCTTTTGCTCATATAGACTCTGAAAATAGAACCAAGCTAGAAACTAAATCAAAGAAATGTGTCTTTGTTGGATATGGCATTAATGAATTTGGTTATAGGCTTTGGGATTTTGAAAATTTTAAAATTGTTAGAAGTCAAGATGTCATATTCAATGAGAAAGTGTTGTACAAAGATCTGGTGCAGTCACATGAGAAGAAAGAAGATGATTATGTAGTGTTGGATGATACTTCAAAAGTTGATGTTCCATCAATTCCTCATGATGTGCAACAACTACAACAAAAAATACCACACACATCAATAAATGTTAGACGGTCAACGAGGCAAATTAGACCTCCACAAAGGTTTTCTCCCTCTTTGTATTCTATTTTACTTACTGATGTTGGTGAACCTGAAAGTTATGATGAAGTTGTGCAGGTGGATACTAAGATTTAGTGGGAGTCTGCAATGAAAGATGAAATGGACTCTTTGCTGAAAAATAAGACATGGGATTTGTGCCAGTTGCCTATAGGTAAAAAGGCTTTATAGAATAAGTGGGTTTACAGGTTGAAAAAAGAGGAAGGAGGTAAGAAAAGATTTAAGGCCAGGTTAGTTGTAAAAGGATTTGCACAGAAAAAGGGAATTGATTTTGATGAGATATTTTCTCCTGTTGTTAAAATGACTTCTATCCGTACTGTTTTAAGTCTTGTGGCTACTAAAGATTTGCATTTAGAGAAGTTGGATGTTAAAATAGCCTTTCTTCATGGTGATTTGGATGAAGAAATATATATGGCTTAGCCATAGGGTTTTGAGGTCAAAGGTAAGGAGAACTTAGTGTGCAAATTGAAGGAAAGTTTATATGGCTTGAAGCAAGCACCTCGGCAATGGTATCTAAAATTTGATAGTTTTATGCATGAGCATGGATATAAAAGGTGTCATTCAGATTACTATGTTTATTTTAAGAGGTTGGATGATGATAGCTACATTATTTTATGTTTATATGTTGATGATATGCTTGTAGCTGGGTCTAACATGGATCATATTAAGGGGCTAAAATGCCAGTTAGCACATACATTTTCTATGAAGGGTTTGGGGGCAGCAAAAAAAATCCTTACTATGAAGATTTGCAGAGATAGGAAGAATAGAACCTTGACGCTATCTCAAGCTGATTATGTTGAGAAGGTGTTGCAACGTTTCTCTATGGAGAATGCTAAAGCTATCAGTACACCTTTACCTGGTCATTTGAAATTGACTAAGGAGATGTGTCCCAAGACACAAGGATAAGATGTCCAAGGTACCCTATGCTTCAGCTGTAGGAAGCTTGATGTATGCTATGGTATGCACTAGACCAGATATTGCACATGCAGTGGGAGTCGTTAGCAGGTATATGAGTCATCCAGGATTTGAGCATTGGAATGTTGTTAAGTGGATTCTCTGATATTTGAGAGGAAAATCCAATAAGTGTTTACACTTTGGGGGCTTTACTACTGATTTACATGGCTATGTTGACTCAAATTTGGCAGGGGATATTGATACCAGGCAGAGTACTATAGGTTATGTCTTTACCATTGGTGGGACAGCTGTGAGCTGGGTTTCTAGGTTACAAAATATTAATGCTCTATCCACTACAGAGGCAGAGTATGTTGCTACTACAGAGGCAGCCAAGGAGATGATATGGCTTCAGTTCTTCTTGGAAGAATTGGGACATCCTCAAAAGGATAATTATTTGTTCACAGATAGTCAGAGTGCCATTCATCTTGCTAAGAATTCAGCTTTGCATTCTAAGACCAAACACATACAGTTGCGGTACCATTTCATTCAGTCAGTTTTGGAGGATCGATAGTTAAAGCTGGAGAAGATACCTACCAATGAAAATCCAGTAGATATGTTGACAAAGGTTGTAACAAGGGAGAAGTTGAACTCCTCTTCAGCTTCATTTGGTCTTTTAGACTGACCATGAATAAAAGAATAGCAGAGTCTAGGGTGGTTTGATCCAGTGGGAGCCCCATGTGGTAGTGGTATTGGTATAGGATCAGTCTCCAAGTGGTAGATTGTTGTTTTGTGTGGAGCCTGATCAGTCCCCAAGTGGGAGATTGTTAGATTATGGTGACTGATCAGGAAAGTACTATACATACTTCATAAATAATGGAAGGAAAAAAATTTTGGGCCGTGGCCAACATGGTAGCCGACATATTATGGCCGACATGTTGTAACCCTAAAATGAATAAAATACTTGTATAAAAGGGTTTAGGGTTAGGTATTTTTTATTATGTTGTGATGCGAAATTGGTTCTTGCGGCGGTATTGAGCTGTAAGGGATTACAGATTGTAATCAAGTTGTAATCACTAGATTGTAATAAGATCAAACTTGCTATTTGGTGGACGTAGCCCAGGGATTGGGTGAACCACGTTAAATCTTGGTGCCTTCTATTCATTTCTATGTGATCTATTAATTTTTGTTATTGGTTATATTTGCATGTAGTTTTTATTTATGTCTGTGGTTTATCCTAACACCCTTTTGGTCTCAGGCTTGGACTAAGGGTCTCATTCCTAAAATTAACATCTTCTTTTGGGTCTTACTTCAAAATAAAATTTTGACCCTTGATAACTTGTAGAAAAGAGGTATAAATTTGGTGAATAGGTGTATTTTATGCAAGAATGGATTTGAAGATAGAGACCACCTGTTTCTGAACTGCTCTTATACCCAGGAAGTCTAGATTGAGATCCTTATGTATTGGAATTTGACCTGGGTTCATCAAAGCAATGTGGAATCTTCTTTTAAAAGCTGGCAATGCCCTTCTAAGAATTTTGATGTTCAATTCCTATGGAAAATTACTCTTCCTCATCTTTGGTGGGGTATTTGGAAAGAAAGAAATAATAGAATTTTTAGAAATAGAGAGGTTCCTGGATGGGTGCTTGGTCAAAATATTATTAGAGCTTTTAAGGAGAATTTCAGATCTCTAAAGAACCCTGATAAAACCTTTCCTGTTGATAATCCAATGCATTCCAAAAATCCTAAACTTCAAACTGATAACCCAAGATCAACCATCACTTGGAGTTCCCTCCCTTATGGTTGGATTAAAGGAAACTTTGATGGTGCTACTAAGGGAAACTCGGGAAGTGCGGGTTGTGGAGGTGTGTTGAGAGATCATAGGGGAAATGTTAAAGATGCTATAGCAATCCCCATAGGCAAGACTAATAGTCACATTGCTGAAGCAACGACTGCCCTTTATACTATGAAAATTGTCGTGGATTTGGGATGTTCAAATTTATGGTTGGAAGGTGACTCTCTAAATATTGTGAATATCCTAAATAATAAAAATTTTATCTCATGGTCAATAGAGGCCACAATCAAGGAGATCAATTACCTTATTCAAAAATTTGAAAAAGTTGTCATATCCCATACCTTTTGGGAGGCCAACGGTGTTGCTGATTGGATTGCCAACTATGCTGTCCTAATGGGGCAAAAGGTGAGGTGGACCGATGAATTAACTAACCAAGTTGATCTCAAAGCAATTATTCATTATGAAGCCATCCATGCGTAAGTGGGAAAGATTTGTAAAGATTAGAAAGTTAATGATTTCGTGGAGTGAGCATATTATTGCCAGATTTTCTTCCCCAAGGAAGTACACTCAAATGAATGCGATGTGCTTTTTGCACATATCTCTGAAAAAGGGAATCTCTTTTGATGGGACGAAAAATAGTTTTCATTTTAACCCTTTCACTCTCTACGTCTGGTTACTTTGGTTTGAGTGCGTTCTCAATTCTCTGTAGATGGGGAACGAACCGCGCAAGCAGGAACCAAAAAACTGTGATGCCTGGAAAGCTCATGAGGATGTATGGAAAATTCTGCAAAAAGGAAATGTGACTTGTTATCTAGAGCGAGTCAATGGTTTTAAGCCACACATCACTATGGCTTTCTGTAAGAACTGGTCCAATGACAAAGTCACTCTCCATGGTGTTACTGTGAAACTTATGGAGGATTTTATTACAGAGATCACGGGGCTCTCCATGGCGGGCATAAAATTCACCAAGCAAACCAGTATTTCAAATGCAGCCTACAAAAAGTTTTTGAAAATGGAAGACGAGGAGAAGCAACTGGAAAAGAGTGGTGATTTCTTTGATGTGCATCACATAAAGGAGATCTGGAGGGATGTTCTTTGCTGCATCCATGAGTATTTCATACTTGATGGAAGAAGTAAAAGAGTTCATAAATGTCACTTTGTTTTTTTAAATCACTTCGGACACAAAGATAGAATATCTTTCCCCTTCTTTTTGCAGTTTTCTTTACTTCATAGTTTAGAAGCTCATAAGAAGAAGGAGTCCAGACCCATTTTACATGAAGGGTTGATTCTTCTTATTGAGAGGTATTGTAAAAATAAACACATTGCCTCTACTCCCTCTAAGGACAAGAAGAAGGACTCCATTAAGAGTAAGAAGGGTGACTCTGTTAAAGGTAAAGATAAAGCTCTGAATTTGAAACCCTTGGCTTCTCAAAAACATGAGGATGACGAGTCTGAGACTGAGAAATCGAAAAGCCATGAGAATATTAACCCTGAGGTTGAGGAAGATACTGACATCAAGGATTTAAGCTCTAATTTGGATGGGTACCCGAAGACTGAAGGTAATAATGAAAAAGGGAAAGAGGAAGCCAATAGTGAAGGTAATTCTGAATAGAGTAAATCTGTTAATGAGGTTAACCAGGCTATATCTAGTGGGGGTGATAAAGAGGAAGATAACGCTCTTGGGAATCCTGTTGAGAAAAGTAAGGAGGACCATACGACTAAGACTGTTTCTCCTGTCAAGGGGATAGAGGAAGAAAAAAGGAAGGACTCTGCTCACATAAAGGACTCTGCCGGGGTTCAAAAGGAGGATCAAATGGAAATGGAGGAAAACAATGACAATGTTCATTCCCCCCCACATGGGACTGCTGAAGATGATAACGACTCAATGCAGAGGGATACCATGCTCACCTTCCTGCATTCTGCAAAGGATAAAGCTGACACCATGCTCAAAGTAGATTCCTGGATCTACAATGAAATGATGGGTTTGAAGAAAAAGGTGGAAATTCTCCAACATAACCTGGATACTATCAATGTTAAACTTAGCCAACTAGAAGGGCAGATGGGAGACATCCCTAATAAACTTAACAACTATGAGCAGAACCTAAGAATGCTAATCAAGGAGAGTGGCACTAAGATGGAACAGGTCACCTCGAGTATATGTGCGGCCACTGCAAGCCTGGGCAAAAGGGCTAATGAAGATATCACTTCGGTTGAGGGTCCAAGCAAAAGAACAAGGCAGAGCTCGAGGAAGAGTGCAATGAAAGTTGCTGCTGCTTCGACTGCTGACACCATTCAAGAGACTGCAGCAATTGGTAAGGAAGTTGCTAAAATGATCTTCGAGCTACAATAGTGGCTCTGGGTCGGGTTCCCTGGTTTAGTTTCTGTCTGGTCTGGTTGCTGGTTGGGGTCTCTGGTCTTGGTTTTTGGTTTTTTTCATTTTGATTGTTTGTGGTTCTAGGTCCCTGTAAAACTTGGGTTAGTTTGTTCTTGGACTTTTCTAGTGATTTCAAGTCCCTGTAAAACTTGATTTTGATACTGTTCTACAGTTTGTTGCAGGTTTTACCTAGTTGGGCTATAATGCTTTATCTTTCTGCTTTTTGTTAAAGGGTTTCGGGGTCCCTTCAAAACCTGCTTTTACCATAATCTAAAACATATAATTTAATATCTTTTTTAATTTCATTTTGTAAGTTTTCTTAATTTTGCCTTTGTTATTGTATTTGTCATAGGCAATATACTATTGCAATCAGTGCTACTTAAGTTGTGATAAATTTTATTTATTTCAACCAATTACATTTCAGTATTTTTATTTTGAAGTTCCTTTTTAAATTTTTCTAATGTATATGTGAGAGATTTTTAATTTTTAAAATCCATAAAATTATTTTACTTCAATTTTATTGGCTCATACCTTTGGGGTGTTATAGGGCAGATTTCCAGGAAGCATACCCATATTATGAGGCGATATTTTCAGTAAGAATATAAGAAAATATGAAATAGATCAAACATATTTTAATACATTTTCAAAATATTAATACTTTAAGTGCTGACGATTTACAAAAATAGAATGATTAATTTAAAAAATTATAAATTGAATATAAGAATTTTTAACATCTCAATTATTATGAAAATATTAAATTATAATTATATTATATTATGCATTATCATTATCAATTTGGTGTTCTTATAATTATTAATTATTAGGTTTAATATATTCTATCTAATTAATCTATTATCTAATTAAACTATTATAACTTGATGGCAAATACAAGCCATTATGTGGCACTTGTTTCTCTTTAAAAGTTGCCTAGTCTTTATTAGTTACTACAACATATTTACTAGTGTCAAATTTTGTTAATTTTCTTTTCCTTAAATGATAACTTAATTAAATAATTAATGCTACTATATATGTTTATATTCTTATGCTTGAGTAAATGGGAAATTATGCTTAGAATAAATGATTTGTTTATATTTATTAGAATATATGAATAATTTAATTATTTTTAAAATAACAAATCATTTATTCTAAGCATAATTTCCCATTTACTCAAGGATAAGAATATAAACATATATATTAGCATTAATTATTTAATTAAACTATCATTTAAGGAAAAGAAAATTAACAAAATTTAACACTTGTAAATATGTTGTAGTAACTAATAAAGATTTGGAAACTTTTAAAGAGAAATAACAAAGAAAAATTAAGAAAACTTACAAAATGAAATTTAAAAAGATATTAAATTATATGTTAAATGAATATCAAAACTTCAATTTCATTTTTTTGAAAAGTATTAATATATTTTGTCTCTCTTCGTTTGTCTCTCTTCCTTTCGTTGTTGGCATCTCTCACAAGATCGCCAAGATTCTTACCAAGCATGGTGTGCGGGTGGCTTTCAAACCCTTGACCACCTTGAAGAATTGCATCCCCTCACTTAAAGACCCCAGGGATGTCTTCTTGGAATCGGGTGTCTATAAGATCCAGTGCTCTTGTGGCACTCCTTATATAGGTGAAACAGGTTGCTCTATCCACACGAGGATCAAAGAACATGCTGCAGACATTAGGCATGAACGAGTGGCCAAATCAGCCTTGGCAGAACACTCCGCCACCACTAAGCATCTTGTCTTCCTAGAAAACGCTCATATTGTGTGCAGGGAAGACAACTTCTTCAAGAGGAAACTCAAAGAGGCTATTGAAATCTTCAACAACCCTTCTAACCTCAATGGCGATGACGGTTGGAACTTGAACACCTCTTGGCATCCTCTGTTGTCTTCCCTCCCTCCTCTTTCGCCTCGTGTTCTTTCCTCCTAGCTCGGGTTTCTTCCCTCCCCTTTTTCTTCCTTTTTTCTCTCTCTTGGCTCCCCTCTGCACCCCACCGTCTCTCCCCCTTCCCCCTCGCTCTTCCAACTCTTGGTGGATGCTTGTCCTCATCTCCTCCCCACTCGCTCTCTCTCTCTCTCTCCCTCTTTCTCCCTCTCCCTCTCCCTTCGTCACCCTAGTTCAAGTTTCTCTCCTTCGGGTTCCTTTTTCCTTCTCTTTGTTGATTACCTTAGGTTTTTGTGGTCTGCATTTATATTTACATTTATTTATTTTTGTATTCCTTTCCTTTTTATTTTTTATTTTTTTATTTTTTTATTTTTTTATTATTTTGAATTCTTTTTACTTTCCATTTTTATTTTTCTTCTTCTTTTTAATCTCTCAGGTTTATTTATGTTCTCTCGCCCCCTTTTTTTTTTTTTTAATAATTTTATTTCCTCCTTTTATTATTTCTATTTTTCTTTCTCTTATGCTCTTTATTTTTCATTTTTTCCTTTTCTAATTTCTCTTTTCCAATTTTTATATTTCTTTTCGTTCACTTCTCTATCTTCTTTCCTATTTATTTATTTATTTATTATTTATTAATTTATTTTGGTTGATTTTTTATTTTTATTTTTTGATTTTATTTGATTAGTTTTTATTATTATTTTTATTTATTTATTTTTGTTTTAGGTATTTTTGGTTTTTTTTTAATATTTATTTATATATTTTTGGGTATAATTTTTTCTTGTTGATTTATTTTTTTATTTCTGATTTATTTATACTTATTTATTTATTATTATTTGTTGTACGCCTTCCATTTCTTTTCTTTTCTTTTTTTTTTTCTTTTTTTTTTTTTTTTTTGCCTTGTTTTAATATATTAGGCTCTTATATTTTTATTGCCTCACCCCATTTTCTTTTTCTTTTTATCATTTTTATTTTTTGTTTCTCTTGTTCTTTTTATATTTTAATTTTTACATTTATGTACTTTCACTTCTGGTATTTTGGGTTTATATATATATATATATATACTTTATTGATTGTTTGTTCTTGTTGATTGATTTGAATTTTTTATTTTTTTTTAATTTCTTTTTATTTTATATATATATATATATATATATATATATATATATATATATACTTATTTATTCTTTTATATATTTTTTTTTTTTTCCTATCATTTTCATTTCTAATCCTTTTTTCCTTAAAAATATTTTTTCTTTTCCTGCACCTTCTCTTGTTTGTCTCTTTTCTTTACTTCTCACCCTCTCCGTCCTCCGTGTCTCCTCAGTCTTCGTGCCCTTTCCATCTCTCCATCCTCTTTTTATCCCCTCTCTTAGATCTACATTCCATTTTTTTTTCTCTCATTGACTCATTGGCATCCTGATGATGGATCATACAGTATGATCCGAAACGTTGATGAAAAAACTCTCACACAATCTTCCCTGGAAATTAATACAATATTAATATATTATTAAAAATTGAAAATATAATTATATGTAGTCTTATTAAAAACACTTTTGTAAAAATTATCTTACATATATTTATTTAGTCTTGTTAACTTACTCAAATTATGTGCATTCAAGTGATTTATCGATGCCAATGATGTCGATGTGTACATGGGGAGATGGCATCTGGCCGGTGCAAATATATTGCACCGTAGCCAATGCCAAGCCCTACAGTTGCGTAATTGCATAGGGGTTTTTGAAGAAAATAAGGCAAAAGGGAAAGAACCTTCGCACCTGTGGAGGTGTGCAAGTGCACAGCTTTGTAAGTGTGAAAAACACTCAAAACAAAATAGAAGAAAATAAAAGGTAGTGACCCAAAAATCTACTAGACATGACCAAGAGCTTCTTGACCATCAAGGTCCCTCAAAAGAGACCATATAATCTAACAAGACTAGAAGACAAAGGATGCCAAAATAAAACAAAATAAGGAGGGTACCCATGCGAAATTGTAAATGGGGCATGTGTTTTCCAGAACCACAACAATCAACAATGGTGAGAGAAATAAGTGTGATCAAATCCGAAAAATTACCTATAAAGAAAAAATCAATAAACTTGTGCCTAAAAATAGATTCATCTTTTATTAAATACATTTATGTATAAATATTGTTCCAAACTACACAAGTATGGGGAGGAGCATGAATGCCAAGAAAGTATTGAATTTGAATGTGTTCAAGAGTCATGTTTTGAAGATTAATTCTAATACTACCAAAGTAAAATCATCTATTCTAAAAAAAATCCTTCTCTCATGACATATAAAAAAGTCAATTGTGAGGAAAAAATAATTATGGATTGATTGATAAGTACAAGATATTTTCTAGAACAAGTCAAATTGTGATAATGCTACCAAGATTCAACTGTATATTTTTTGATCAAATTCATTGACCTATATTTCATGAGTATTGGTTCCCACGAACCCATCTCTCATGAGAATGAATGTAACACTTAGCACTCACTATATCTAGGTGATGATCATACAAGTGAAGCACTAGGACTTCCCAGGAGGTCATCCATCCCAGAACTACTCCACCTCGAGTGTTCTTAACTACTAAGTTTCCTTCATGGTTAAACCCATTCTTCTTGCAATCCTAGTTGCAAAAACTTCACTCAGTGTTGTTTCTTATGAACCATTCATCAAAAATCCCCTTAAGCTCATCAATTGATAAGTAGGAGATATTTTCCATAATAAATCAAATCGTGATAATGCTACCAGTATTCAACTGTGTAGTTTTTGAGTCAAACTCATTGACCCATGTTTCATGAGTGGTGATTTCCACAAACCCATCTCTCATGAGAATGAATGCAACACTTATCACTCATTAGATCTAGGTGATACTCATAGAGGTGAAGCACTAGGACTTCCCAAGAGGTCACCCATCCCAGTACTACTCCAACTTGAGCACGCTTAACTATAGAGTTTCCTCAATGGTTAAATCCACTCTGCTTGCAACCCCATTGCAAAACCTTCACCAAGTGTTATGTCTTATGAGCTATTCATCATAAATCCCATTAAGTTCATCAATTTATAAGTAGGAGATATTTTCCAAAACTAGTCAACTTGTGATTATGCTACTAGGATTCAACTATGTAGTTTTGAGTCAAAGTCATTGACCCATGTTTCATAAGTAGTGGTTCCCATGAGCCCATCTCTCATTAGAATGAATGGAATGTGCTTAGCACTCATTAGATCTATGTGATGCTCACAGAGGTTAAGCAATGGGACTTCCCGGATTGTCACCCATCTCATTACTACTCCAACTTAAGCATGTTTAACTACAAATTTTCATCCATGATTAAACTCACTCTGCTTGCAACCCCATTTGCAAAAAATTCACCAAGTGTTGTGTCTTATGAACCATTGATCAGAAAACCCCTTAAGCTCATCAACCGATAAGTAGGAGATATTTTCCATAAGTCAAATTGTTATAATGCTACAAGTATTCAACTTTGTAGTTTATGAGTCAAACTCATTGACCCATGTTTCATTAGAAGTGGTTTGCAAGAACGCATCTCTCATGAGAATGAATGGAACACTTAGCACTCATTAGATCTAGGTGATGTTCATAGATGTGAAGCATTGGGACTTCCCAAGAGGTCACCCATCCTAGTACTACTCCAGCTCGAGCATGCTTAACTACAAAGTTTCCTCCATGGTTAAACCCCATTTGCAAAACCTTCACCAATTGGTGTGCCTTATGAAGCATTTATCATAAACCCCCTTAAACTCATCAATTGATAAGTGGGAGATATTTTCCACAATAAGTCAAATTGTGATGATGTTGTCAGTATTCAATTGTGTAGTTTTTGAGTCAAACTCATTGACCCATGTTTCATGAGTAGTGGTTCCCACAAAATCATCTTTCGTGAGACTGAATGGAACACTTAACACTCATTAGATCTAGGTGATGCTCATAGAGGTGAAGTATTAGGACTTCCCAAGAGGTCCCCCATCCCAATACTACTCTAGCTTGAGCGTGCTTAACTACGAAGTTTCCTCCATGGTCGAATCCACTTTTCTTGCAACCCCATTTGCAAAACCTTCACCAAGTGTTGTTCCTTATGAACCATTCATTAGAAATCCCTTTTCGCTCATCAATTGATAAATATGAGACATTTCCATGATAAATCAAATTGTGATATTGCTATCAAAATTCAACTGTGTAATTTTTTGAGTCAAACTCATTGACCCATATTTCATGAGTAGTGGCTCCCATGAACCCATCTCTCATGAGAATGAATGGAACACTTAGCACTCCTTCGATCTAGGTGATGCTAATAGAAGTGAAACATTGAGACTTCTTGAGACGTCACCCAGCCCAGTACTATTCCAACTTGAATGCACATAAAATCAAAAATACTTCCAAGGTGTTGATTTACACAAAGAAAACCCATGGAGCTATAAACCCTAAATCTTCTATTGCATCATCTCGATCAATGCTAACTAAACTACAACCCCTTGTGCTTGTCAAAATGTTGTTATCTACAAAAAGCTTAAGTGGTCGTGTCGTTTACATGTTTGCAATCAAGAGAGATATGAATAAGGATAGTTGTACTAGCACCAACTAGTTTATTCTCCATTGTAGTCTACTCTTGCAACTCCAAAGTAAATTCGAGATTCCAAAGTATGTCTCCACAACTATGTTATCAAAAACATGATAGCTTAATGTTGTTGCACGTTTCAATTGGCGAAACTCGTTTCATGTTGTGAAACAACCATTTCTGGCAACCATTTCCCCTTCATCCAGTCTTTGTATAATGGAGAACAAGAAATTAGTTCAAGGGGTTTGTTATTTACACATGTTAGTTGGAATTACTAATTGTCCATTCACCATAAATTTATAATGAGCAAAGTGGATTATTTAATTGAACTTGCCACATTATGTTAGTTAAGAATTAATTCATAATAATTAATTAATTTATATATGTGTGACCAACTCTCTTCAGAATTAGTCAATGATTATTAGATTATTTTAAGATTTGTTTCTAGTATATATTTTGTTATTAATAGATTTTCTTAATACTATCTTATGTTGTATTACTTTCTTTTTTACAATAAAATTATTTGATATTATCTGCAAAATTTAAAACCTAAAAATCATAAAAATTATAAAGCATTATTAAATAAATCTTATCAATTATTTTATAAATATTTATTTATATATCTTATATAAAAAGATTATATAGTCCATTTCTAATATCCAACATTTACAAATTTCATTTTTTGTGGTCGTTTCAGTTTCTTGATCCAAACTGTACAGTTGACCAATTTTTAAAAAATTGAAAACATCATAGATTTTTCTAAAAATTTCAATGTTTGATCTTCATGATCTGCATAGTTTGTAATTGAAAACAACAAAAAATTTCGAAAAAAAAATCACCACGTTTTCGTGAATCTGGAAAAACAAAAAGTTTGATTGTATTTTGTCTTTAGTGCATTTTGAATGGAGATTAGCCTGTCCCTTCTTGTAAGATAGCTCGACAGCGAGTCTACCAACATCTTTTGGATTAATCTGCAATGCATTTCTCAGCAGCCTCTCCACTTTGGCCACCCTTAAATATCACACACTACGGAGAAAATTAAGTTTGGAAAGAAAAAGTCAACTTTGACTATTTAACAGTTTTAGTCTTAGAACGAAGCTTAGTGTGTGATGTTTAAGCCGTTCACTCCAGCTCTTTAAGAAATTCGGAATTTGTTTTACTTGCAGATGAGAATCTATGATCTTCGCAAGCATTCTTTTCTCCGATGATTCTCACGGAAGTGGTGGATCAAGAGAATGCAATGCACACATCTCTAATGACTCAACCCCAAATGTATAAACATATGATTTCTCAGAGAGCCGCTGCCAGCAATGGTATTCTGGATCCAGGTATTCAAAGTTGCCTTTGATTGCTCTGCTGAAATGGACATGATGAAGAGTTGGTCCAGTTTGATTTTAATAGCACCAATACACGATCGTTTATATGATAAAACTTTATTTTATCCTCACGTAGATACAAAATCAACAGTCATGAGAAAAACTGCTGTAGATTGAAACCAGAAATATCCTCCAAATGTTTGTTTACATAGTGAACCAAAAACAGGAAACCCATGGCTATAAAACCTAATCTTCTGTATGATTTTTATAGATGAACAATTATCAAAGCACTTAATCAGAATAAATCGAAGTATCCTGCTTTGATAATTTCATTTTCATACCATCACCAATCATTTAGGTCAACATGAAAATCGTGTAAAATATCATTATAGTCTCCATTGTCCAACCATAATCAAAATGGGCAATACACTATACAGAGAAGAATATTCGGAGGCACAGGATTCTAAGACCAGAGCTGCCTCTAGTGGTGCATATACTACCAATTTTTGGATCAAATTGAGCCCCGTACTTCGAGAAAAGCTATGCTTCCTTACCAGCAGACAAATGCTTTCCTCACACTGGCAAATTTCACATCTTCGAAGAACTAAAAGATGCCCATACCACAACATAAATGTCCAGGACGGAGCCAGAATATAGTAAAAATATGATATGAATGAATTGAATGACATCATTATGCACTAACAGGCAATAGAATAAAATCGACAACCTAAAAAGTTCAATTACCAGACTATCACTGCAATCTGTGGAAATTTTAGCTGCAGTAATTACAAGATACAAAAACGTGATATTCATATTGCCAATTTGATTACCTCCCTTGTGGATTTACCAGCTGTGAAAAGACGGCACTTGGAGTTACATCATCCAGATCAATACTAGCCAAACTATGACGCCCTGTGCTCGATGAAGTGCTGTTATCTACAACACCATGAGCGGCCAAGTTGTTTACATGTTTGTTATCAGGAGACATTTGAATAAGGTCAGCTGTAGTGCCATTGACCTCTTTATTCTCCATTGCAGTCTGTTGCAGCTGCAAAGCAAATTCTAAATTCCAAAGAACATCTCCCATAGCTGGCCTATCAACACCTTGCTCAGCAAGGCATTTCTCAGCAGCTTCTCTATACTTCTTAAGAGACTCAGAATCAATTTTACCTTTCAGATAAGGATCGATGATCTCCTCCAGCATTCCCTTTCTCTGATAATGCAAAGCCCATTCAGCAATGCTTACCTCTTCTCGTGGAAGTGAAGGATTAATGGCAGGTCGTGCACACAATACCTCAAACAGCACAACACCAAATGAATAAACATCTGATTTCTCCGTGAGCTGCTGCCTGCGATAGTATTCTGGGTCCAGGTATCCAAAGCTGCCTTTGACTACAGTGCTAACATGAGTATGGTCAAGAGTTGGTCCAGTTTTTGATAATCCAAAATCTGAGACTTTTGCAACTAGATTTTCATCAAGAAGTATGTTTGTAGTCTTTACATCCCGATGTATAATTGTCTGAGCAGCCCCTGTATGAAGATAATGAAGACCTCGAGCAGCTCCAATACAGATCTCTAATCTCTGTTTCCAGGACAAAGGATTCAAATTGCTCTTCCCATATATGTGTCCTCTCAGTGGCCCCTTTGCCATGTAATCATAAACCAAAATCATCTCACAGTTTTCTTCACAATAACCAATGAGAGAAACCAAATGCCGATGCCTGAGTTTAGAAAGCATTTCTATTTCTGTTTGAAATTCATGGATGCCCTGTTCTGCTAATGGGTTGCCTCGCTTAACTGCAACTTTGGTACCACCGTCAATCTCACCTTCGTAAACTTTGCCAAAACCTCCCACACCAAGAATCCTAGATTCATCGAAGTTCTTAGTAGCCTCCTGAATCTCTGCAAAGGTGAAATGCCTGCAAAAACTTGAAGGTGCAGATGAGACATAGCTACCAGTGCCACTCTTTCCAGATGCTACGGAAAATTTGCTTCCCATGGTATGTGAGTTGCCTCCATTAAATGCTAGCGGCAACCATCCAGAGGGCTTGTCACTACCTGATGAACTGCCACGACGCCGACAAACAAAACAAAATAGAGCAATAATGAAACCCAACCCAGCAACCCCTCCAACCACAGCCCCAATCACTGGACCCTTGCCGCTGCTGTTGTGAGAATTTGAGGGAGTATTCACTACTGTATCAGGTCCCTGTCAAGAGAGTTGTTAATTGCCATGTTTCCTTGAGCATTTTTACCGTTAACTAGCTGAAAACATTCAAACACTTAATAAGTAGAGTTGGGTTTTTCAACTACTTCATTTCAGTAGGGACTGAAGAATCCATATGATATCAGAGTACAATATATCCTTGCATATATTTTAACCAAAACGAACTTAATCAATATAATAAACTAATAAATTTTGATATTTTGACAATGCTTTTCCGGTAAATGGGCCCTTACATAGTAAAAATTTACAAATTATCTAAGTTACTGATATATTTCAAGAGTTCGTGTCTTGTCTTGATTAGTTGTTCTGTTCCAAAATGTTATTCTGATGGCAACCAAGTACATACAGCCTATTTATGATACTCTTCCTCGTCATTAGAATAAGAAACTAAAATGGGCTAACAATATGAAGTTCTCCCACAAACACTAGAGACTACCAAATCGTGAACAGATACAGATGAATATTAAAAGTTAAATTTTTCTTTATAATTGTGGACTGACTTATTTCCTTCTTCTAATGACAACAAAGAGAGTCCCTGTATACAACAGACAAATAAGTACACATTTCATAGAATTAGCAGTATAATCATAATTAAGATTTAACTATTATTGAGACTCATTTCCTGCTTGCCCATTTATTTAATTTTACTATAATTTCACAGTTATACAGTTCTAATTTTAATTATAATAAAAATAATATGTCTTTAAAGTAAAGCAATTCTTCCAGGAACTATATAACTGTATAGTAGCGTAGTATTTTGGCAAGCACCTGCAATTTGTGGCCTGGAAGATATAGACACAATTAAGCAGAGGTTGAGATATCAATTCCCCCGTATAATTGAAACAGAAACGTCTCCCCAGTTAAGGGATTATAAAAACCAAGAAACAATCATCGAGAAGCAAGTGGCTTCACCGCCAAAAAGGGTAAAAATGATCTGGGTTGTACAAGAAAATTCCATCCACAGAAGGCATGCTTTTGATCAACGTAGAGCTCTAGATTACATCATTGTGTGGTGTGAAATAGAAACGAACTTAAATATTATATTTACTCCAATTTAAGGAGATTCGTCTAAGGGCTTAATCATTTAAGCAGTGAAAGGCCTACGAGTGTGTCATAATTGGGCAATGGAAACTCAATAAAAGAATAAAATATGCCCAGCATAAACTCTTGAAAATGCCTAAAGAAGGCGTGAGGTAAATCTTCATGGCAATAAGGAGGTCAGCCACAGTAATTGAAAAAATTGAAAGTATAAAAGGGGATTTTGCTTGGAGACATACATCAGGCTTAAAATGCAGGACTTTTGAGGATTAAATGGCAAGAAGCAGTGTCACATTTATGGGAAGCAGCAGTCTCCAACCAACGACACTATTATAATCCCTTTAATTGCCACCAAAATCCAGTTGCCAGTGAACCAGCAAACTATGGTTAATTGGAAATGTCACGTTGGATTAGTAAGGTAGTGATTATTGCACTTGAGTGAGAGATGAGCCCTCGATTCTGTTACGATTTCAAATCTAACTCCATGATGGCATGACTTTGGACTCTACGTCGTCAAAAATTAGGAAATGTGAGCTAATGAAAATTATGATTGTTTATTTTCTTAATTTCACGTGATTGTATTTTAAAGGTTAAATTTTGTGAGGGAATAGTCTACTGTGTTACAAATTGAGAAATTGAGAAATTGAGAAAGCTAAGAAGAGGGGGAAAATACTATTTCATTTGAATTAAAATATATATTTAATTAGACAAATTTGTAGTTTCCTGAATAATGATTAAATTTCTTTGGCTTTAAAAGTCTGAAAAGGAAAATGAATTAGGTATTTAATTTAATTGGCATATGTATATTGTAAAAATAAAGAATAAAGAAAATATTCAATTTGGAAATGAAAATAGGAAAAAGATATTAAAAAAAAATTGACCCTTCATATGATTATTTTCATTTGGAGCAATTTTGCTCTCCCAAAACCTGCTCTTCTTGAAAATGAAAAATGATGGATTTGCTTTGAATTGGATTGGCTTCAACTATGAATTGACTGCATGGACATTGATCATGCTTGTTAGCGTGTATGATATGCGATTCATTCTATTTAATGAAATATGTAAGATGTATTGGATGTTTGTATTGATTGATATGTTTGTGAGGCATGCTCTTGGTGTTGTGCACATGCAATATGCTTGTGCCCAATGACTATCTCCTAGCACAATGGGCCAGATCTTAGAGTACCATGTAGTTGGGTGGCATGGGAACCACCATTGGAGATTGTAGTTCTTGGAAGTTTCTTTAAGCAAAGTTACGAACAACGTGCAAGTGGAGGTTCTCTATCACTTGCCTTTAGTTTATCATTTTTGTAAATTGATGAAAATATAAAATTGAAGAGTTCAAATCTTCTTTTGTAACTGTAATTTATTTATCTATGAAACTTCCTATTAGATGAAATATAAACCTACCACATAAGTGAGGATGAATCATCTTCATATGTATGTTTCTCAAATATTAACGAGGATGAATCTATCTTGACATGTATGTTTCCCAAACATTAGTGATGACAATCTATCTTTATATGTATGTTCCCCAACATTAATGCTCAATGTTACGACTATTTGTTATGGCATTCATCTTTTTGGAGATGCTAGTAAAATGAAATTAGTAAACATTTGCATTTGGGCTAAGTGTTAAAAATGTTCAAATTATCAATGGGCCCTTGGTCTATTGGTGAAGTTGAATGGCTCACAAAGAGCCCACCAAGGATCAAGTCTTGCTGAGTGAAAGGCTCAAAGACATCATAAGGGATGAGGCCGAGATCGTGCCCCAAGCGAATTTGGCAACGTGATTGCTCCTTAGCCTTTGGCTCTTAGCCGAAGAGGTTTCAAGCATGCATGGGCCCATATTGGATACCTAAAACTTGTTTGTGGATGACCTCCATCAAAAAAAAAAAAAAATCGTTCAAATTAGCTTTGGATCTTGCATGGTTTGTCTCCCAAGTTTGGGGTTGAATGTTCATGAGAACTACCCACAAGGTGGTGTGATTTTGGATCCTCCCTTGGTTGAAAGACCAACAAGGTGTGTTCGAAATGTTAACTTGTTAGTCATGTCCTTAAGCTGATTTTGGAGTTCCCTTTTAAGTTTCCCATCTTGTGGGAAGTGTTACCTTTATTGGAGAATGTGTTAAAATGGTCATTTCTTTGGTCATGCGATAACTAGGACTACGTTGTCAGGTTAGGACTAAAACACAAAAACATATCAACAATACAAATTATAGACTTTGAAACACGTATAGTACATATGATTCCAAAAGATCAATGCACTTCTCAGATACCTATGAGACACCTATGGAGTGGATACTAGTGTCCTCTGAGAACACTAGTATCCTTCCTAGAAAAGAAAAGTTCCTCATGAGGTAAATAACCTACCCAAAAAAATGAACTTGTCTTATAATCACAAAGAAATGGACTTGTCTTATAATCACATAATCGTTTTGATTTTCGATTACCAAATCCCTGATCCCAGCAAATTATAATGTATATGATTGTAAAACACTCATGATAAGACTCCCCAAAAGCCAAAGATTAAACGTATATAATTGTAAATCACTCCTGACAAGACACCCAAAAGCCAAAGATTAAACATTTAAAAGGAGGACCGTGACCGGGAAAAAAAGAAAAAAACAACATACCTGATTATAATCATCTTGAAAATTTGCCACCGGATTTGGGCCTGCGAGATTCCCTGCGCTATCATTGAGCTTGAACAACTCCAGTCCATTCAAAATGGAGTCGTAAAATTGCGGCCGAGGGTTTGCAGTAGTATCTGGATGCAACGCTACAAATAGAGTAGAGTCTCCTTTCTCCGCCGGCACATAAATAACATAATCACTGTGTACAGCAGTTCCCAAGCTGCCACTACCCCCTACTGCAATTACATCAAAGTTAGTCTGAGCCGTCTGATTATTGAGGTAAATATTGAAAACCCTCTGGTTCGGCAGGGTGTAGATCCATTCGCAGAAATGCAGCCGCACCAGGTAGGTGAAATTTGGGTCGATATAAAACATCCATGTCAAATTGAAGAGAACATTAACTTTCGGATCAGGTGTCATGGATCTGAAGGTCGTGTAAACGTTAACTGGAGCTAGGTATTGCGGGGTCGAAGCATAATTCAGGTTATGGGAGCCATTGTCGTTGGTTATACCAATTGCCGCCCCATAGATATACGGCGAATCGTCAAACCAGGTGCGACTGAGGCCGGAGTCTTGGGTAGGTGGAATGTACTGCCCTCCCACGTTAAGCCTGTTCATTGTTTGCAGAATCGTGGAAGCACCGATCGTGTATTCTGCTGTTGTTCCGACCAGATGCGGTTTCCAAATCATATCGGGCACGGGGGCGACTTCAATTCCATTTACAAATGCGTAACCTGATTTATTGTCCGGCGAGAAGGTCACGTTCAGGCGATCGCTGGATACATTGATGGCGAATTCGCGGACGAGATATGCCTGCGTTAGGGCATCCGCCGTCTGCGAAGTGCTGAAGTTGTGTAGCAGGGTGTAGCGATCGGAGACGACGGTGAAGAGCGCTTCGGAGCGCTTGTAGGACTGGCCATAATCGGCGGGGTAAAAATGGAGCCTGAGAAAGTAGCCACCAGGGGAAACGGCGAAAGAGTAGGTTGCCGGAGCCGTGAAAATGCGGGCGTCCATGTAGGGCACGGGCGATGGAAGCGCCGGATCCTGCCATGAGGCCACTGCTGACACTAGATTAGCCACTGTCGCCGGTGCAAATGCGGACTCCTCGTCTCCGTTCCATTGCCGTCCGCCTGCGTCATTCTTGCTCTCCCGCGCCCCGCAGTTCAGCAGAATTGTTGAAGACGAGTTTGTGCTGCTCTGTGCCGCGCTCAAACTCACAACTCCCAAAATTAATGCGAGCCTTTCCCATCCCGACCCTGACGAGACTCGAACCGGAGACCTTCTCATTGTCTCTGCGCCTTAATTACGGGCAATTCGACAAGTGAAATTCATACACATAGTTAGG